>JAZKJV010003474.1:0-433167 GCA_037367405.1 Ottelia alismoides
TTGACTGAAGGGCACAAGTGATAACGGAGAAAGAAGTGAGGGGGCGCAACTGATATTACCAAAAGATAGGGACATAACTGGAAATTGCGATATCTCATAGGGGCACAAGTGATAAAAACCCTATTAATTATGTAACTTTTAATGTGCACACAGTATCTAATGTAAATAAAACTATTTTTCTCGATACCAGAAATAATTCCTTTTCTAGATGCTATGTTTAGTAAAAGGAAACAAAAAATAACAAAAGGAATGGTGTGTTTATCGAGACTAAAAGCTTATTAAACGATCATATTTTTGTGAAGTTTCTATGGTAAAACGTCAACAAAAGGTAAGGTGTGTACCAATGAGTAGGAATAAAAGGTCAAGAATGGAGAAGCATAAACTGATCAAGGCAACATCATCTATAATTCAGAAAATACTTCCTAAGAATAATAAGGATTCCTATGCTCATTAAAACCGATGTAAAATCTCTGAAAGATCTTTGACGATACTTTACAATACAGCAGTTTTTTTCATGAATTTGTTTCCATTCTCTCTACTCGAGATACTCAAATTAGACCAACTTTACAAATCACGAGTAATCCTTCAATTTGTTGATTGATTTGTAAGTAGGACAAGCCGCATCCTCAAGAACATGAAACTAAGAAAGTAAGGGATAATCGTGCTTAGTTGCACTTTTGCTCCGATCATATTCAGAAGAACTTTCTTGCAAATCGCAAAGGTTCTTTTCGAATATTAAAATAAGAAAATTGTTTTTTTGTGCACCGAAGGGTATAAGTGGAGCAAAGGATGTCAGGGATAACGGTGTTGCATGAGAGTCCAGATATGAGACTGCAAGTTCTTTGGATGATTGCGATCTTTTATATGAGGTTCGTTTCAATGACCACAAGAAATTTCAAATTGATATACAAGTCATTCTTTCAGGGGATGAGTTGGAGAGCGCAATCATCAATTCCTTTGTGTTAGTTCATGCATAAGTGGGGAGATTGTAAGTACATGAGCATGCATATTTTCATGATAACAAAACTTGTGTGTAAAGCATGTAGCTATGCCAAGAGCAGAAAAGCTACTGGACAAAGAACAATCTCAAGCTTGAGGACCTCAAGTTTAAGTAATGCTAAGAAGCTCAAAAGAGCCCAAGGCTAAGGAACTTCAACTTAAGTTCAAGGAAGGATTTCAAGCTCAAGAAAAGAGAAGTCGTTTCTATTATTGAATCATTCATCTTGTAATTTATTTAGAATGTAAAATACCTCAAGGATCTTACATATTACATTTCAGTCATTTGACTTTGACTTTCATGTCAAAGAATCAAGATGATCGATCAATCAATCTGACCTAATCGATCACACATGATCAATCAACTTTGTTTAATGATCGATCAATTTTTGAATTCTAACGTTATATTTTGATCGATCATTTTTTATAATTGATCAATTATCTTTTGATTTTTGATCGATCACCGATCATTTGATTATGATCGATTATATTCCATTTCAAGAAGACTTTTGAAGGCAAATTCTTTCTTTTTTGTCATGACGGTTATTTTTTCAAAGCCAACGGTTATGGGGACTCTAATCCTATAAACATGATACCATGGCCTTACTTGTTCAACACATAACAAGAGCAACAAGTTCTCCTCTCTCTGATTTCCACCCTATACTCTGAGAGAAGATCAAAAAGATATTTTCCGCTCTGTTCTTTATGCCTACAACTCTGAAGCTCTGTGATTAATCTTGCAAGCCCCCTCCTCGTGCTATAAGATTATTTAATTTTGCTTCATATTATTCTTTGTATATTTACTTTGATATTGAGGTTGCTAGGATTGTTTTACTTGTATACAGTTGAATTGACTGCGTAATCAACTCATGTTATAATGCGACTGGGTTAGCCCCATAAGAAACTTAGGTTTGTCGAAGACTCGTGTGGGTCAGGTTGAAGAGACCGAGTCCAGGGACTCATGTCGTGGTTTTACCCAGGAGGATTTTCACGTTAAATACATATGCACTTGTATATTGATTGCTTATCGTGTAATTAAAAATGCTACATAACGATGTGGTTGTATGAATTTATTGTTTCTAGTGGCCCAAATCATATTATTTGATCCACATACACCCACTACAAGAAAGATTAGAACAGGCGACGGTCAACATCCGTCGCTAACGATAAGTTGACCGTCCCCTCTGATCAATGGGACGGTCATAAGACCGTCTCTAAAGGTCGCGTCGCATTTGGTATACGCGACGGTATTAGTAACCGTCCCCAATACCCACACATAGGCGACGGTCGTGACCGTCCCTTAAAGTATTTTATTGGGGACGGTCATGACCGTCCCTTAAAGTCTGTCAGGGGAGACGGTCGTGACCGTCCCAAATGATAAAAAGTGAAGACGGTCATAACCGTCTCTAAGAACGAAGGGGACGGTCACAATGACCGTCCCCTTTGTTAATCTGCTAACAAAAAAAATTTCCATTGCCCCCTATTTGATCCTCATTTTCCCCTGTTACAAAAAATCTGTATACATAATAAAAATTACAATCACCAGACAAAAAAAATGCAATCCACATTCATAAAAAACTCGTCCAACAACACATGCATTCAAAATACTACATTATCCTACATTAATTGTTCAAAATAGTTATACAATATACTAAAGTACCATACAAACTAAGTAAGCTATCCTACTCGTCGTCCTCATCCTCGTCCTCGTCGTCGTCATCCTCGTCGTCATCAACATCATCTTCTTCTTCACCGTCATCGTCGTCGCCTAGCCTCGCAGCGGTATTATCATCAACTGTTGGGTGGCTAGTCGACGCTCCACCTTGACGTGCCTGCATGAATGCATTGAATATCGCCATTTGTTGGCGCAAATCCTGAATCTCCATATTCATGCTAGACACCTGACTCTCTAGTTCCCTCTCCCTTTGTGTCTTCTGAGAGGTCGAGCCGATCCCTACTCCATACCAATTCCGTATGGTGGCACCACGACCACCACAACGGATGCGTCCCTGATGCTCTGGACCAGTCGCCTGGAGGAAAGGCGCATCAGGAGTAAGAGGTGGATGACTCGTTCCGGTGGGGTCCTACAGAGCCAGTGGTTGTGAGCCTGACCATCTCCTCCTACAAATTTATTTAAGTTCAAATTCATTTAATTTGTATTGGAGATGCATATATATATATATATTATGAATAACTTACATGAATTGGACCATAGGTAGGATCCACCCAATGAACTTCCCCGCCCACATCGCGGCTCTTAGACTTCTCGAACACTTCCATTCGGCTAGGCACTCTCTCGTTCTCCACTTCCTAATGTGAAAAGATTAGTAAACTTAGGATACCATTTTAATACATATATAATAGTTATAATTTTAACACTAATAATAATCTAGATTACTTACAAAGTCATCCTTCAGTTGATTCGTGTTTCTTCTCCCCATTCTATGTGTAGACTTGAAACCTTTTCTTCGATTTTCAGCATTTCTCCTTGAGATGCCCTATACGAAGATAGAATTTCTCCTTTAGGATATCTATTGTATACACAAATTATTATACCTAATCTATTGTATACACAACCTAGGGAGAAAACCTAGGCTTATCGTAAAGCACCACAAGTCTCTCATTCATCTCTAGCCTCAAAAAGTCCGGTCTTGGCTCACCCCTCCTCTGTGCTCAACACACTTGAGCTTAGGAGAAAGCGCTTTGCGGGGCTCGCTGTGGCACAAAGGCTAAGAGATAAATGAGCGGCTGTTTAGAGTTTGATCTAGGTCCAAAGCGGACTATAGGTACATGCAAATCAATTAGGGTGTTTGGACCTAACTCTACGAGCAAGCAACTCCTATGGCTAAGGTATACACAAATCATTATGGGTATATGTTTTGTATACACAAATCACTATGGGCATATCTATGGTATACCCAAATCATTATGGGGATATCTATTGTATGATTTCACTATCATTTTAGGATATCTATTGTATAAACAAATTATTATGCCTAATCTATTGTATACACAACCTAGGGAGAAAATCTAGGCTTATCGTGAAGCACCACAAGTCTCTCATTCATCTCTAGCCTCAAAAAGTCCAGTCTTGCCTCACCCCTCCTATGTGCTCAACACACTTGAGCTTAGGAGAAAGCGCTTTGCGGGGCTCGCTGTGGCACAAAGGCTAAGAGATAAATCTATGGTATACCCAAATCATTATGCCTAACCTATTGTATACACAACCTAGGGAGAAAACCTAGGCTTATCATCAAACAAATCATAACTAGGGGAATCAAGCAAACCTAAGCATATCATCAAGCAAACCTAGACAAATCATATCTATTATATACTAAACAAATCAAGCAAACCTAAGTATATAACCAAAACAACTAAATCCAATGGGGAAAAACAACTCTAACAAGATTATCAAGTAAAATAAACAAGAATAAAAGCAAAGGAGTGTTGATAGTTACCGGAAATGAAGATTAACGAGGTCGGAAAGCAAGGAGGAGCCGGAGGCGACGCCGGGGCGGAGAGGGCGAACTTGGGGCGGTGGCTTGGAAATGGGAGAATGGGATGAAAACGCAGGTCGAAGGGGTTTTTTTCGATCTGACCAATGGGGACGGTCGTAATAAAACCGTCTTCATTGGTGACGATCGGCGACGGTTCACTAAAGACCGTCTCCTTGAAAGGCATAAAGGGACGGTTCTCATTAACCGTCCCTTTTAGCCAAGGCAGAGGGGACGGTCAATGAAAACCGTCCCCTCTGGCAGACCACTTTGGTCCATTCGTCAGAGGCGACGCCAACAGAGGAATAAATGGGACGGTTAGGACCGTCCCCAAAGCCCTTGTAGGAGGGCCGAAAACATCCAGTAGCGTGGTCTAGGCAGAGGGGACGGTCAATAAAACCGTCCCCTATGGTCGACCTCTTTGGTCCGATCGCTAGAAGCGACGCCAACAGAGGACCAATGGGGACGGTCAGGACCGTCCCCAATGCCCTTTCAGAAGGGTAGAAAATGTCCAGTGGCCTGCTCAAACCAGAGGCGACGGTCACCTATGACCGTCCCCTCTGGTCGACCTCTTTGGTCCAATCGCTGAGGCGGCGCCAACAGAGGAATAATGGGGACGGTCATGACCGTCCCCAAAGCCCTTACAGGATGGTCGATAACGTCCAGTAGTCTGGTCAAAACAGAAGGGACGGTCACCAATGACCGTCCCCTTTGGTCGACCTCTATGGTCCAATCGCTAGAGGCGACGCCAACAGAGGCACAATGGGGACGGTCAGGACCGTCCCCAAAGCCCTTCCAGAAGGGTCGAAAACGTCCAGTGGCATGACTCAAGGCAGAGGAGACGGTCATTAGTGACCGTCCCCATTGAGTTAATACAGTAGGGACAATAGTCCACAAACAGTCTCCAATAATGTGGTTATTGGGGACGGTTGTCTGATGACCGTCCCTAAAAAGAGGCATTAGGGACGGTCATTCAAAAACCGTCGCTAGTTGTCGTCCCTAAATGGGGTAATTCCTGTAGTGACCCATCAATTGGTATTCAAGAAAACCAACATTTGGTATCAATGTCACGTCCGTGCATAAGAAGTAACTTTTAGACACACCTATGGCCAACATTTCAAGATTGCGATTGGAGGAAAGCTCCATTGTTCATCCACTTCTTTTTAACTGGACGATTTTACTCCATCCAGAGATAAAGATGGTGATCTTCATGCAATCATTAGTATTCGCAATATGGAATTATAACGATAAAGGAGTCCACATTCATCGAAAAGAAGGAGACTGGGTTATTTTGTTATCAAGCTAGTCCAAATGACCCTCAATTCTAAGGCGATAAACTTTATATATTGTTCCTTATTTGAAGTTGACTGATCAAGCGTCTCACTTGAAGATAGCTTACGAGATATAGAAGTGCATGGAGACAATCATGAAGGAATGACAAAAGTGAAGGACTTACACTTGAGTATGAAACCTTCTAGATGAAAAAAGGGAAGACAATCAAGGACAGGCATGTTAGGTTTACTATTATCGTGAACCAACTGAGAAATTTGGGACGAACCATTCTACCTACAGAACTTCCCAGCAAGATTATCATCTCTCTATCAGATGATTGGGAATACAAGGTCACTGCTATCACAAAGTCCACAAACTTAAGCAAGATCTCATTAGAAGACTTCATAGACAACTTTCTTGTTTATGAATAAAAAAAGAAGTACAAGAATTAATGGGGAGAAAAGCCAAAGAAAAAATCTAGCTCTTGCAGCTATATAATAAAGAAGCCCAAGAAGGTTCTAATAGCGATAAGAATATTGCATTCATTACTATTCAAGAGGAAGAGAGAAGGAGAAATAGAAATCAAATACTTCTAATGCGACAAGGTGGGCCATGTAATGAAAGATTGCCCTCAGTTGTAAAAGAACTTCAGACATGAAAGAAGTTCGAAAACATGCCCAAGAAGAAATCACTGCAAGCATCGTGGGAAGACTCAAGCAACATTAAGGAAGAAAGTGAAAACATTTGCTTAAGATTTGTTGGATTAGTTGAATCTAACTCAGATTTCGACGACGAGGTAAGTAAACTTTCTTATATCGAGCTTTATAATACCTCTCAAGACGTTTTTAGAAAAATATGAAGTTTGAAAAAGGTTAAAAAGAAGCTAGTAGAAGGTAAACCTCTTTTTGCTTAATGGCGTAGAAGTTTTTAAAAGAAAGAAAATGAGTTTCTTAAAACACATCTTAGTAGTTTAAGTTGAAATTATTTGTTTAGAAAAAGATATATCCGATCTTAAAAGAAATCTACTTTCATGTCTACTAATGAAAAAGGAAAAAAAAGATAGAAAATCATGCTTCTAGTTCTAATACTTTCCAGAAAAGAAAATGGGTTTGGAAAAAGAAGGAAACATTGCAACCTAAAACCTTGAAGGACTCGAAAAAGAAAGGGTACCAAATCAAAATCTTTCAAGTAAGGACAAATGAGATGGAGCACGTCACATCAACATCAAAGGTAGATCCCGCCAAAGCCAAACAACTTTTAGAACTATAGATAGATGTTGCTGCCATGGAGAAACTACTAAAATTGAAGACTCGTATGGGTCAGGTTGAAAGTCCGAGTCAAGAAACTCAGGTCATAGCTTTTATCCTGGAGAGTTTCCATGTTAAATACATGTGGTGGAGAGTTTCCATGTTAAATACATGTGCAATTGTGGATTGATTACTTATAGTGTGACTAAAAGTGTTACGTAACATTGTGGTTGTTTGATTAATTTATTTGTAGTGGTCCGGGTCATACTGTTCAATCCACCCACACCCGTTAGTCGGTGTTCGAGAAAACCAACATTTTGTAGGTGGTTCATTTTTCTTATGATACAAGAGGCAATGGAATCATAGGAAAAAGATATATTGCTGAACATTGATTAGAAATATACCCAGTTATTTCAGTTCAATTTGAAGATGAACACAAAACTTCTAGACTTCTATGATCTAACTACAGAGTAGATTACAATGGTGGAAAATCAACATCATATACTTTCATCGCTAACACATATTCTAATATAGCACGAGTAGAGTCTGAGCAAGTATTACTAGAGTATTCTCTACCTGAGTTGAAGACCTTACCTCCAACAATGAAGTATGTCTTCCCTATATGTCCGCACCTAAAATTCACATCATTAGTTCGAAATCGAAAGATAAACAAGAATATCACGTGATGGAGATTCTTAAGAAAAAACTGAAGGAAATAGATTAGATTGTGTCCGATTTCCCTCGAATATATCTTATTTTGTGTTCCCAGCACATTTACCTTGATTCTAACAACCCCGTCTCCCATGAGCTACATCGTAGTTTGAATCGTGGGGCTTGGGTTGTCTGTTGTAGTGTTGTAGTGATGTAATGCACTACAGCCGCTCGATCATGCATTACAGCACTACAGCACTGCAGCAGAGGATCCCACTCTGAGTCGTAACCTTCGCGAAGTTTTCAAGAAGAAAATAACAAAGTGATGTGACAGGCACTTTACTTACCCCATACTTACCTCCCGGTGGGTGAGTAGTTCATTCTATGTAGTTCCAAAAAAATTGGGATCTTCTAATTATCTAGTTGAGATGTTCTATTTCAGCTGGTCTTAATCCACAGGAAGTGGGTGCAATGGAGAGAGAGAGTCCATTTTCTTCGTATTCTTCGCCATCTATTTCTGCGAAGGAAGGGCGTGGAGGTGCTTCCACAACTTCTCATCAATCAACATATCCTTTCTCTGAATTTCTGAAACCACAGCAAAGTGTTTTTTAGCCGCTTCAAGGTCGAGCTCTTTCCGGAACAGAGGAGAGTACATCTCTGCAGTACCATTTGAGACGCTCGATCTTGATCGAGCGGTTCACACGATTTCGCACGGTATGAGCCCGCAAAATGTGTAAGATCGCGTGAACCGCTCGATCTACTGCCGAGTCTGCTGGACTTCCCATTGCAGCAGACGATCCATTTCCTAAAGATGGAACACCATATGCCAGTTTCTCAAAGTTTTTGACCAAGTTGTTTAACCAGAAGACTCTACCCGAAATGCCTATAATCCTTTAACCTAACACAAGATTTGGAATCTTTACTGATTAAATTCGATATCTGTATAATCTGCATGTCCCATTTGAGAGCAGTCCTGCTTGGAAATTAAATCGGATTCATCCGTTGCATTGATGCAGTTAAGTGCATGGATGGCACAGCCCCCACCCCTGCGGAATCGGAGGGCATTCCTGAATGATTGGTGCGGGCACGGAGCTGAGGTTAGCTCTGGTTACTGCAATGGACATGGCTGTATATGGTCAGTTCTAGTACCACACTGCACTGCACCCAACTTGCATTTTTTGGTCCCCGATATATCCCCCATCTTAATTCGAAATCTGCAGGATGAAGCCACTTGTCAATGTTGGTCTCCATTATTTTTTTATCAGCAACCATATGAAAACTCATACTGACAGCACAGTCGCCATTTGTTTTATTTGACCATCAAGATATTGTTATTATCTTCCCGTATCATGCATAGTGCTGTAACATCATTGCTTTGATTCGCCAGAAAGAATCCGACGTCTGTAAAAATTCGAATTTGAAATATGTCCAGGCCTTGTGCTTCAGCTCCAAGGATGTACACCTGCAGCTCGGTTTCCTGCTTAAGAAATATAAGAAAATAAGCCAGCAATTAGCATACCACTTACAGTACAGTACAGAAGACCTATAGGATTAGAATCTCATTGATATGCATGGATATTCTATAAGACATATAATATATAGCTCATAAACATGTTAAATCTGATAACATGTTGTCGGAAGCCAACTCCTCCACTTAATATCTTCTCATATCGTCGTTAGAAAAGAATAAGAGCGAGTTCGAAAAATTCACATGTTATTTTCCTTCTCAAGAAGAGCACGTCTAAGGAGATATCAGGATGAACAAGACAAAACATCTAACCAAAGAAAGAAATCGCAAGTTCATCAATGTTGATATGACTTGAAAACGAACCAGGTGTTGTGTTGTTGATGTACGAGCTGCTGGGATAGATTGCTGACATGTCTGATCCACCTCCTGAATTCCGATTGGCTGAGGAGTTGCTGGACTGGATTGCTGACACGTCTGATCCGCCTCCTGAATTCTGATTGGCTGAGAGTTGCTAGGCTGGATTGCTGACATGTCTGATCCACCTCCTGAATTCTATTTGGCTGAGAGTTGCTAGGCTGGATTGCTGACATGTCTGATCCGCCTCTTGAATTCTGATTGGTTGAGAGTTGTTGGGTAAGGATTGCTGACATGTCTGATCCGCTTCCTGAAACCTGATTTCGTGACAGCTGTTGGGATGGATTGTTGAATATAAATGGTATTCTTCTGTTGCAGTATAAAAGAGACCATAGGACCTCCAGATACTGCAATCATCCCTTCTGATCTCGATTCTCATTCCATATATGAACCTTCTCAGTATCCTCTATATTACCTTTTCTCCATATAGTGAAACTGATCACCGTTGTCTAAGGACGTAGCCCAGTTGTGGACGAACCTTGTAAATCCTTGTGTTTGCATCTTACTTGTTTGATTGTGTTTGTGTGTATTTGCTTTTGCGATTCGCAGCAAACTGGTATCAGAGCTTCGGGTTCCGTCAGGATCATCTAGCAAGATAAAGTCGCACAACCTGAAGATCGAGAAGTTAATAGGAAAGAATGGATTCAGTTTATGCCAGATCATGATGCACGCCCTTCTGAAATAGTAAGGCATCTGGGCACCGTTAGATCAGGAGCCGGCAAAGGCACTCGAGCCTTCCGAGTTGATGGTACAGAAAGAGAAGACTCACTCGACGATCATGTTGTGTTTGGCGGACGAGATTATTACGGAGATTGCCGATGAGAATTCCTGATGAATCCATGATTCATCGCCTTTATTCTTTTATTCTAGCTTCATTTCCGTAGTCGAACACCTGTAAATACCCACTAATTACATGAATTTACCATTTTACATGCATTTGTTAAATATGCATTTTTAACACTTTTTGTACATAAATAAAAGAATAAAGAAGAAAAGAAAAAGAAAATAAAATAAATGATGTGTTTATGCAATAAATACAGACTGACTCGAACCCCGAGAGAAGGTCAAGACTTGACCTGATCGACCAGGAATAAAGTAAGGGGGGATATGGTCTTCAATTCAAAAATAAAAAAAATAATTTGTACATAAATTTCTTGTATATTTGTATAAAACTAACACTATTTTATTTGTACATAAATTAATCTCAAATTAATTATTTCTGTAAACAAAAGTTGTAAATAAAAATATGTTGTAAATAATAAAAATAAATGTAAAATAAAATAATGTACATATTACAAATAATCACATTCAGAAAAAGTCACAAAGCGATAATTGAAACACCAATTTCGGCTCCATACGAGTTCAAATTGAATCAAAATCACTCCCATTATACTCTAAATTAAATTATATTTCAAATGGTTAAAGTTTCATAATTTTTGGAGTTACGTTAAAATTTTGAAAAATAAATCCTTATAAAAATCTTGTATAAAAGCCGTATAACTTGTATATAAAACTTGTATAAAATCCTTTGTAAAATACACAAAAAATCCGTGTAAAATTTGTGTAAATCGAATTAAATCAACTAACTTTTACAAAAAGACCCCTAAAAATTGAAAAGCTTTAAAATCCAATAAAATTTACAAAATTCTTTAAAAACTATTTAATGCATTTAATCCGAAAAATTCACTTCATAAAAAATTTGTTGCATTCATTCGCATTTTTCAGAACAGGTTGATTCTTGAACCGAATGTATCTAAGTTCGAGAGATGGAGCTTGGTTTAGGCCTTAATCCACTTAATTATAAAGAGACTTTATTAGGAACTGGAATTGAGACTCTTCAGGTCTTGTAGACTTAATTCTTTGGGTTCCATAAGACCATGTTCGGAATTCAACTTGAAAGTGCTTAAGTAGGACACCTGGCGTCATCCGTTTAACTCTTCTCCATTTGAACCAATTTTGAGCTCATGCACTCTGCACTTAGCTCGACCTGTCTAGGGCTGCGGAAGGGCAATCCATTTCGGTGGTGTGTTTACACCCTTATCTAGCAGTGATGATGTCTTAAGACGGGAGAGATTGGGGTTGAAATAGAGCTTCGGATGAGGGAAGGATCTGCTGGCACAATTTTTTCTAAGTCCCCAAAAAATATACGGAATGAAAAGATTCTATATCCGTCGGGGCACAAAAGACCTATGTAGTGTAATAATTATCTCTACCAAAAAGAAGCCGAATATATCAAATTCAAAAAATGACCACAATGGTCCGAGCTTCACAAACATGCATGTCTTAGTGGAGACTTGGTTAAACTGGCCAGGCTTCACAGGAGATGTGATTACACCGATCACACTCCAGTTTCTTCCACTTCTTCTACTTCTTTCTATACTCGATTGTGGACACATCACGACCTGATCTTAGAAGGAAATACCTCCCTCCTCGAGGAATGAATTGCTAGACAAGGGCCCAATGGGAGTGTGTAGCTGGATGGGCGGTTCCTTCGCTTCTTTAAGTGGGAAGAGCTAAACCTTTTCACACACAGTACAAATTGTTTTCAAAGGTGAAAAGTTTGCGTGATGGATAGGTGGATCTGAGCTGGCTGTTAAGGTGAACCTGGATAAGGATTTGTGGAACTTGAGGACTGTCGAGGCTTAACTCCTAATTCTAATAGAGTCCCGACACACTATTAATCCAAAGGTTTAAATCCAGGTTCCAAATTTTGGGTGAAGGAATATTCGATTTAAAGAAACTAGCATGTTCTAAATTCTTTTATTTTCTTTTTTTCTTTTTCTTTTTGCTTGTACTTATTTATAGAATAAGTGTTTGCTAAGGGACTAGCAAAGGTAAAGTATAGGGGAATGATGAATCTGTGATTCATCGCCTTTATTCTTTCATTTTGATTAAAATCCTTGGTAAAATACATGTAAATATCCACTAATTCCAATTAATTAACATTCTAACCATAAATATTAATATAATATAATTAACACTTAAATTATCCAAAACTAAAAGAATAAAGATAAAAAAGAAAAAGAAAAATAAAAGAAGGGTGTATATAGAAAATATACAAAACTGATCCTAACCCCGAGACCAGGTCAATATTGACCGGATTGATAAAAGAAATAAGTAGGGGGGAGATAAGGACCATAACTTATTAAAAAAATCATGAAAATAAAGACCAAAAATATAAATTACACATTTTTCATTTTGTAAATACTTCACATATTTTATTTACCATCAAAATCACTTCAAATCAAAACACTCCTTTTACAAAAATTGCTCATAAAAATATATATTATTTTATAAAAATAATAGAAAAATATTTCGGCCACAAATAAAAAATAACCGCAATGAAACCGTAAAAGTCGCAAAAGCCGACTTTCTAGGTTCATATCTATTTATAGAAACTCCAAAATGACCAAACTCACTTTTAAAATCTGTTTTGTATATAATACTATTATTAAAAATATCAGAAAAATATTCGGATAAAGCCGGTGAGTTCGACTTTTTGGACCCCGTTGTATATATGTATTATATGTAGAAACTTTTTGAGATTTTTAATTAAATAACCGTAAATCGTACTAAGTTAATTCTTTTTCCTAAAATCATCTAAAATTGTATAAAAAATATAAAAATAAAAGTAACTTAAAATACCGAAAAAATCCTGAGGCCCGAAGCCGCTACTTTTTCGTCCGGACCTTATAACTCGGCCTTATGAGCTCCGAATTGAGCAACAAGCTCGATCCCTAAAATTATATTTTTCAATTATCTACAAAATGACACTAGTTTCGCTAAAATCGGAGTTAATGCAAAAAATGTGATTTTCGGGGCCGTATCGGTACAATTGTACAATAAGCCGTAACTTATATTATTATTTAATAAAATAACTCTTCATTTTAATTTAATACTTTATTTATTGATTTATTTAATTTATTTAATTTAAGTACTTAATTACTTACTTAATGATTTAATTAATACTTAATTATATCCTTAATTATTTAATTAACTATTACAATATATTAATAATTATCTTTATTTATTAATTATATATCTAATTTCGAAATTATTATTATAATTTTATTATTAATTATTTAATTAAATTAATTTATTTCCATCTCTTCTTTTCTCTCCTCTCTCTCTCTTACTTCCTCCCCCGTTATCTTCTTCCTCAAGCTAACCCAACCGTCGCCCGTTCTCCTTCAACCGCCCAATGGCCGGCCGTTGGCCGGCCGTTGCCCAACTAACATCGAGTCCGTCACCCTCTCTTGTGACGGTATCCTCTTCCTCTATTTAAGGACCACCAACCCTCGAGCTCAAGCATCCGCCATTTTTTTTGTTTCCCTTCGGCCCAGAGCTCTAGCCACTGTGAGAGAGGGGTGACAGCCTCTTCTTCGTCAGTCGAGCGAGCGGTCATGGAGGAGATTCGAGGCGAGATCGTCTACGGCATGTAGCTTCGCTCCCGCCGTTAGAGCAGCCCCTGCGTCCGCCGCGCATAGAGGCAATCAACCCAGGAGGATAGCACCTCCATTCCCAGGCGCATCCCTCCGCTCTTCCTCACTTCCAGGTTGGATTCCTTTTTCTCTTCTCCTCATTCTCCTCCATTCTATTCTCAAAACCACTCCAATCATTTCTCCTCTCCTCCGTTTCTCTGTGTTCTGATTCCAACTTGATTTGCACCCATACTAATTCCAATTATTACCAATACATCATCTATTTCCCCTTCATTATTGTTCTATCCTTCCGTTTCTCACTATCTCCGACAACATCGGGTGATTGGAGTTCGGAATCGATCCTTCGCTGCCGGAGCTCACACATCACATTTCTGCATTTTGAATTGGGGTCGAGCCTTCGATCGCTCGAGTCGTTATTCCATTTCCAGGAAGAGCGCAACCGTGGAGCTTCATCGAGTCTTCGGCTGCAATCCAGAAAATCGACACCACCATTTGGTCACAGTCCCGTTGGGAAACAACAGTCGATTCTGCAGGTGATCGAAAATTTTTGCCGGTTCCGTTGTGATCGCCCATCCATATGGAGGACATTGAAGCTTGAATCCGCTGCCGGTGAAGACACGCCGAAAGCATCAAACGCCATTCAGATCTAATAAGGAAAAAAATCTCTACAGCTTTCGAATAGCATCGCTCGAGACCACTGGCGATCTGATCACAAAGATGTAGGTCACGCATAGAGAGATGATCGTCGCAGTTACCGCCGCATTTGAGTTAACGCCGTTGCAGAACATTATGGAGGTCCCTCGCCGTAGCATTTGATCGAACCACCAGCATACGCAATCTGCTGTTGAGGACCTTCGATCGACTATCCACAGCATCGTTCAAACATACGCCGTCGTATTCAGCAATCCGAGCACATCCACTGCACGGAATTCATCTTCAATTGGTGTTATTTGTGGCTCAAGAGTTCCAGATTTGGATCGAGACTTTCAAAGAGTTGCCTCCTCTGCCAACAAATTTCATTTGTGACATGCGGAATTCTTTTGGGATTTCAATCGGCCGTTTGATTAAATTTGATCGAGTGGATGCGAAGAAGCACCGTGTCTATACCTCAGTGCTGCGCCGACTCACCGCTCAAGCGCGGTCACGCGCAAGACACATGCTATCTGGAGAGGATTTTATGGGACAAATTGCAGAATCACTTCCGAAGATTCACATATTACATACAGGTCCTGATTGAGAAACGTCACGAGACAACACATGCACGGGCGCATGCAACCCTCGGAAATTTGTTATTTCACGCATAGATTTTACCCCAGAAGCCTGCACGTGCAAGACACGCGACATCACGTGATTTTTGCACGAAAACCCTCCGATTTCCTGCATTTCACACGTGGAGCCCCAATTCTTTTGTTATATTTACACCTACGCCCCTATATTTCCAGCATATCACACACACCCCTATTGCCGTATCTAATATATACTTTCATAATACGTAATAAGTGAAGGATAGGGAGAGATCCTCAAGCGCATCACGGAAGCGTGAGCGTCGTATCGGATATGACGAAGAACGACTAGTCGTACTAGTTGTTCGGTGCAGCGGAATTTAAAAAATTTTATTCGATGAAACCACATGATCCAAGAACAATTCTCGGATCGTTTCATCTATAACCACAACAAGTATAATGCAATACCTCTTGAAGTATGGTTGATCGAGCGGAATTTAAAAAAATTTTATTCGATGAAACCACATGATCCAAGAACAATTCTCGGATCGTTTCATCTATAACCACAACAAGTATAATGCAATACCTCTTGAAGTATGGTTGATCGAGTCTCTAAGAGAAGAGACCTCCTGTCTCAAGTCCGATCGTCGGAGAGATTGCTTGCGAGCGCGGGGATGAACCGTGTAGTCCTCGCAATCCAAGAAGTTGATCCAAGCACGGTTACTCCTGATCTCGTCGCACGAGATCGAGCGTCTCCTTCGTGGGCGAAGCACTCGAAGTAGACGAAGAACCGCAGAGCGTCGAAGCGGCAGCACGAGGGCGCGGGCGACGATGATTCTCTCCACCAAGGTGGACGGCCACCAAGAAGAAGGGGGAGAGGGGGCTGTCGAGTATGAAGAAAGAGAGAGAGAGAGAGAGAGAGAGAGAGAAGAGTGTTACAATAGCATGTAAAGAGAGAGCCAAGAATGCCTCTCTATTTATAGGGTTTTAGGATCCATGGATCTCAATCCATGTGACATATAAAATCAATGGATGAGATTGATTTATGTCAATCCAATGGTCAAGATTGTTGTTAGTAAAAACCAACAACTTGTGATTTAATTTGATAAAAATATATTTGATAAATCAAATAAATATTAATACCATATTAAATCAATCAAATAAGGAGAGAGGAATCAAGAGAGATCAACCTTCCTCTTTAAAAGGGCCACCAATTTCACAAGGAAATTGGTGTCGCCCCCCTCTTTCCAAAAGGGAGGGCAATCTCATGGCAATCCATGAGATTGCACATCTCCTTGAATTTCTCTCTACTTATTTTCCAACAACAATTTGTTGGTATTTTAATTCACCAAAATAATTCTCAATTAATTTTGGGAATATTGCAATCTTGACATTGGAATATTGTGAATCATATTCACAACCCAAAACAAAATGTAATTTACATTTTCAATTAATTAGACAATGTGTATCCAATACACATTAATAATTAATCTACTAATATAAATTATATTTAACTCTCTCTAATACATTATAAATCACATTTATAATATATTATGAATAATTGGATATTGCTATCCACATTATTCTTATCCATAATAATTAAATCACATTTAATTATATTGGATAATTTCTCATACATCATGATAATTAAATCACATTTAATTATCAACTTCTCTTTGCTTAGATCTTATGGAATTGCTCTTAAACCATTTAAGAACAATGCTATTTCTCCTCGGATACTTGGAGATAATGACAGGGCAATTGTATTGTTCCACGTATAGTGACTTGGATATTGAGATCACATCTCAAATCCAGATCCCATGGACCTCTCACAGATGCTTGATTAAATCAAGACCGTATACCTAATCTTCTCATTGCATCTGAATCTCATTCAGATCAATGTCCAGTAAATGGACTAAGATTAGGTCACTTCTCTGATGAGAGGAGTTACTAAAATCCAGACCTGTTTCATCACTCCCTCGGAATGGAAGCGTCATGGATATACAATCGTTTATGATCAAATCACCCTTCACGTATTCCCAATACCTGCACATCCTGCATACTGGAAGACTCATGATCATCATGAAGATAAAGATCACTTTTACACTGTCATCTTCATAGTCTAATCATTAAGTTTCTTAATCTTGGTCCTTGGGATATGATACAGATCATATGCTTTCACAAAGCATATATCTTACCTTCAAATTCATATCATGCTTCTAAAGTATGATGACCATGCATGGAATTTGATTAATTCCAATACCTCATGAGTGAGCTCATGTCTCCCGATTTACAAGAGAACCTGTATGATCCCTTTGAGAGATCATATTACTCGTATGCTTTTACATGCACACCAGCTCGCCGGTGTATAGACCTTGATTAGGTCATCAACCTATTGGTCTGCCAAATGTACATGCTCAGACATATAGTAATATATCTGTCTCTGGTCAGAGGATGTTTGCATGTGATGTGACAGTATTCATCATAGGTCTTTGATTATCTCGATCTCGTTAAGTCAACTCACTGACTCAACTAATCTGATACCTCCGAATCAATATTCCTATGCAGAGGACCTGCATCAAGAGGTCGATCAGATATCAGTCTAATGATATGGGATTGCCATCTCCCACTCAGACTGGAGATCACTACTTGTTAATCATCGATGATGCTTGATGAGTCCTCTATCTAACTCCTTAGATATTCATCCAAGCATCAGCCTCTATGATTCAATCATTGAATCAACAGCTGTATGATTATCAAGTTGGCCATGGTACATAACCCTTATTGTATAGAGGGACCTTATAGTGCATTCATTCATTCAATATCAGAAGGGGAGTGAAACAAAACCAATAACTTTTATTGATAAATCATTTATTACAATAACATTTATTGTAGGAATGGTTCACCTCGGGATCACATTGCTAACAATCTCCCACTAGCCCTCAGAACCATTCAGGAACAAGCCTTAAACCCATACTCATTACATGCTGGTCAAAAACCTTCTGTGTCAGAGGTTTGGTAAGAGGATCAGCAACGTTGTCGGCGGAGGCCACCTTGGTGATGATGATGTCACCACGCTTTTGAATCTCCCGAATGATGTGGTATTTCCTTTCTACGTGCTTGCTCTTCTGATGTCATCTGGGTTCCTTCGCCTGGGCAATGGCTCCTGTGTTATCACAGAGTAGCGGGATGGGAGTATCAGAGGAAACTACGTCAAGCTCCTGGACGAACTTGCGCAACCACACCGCCTCCTTTGCAGCATCCGATGCGGCAATATATTCGGCTTCTGTTGTTGAATCTGTTGTAGTGTCCTGCTTCTTGCTTCTCCAGCTCACAGTACCACCGTTCAACAGGAACACAAACCCTAATGTTGACTTTCGATCGTCAAATATCCGATTGGAAGTCAGAATCTGTATATCCCAAGACTTGGAGATCACCATCTCCATAGACCAAGATGTAATCTTAAGTCCGTCTTAGATATTTGAATATGTTCTTTACTGCATTCCAGTGTTGTTCTCCATAGCAGGATTGGTAACGACTTACCACTCCCACTGCATGGCAGATATCTGGCCTAGTACACATCATGGCATACATTAAGCTTCCTACAGCTGATGCATAAGGACATCCAGCCATGGCCTTCTTTTCCTCAATAGTTTGAGGAGCCATTCCTTTAGACATGTGGATACCATATCTCAAGGGTAGGAACCCTTTCTTGGAACTATCCATACGGAATCGTTCAAGAATCTTCTTAATGTATCCTTGTTGTGACAATCCCAATATCCTCTTCTCTCGGTTTCTGAACAGCTTCAGACCCAAGATGTAAGAGGCTTCTCCAAGATCTTTCATCTCAAAGGTATGGGACATCCAAATCTTTACACTGATCATCATCCCTGCATTATTCCCAATGATGAGGATGTCATCTACATAAAGCACGATGAACACAATGGCGCTCCCACTAAGCTTCTTGTACACACAAGGTTCATCAGGATTCTGCACAAAATCATAACTCATTATGGTTTCGTCAAATCTGATGTTCCAGCTACGAGAAGCTTGCTTGAGCCCATAGATGGATTTCTTCAGCTTGCATAATTTGCCATCCTCAGTCATGAAGCCCTGGGGCTGCTCCATGTAGATATCCTCCTCGAGGTATCCATTGAGAAAAGCCGTCTTGACGTCCATTTGCCAGATGTCGTAGTCAAGATATGCAGCTATAGCTAGCAATGCACTGATGGATTTAAGCATAGCCACATGAGAGAACGTCTCATCGTAGTCGATGCCTTCTCTTTGTGTGTAGCCCTTGTCTACGAGCCGTGCCTTGAAAGTCTCTACTTTCCCATCAGGTCCCCTCTTTCTCTTGAAGATCCATTTGCACCCAATGGGTTTCACCCCCTTAGGTGGATCCTCTAGGGTCCATACACCATTCTTATGCATGGAGTCAATTTCTGACTTCATTGCTAGCATCCATCTATCCATGTCACGATCCGCGAGTGCTTCATCAAATGAAGTAGGATCATTTTCAGTTTCATCTGACATATGGAATCCATACCTTTCAGGTGGTGCAACCACCCTCGAACTCTTTTGAAGAGGTATAGGTGTTTCATCTGTATTTATCTCTTTAGTTTCTGATCTAGGAAGCTCAGAGTCCTCAGGGGACTCAATGAGTTCCTCTACTTCACTTTTGTCTTGACCTTTAAGGAAATCATCCTCCAGAAATTTCACATCTCTAGAGACAAAAACCTTTTGGGTCTCAGGGTCATAAAGTTGGTATCCAATACCATCTTTAATATACCCAATGAAGTAGCACTCACGAGAGCGAGATTCTACCTTACTTGCATCCACATTCATTGCATGGATCAAGCAACCCCAAACCCTCAAGTGGTTAACACTAGGTTTGGTTCCATACCAGAGCTCATGAGGAGTCTTAGGTACAGATTTGCTAGGAATCTTATTCAGGATATATATTGCAGTCTCTACTGCATATCCCCAGAAACTAAGTGGTAAATGTGCTTTGCTCATCATTGAACGAACCATATCCATGATGGTTCTGTTGCGTCTTTCAGCAACACCATTAAGTTGGGGAGTTCCAGGAGGAGTGAGATTGGAAATAACTCCATTTTCTTTAAAGTATTCCTTAAATTCATCTGATAGGTACTCGCCACCTCGATCAGATCGAATTCGTTTAATCTTCCTATCGGTTTGGTTCTCAACCAAAACCTTGAACTCTTTGAACTTTTCAAAGGTTTCAGACTTATGACGTAATAGGAAGATAAACCCGTATCGTGAATGATCATCAATAAACGTCAAATAATATCGATATCCATTTCGAGTCGCGATACTGAAAGGACCGCATACATCAGTATGTATTAGGTCAATAATACCTTCACATCTTGTAACCTTGTTACGGAAAGGCATCCTAGTCATTTTACCTTGAATACAATGTTCACAGGTAGGTAAAGACTGAACCTGTAGAAAATCCAAAGGTCCATCCTTTATCAATCTATTGATCCTATCAACAGATAAATGACCAAGCCTTTGATGCCAAATCATGTTTGAATGATTTATATTACTCATGGATCTTTTAGGGTTTTTATTGGTGGTTGTAACATTCATGACATGCTCATTAATGCACAATTCATAAAGTCCTCCAGAAGTCAAAATACCCTCTGCAATATATTTATCATAATGATTTATGACTAATTTATTACAAAATAGGAATGAATATCCACTTCTAACTAGCTTAGATACAGATATTAAATTCTTTCTGACTTCAGGTACATAAAGACACTCTTTAAGTACTAGGACTCTTCCACTATATAATGATAGTCGACAAGTCTCGACGGCGACTATTGCAACACTTGCATCAGATCCCATCTGGATGACTATCTCCCCTTCTTCAAGCTTTCTAGTTTCCTGAAACAAATGCAACAAATTGCATACATGAACAGAAGCACCAGAATCAACAAACCAACTTCCTTCTCGTCCAACGAGAAAGCTGGTTTCAATGATAAAAGTAGATTTCATACCTGATGGGGCTTTACCTTTGTCAACCGACTTCAGGTAATCCGGGCAATTACGCCTCCAGTGCCCCGGCTTCTTGTAGTGGTGACAGACGTCGGTTTTCTTCGACGCCATTAAAGTGGATGCATTGGAAGATGAGCCAACACTTTGTCCCTTCTTCTTTCTCTTCTGGGCCGGGCCCTTCCGAGAACCTTGCTTCCAACCGCGCTTCCCTTTGACCTGTGCAACCATTGTAGTGCCAGTGGGACCATCTTTCTTCATTACGTCTTCTGCATTTTTAATGTAGCAAGAAGCCCAGCATTTGTCAGTTGCAGCTTATTCATATGGAATGACACCACAAAGTTATTGAAAGATTTGGGCAATGACAACAGAATGAAATCGTATTGCATGTCTGCATCCATCATTGCCCCCAGAGTCTCAAGCTCCGACAAGTACCCAAACATTTTGAGTACATGTTCACGGACCGAAGTCCCTTACTGCATCTTGCAGCGAAACAGTTCGTTCATAATATTGTACCGCTGGGTGCGATTAATATCACCAAACATATCCTTTAGATTCTGCATAATATCCTGGCAAGTACTCATCTCCACATGTTGTTTCTGGAGAATATTGGAGAGAGAACCCAAGATGTAGCACCTAGCCAAGACATGATCTTCATCATACTTGTCATTATATGCTTTATCTTCCTTAGATTTAGGGTGTTCAAGTTTGTTTTCAGAGAGCACATAGCTTATGCGCTCTGCCGAAAGCACAAGCTCTAAATTACGGATCCAATCCGAGTAATTTGGTCCGGTCAATTGGTTGACCTCCAGAAGCCTGCTCAGTGGGTTCATGGCCTTCATTTTCTGAAATTGAGAATGCACTATATTAGAACATATAATCATATATTCAATTTTATGATATTTGATTAAGGCATTTTTAAATCAAATTAGTCTTGCTATGTCAACTATGAAAGTTTATTCCCTTATTCACTTTCAAAGTAGGAGATATACTTACCGATATATCTCAAGCAAGAACTGGGATCTCCTATTTATCTTTGTCATATCCCAATAATATGAGAACCTATGACTCCAATAAAGAGAAGCGGGAACACATTCCACCTTGCAAGTCCAACTTGCATTTCCCAATTCGGTCTTTAATACCCGAGCCCACCACCCCTAAGATGATGTTGACTCGTCATTAGTTGAACCAACCGTCAACAGGAATACAACTCGCTATGCGCAATCCAATATCGCCCCAATAATATGAGAACTCGATATTGGGGTCACTACGCATACGTCCTTACTCTTTCGAGAAGCGACGAGCCCGATCCAAATGGATCATATGCGGGAGCTGTCACTTCGGACATGCGTCTCCCACATATAATATTTGACGACGAAATCCTTCGCCTTGACGGGAGACCATGGATGTCACTTATGTGATCCTCCATCTCTTATTCAAATTTAATTAATTACTATGAATCACATTCATATAATTAATTCTTCCAAGGGAATTATTAACTCTAATCATATTAGAGTATTCTTAATTGGATATAATTAACTTAATCATATTAAATTAATTATCAATCCAATTTAATCAATCAAACTTAATTTTATGCTTGAATATATATACATATATGGTATTATTCTCAAAGTACGTATTAGTTCGTATTTTAATAATTAGAAAAATACATCATAATCCCTCGGACATTATCCCGGCCCTACCCGCTGTCATGGCTAGTACCGACGGGAGTGGGACGGACCGCATACGTTGCAACCCGCTACCCCAGCGATCCCCGACTAGACACCATATCCGCCTCGGGAAAGGATAATGCCAAATTGATTAATTTGTACTTGAGATGATCATCGGTTCTTCAACCGAAATTATACCATATAGTAATCAAAACGATTTTGATTATAAGGAAATTTGCTAGACAAATTCCCAATCCTATTCAAGCAAGAAGTTCGATGATTGTGATTTCAATTATGATTTAGATCAAATCTAATCAATTAATTGATTGGGGCCAAGCCAATTAAGGAAATAATCATTCTCTAATATTTCACAAATAATTTCCATAATTATTTCTCGAAATTAACAATTAATTTCATTAAGTGACAATCACATGGTTCTTGATTAGGAAAGTAATTTCAGCAGTGACTCCTACTTACTAAAATTAGCATATCTCAATCAATTTAAATCCAAATTAAGCAAAGTCAATTTCTAAAGTTTGCTAATTTGATTTAGGACAGAAACCAAGTGATGTTTTACGTATTTCGAGGCAAGTCTAAACAGTAATTAACATTTTAATCACGTTCAGATTTACAAGTCCCGCAACAGTGCATACATGTTCATTAAAACGACCATATCTCGAGCATACGAAATCCGATTTACGCAAACTCAGATCCTATGGTTTCCTTATTTAATGGGAAACAAAACCCAAGTATTAAATTCGTGTTTAAACAATTTAAACAGTGCCGAATTTATTTACTAAACATATCTGCGAAATCAAATGCGATGAAAACTTCCACGACCTTAACGAACCCAAGTCGTCCTTGGTTAGCGAATCACTATTCGAAATCGTCGACCTAAGGCTCTGATACCACTTGAAGGATATGGAGAGATCCTCAAGCGCATCACGGAAGCGTGAGCATCGTATCGGATACGACGAAGAACGACTAGTCGTACTAGTTGTTCGGTGCAGCGGAATTTAAAAAATTTTATTCGATGAAACCACATGATCCAAGAACAATTCTCAGATCGTTTCATCTATAACCACAACAAGTATAATGCAATACCTCTTGAAGCATGGTTGATCGAGTCTCTAAGAGAAGAGACCTCCTGTCTCAAGTCTGATCGTCGGAGAGATTGCTTGCGAGCGCGGGGATGAACCGCGTAGTCCTCGCAATCTAAGAAGTTGATCCAAGCACGGTTGCTCCTGATCTCGTCGCACGAGATCGAACGTCCCCTTCGTGGGCGAAGCGCTCGAAGTAGACGAAGAACCGAAGAGCATCGAAGCGGCAGCACGAGGACGCGGACGACAACGATTCTCTCCACCAAGGTGAACGGCCACCAAGAAGAAGGGGGAGAGAGGGCTGTCGTGTATGGAGAAAGAGAGAGAGAGAGAAGAGTGCTACAATAGCATGTAAAGAGAGAGCCAAGAATGCCTCTCTATTTATAGGGTTTTGGGATCCATGGATCTCAATCCATGTGACATATAAAATCAATGGATGAGATTGATTTATGTCAATCCAATGGTCAAGATTGTTGTTGGTAAAAACCAACAACTTGTGATTTAATTTGATAAAAATATATTTGATACATCAAATAAATATTAATACCATATTAAATCAATCAAATAAGGAGAGAGGAATCAAGAGAGATCAACCTTCCTCTTTGGAAGGGGGGGACGGCCACCAATTTCACAAGGAAATTGGTGCCGCCCCCCTCTTTCCAAAAGGGAGGGCAATTTCATGGCAATCCATGAGATTGCACATCTCCTTGAATTTCTCTCTACTTATTTTCCAACAACAATTTCTTGGTATTTTAATTCACCAAAATAATTCTCAATTAATTTTGGGAATATTGCAATCTTGACATTGGAATATTGTGAATCATATTCACAACCCAAAACAAAATGTAATTTACATTTTCAATTAATTAGACAATGTGTATCCAATACACATTAATAATTAATCTACTAATATAAATAATATTTAACTCTCTCTAATACATTATAAATCACATTTATAATATATTATGAATAATTGGATATTGCTATCCACATTATTCTTATCCATAATAATTAAATCACATTTAATTATATTGGATAATTTCTCATACATCATGATAATTAAATCACATTTAATTATCAACTTCTCTTTGCTTAGATCTTATGGAATTGCTCTTAAACTATTTAAGAACAATGCTATTTCTCCTCAGATACTTGGAGATAAGGACAGGGCGATTGTATTGTTCCACGTATAGTGACTTGGATATTGAGATCACATCTCAAATCCAGATCCCATGGACCTCTCACAGATGCTTGATTAAATCAAGACCGTATACCTAATATTCTCATTGCATCTGAATCTCATTCAGATCAATGTCCAGTAAATGGACTAAGATTAGGTCACTTCTCTGATGAGAGGAGTCACTAAAATCCAAACCTGTTTCATCACTCCCTCGGAATGGAAGCGTCATGGTTATACAATCGTTTATGATCAAATCACCCTTCAGGTATTCCCAATACCTGCACATCCTGCATACTGGAAGACCCATGATCATCATGAAGATAAAGATCACTTTTACACTGTCATCTTCATAGTCTAATCATTAAGTTTCTCAATCTTGGTCCTTGGGATATGTGATGACGCGCCTGACAACTGGGTTAAGTATGTAAATAAAATGGTCATTGTGACCCAAATCACCAAGCGCGGTCAATCGAGAAAAATGATAAAACCACTCGGAAAAGATAAAAATCAAGGAAAACAATGTAAGCGGTCTTTCGCTATTCTTTTTACCTGATATAGCGACCAGGGTCGAACACAAGGAGCACGATTGAATAACTCTATAGTCAAATTTCAAAGTTGATTTTTAGTGGTTTTTGACTTTTATAAATTTTTGTATTTTTAAAAGAAGAATAATATTCACAAGTGATAAAACAAAGAACCCACACTCTTTTTTGTACTTTTCAAAATAGTCAAAAATATACAGAAAAGTCAAAAGAAAATGTTTTTGTGATTTTTATATTTTAAAATGTTTTCGGTAAATTTTTCGTAATTTTCTGATGTTTTTGTTATTTTCTAAAAATGAGACAGTGCAAAATAAGCAAATTATTCACAGTCAGGAGTCTTTTTCAATTTAAAAATTCTTCCAATGTCCAATACTCCTGAGAAATATTTTTAAGATAAACTACAAGATGATATCTACAAACAGAGACCAAAATCACTATTTTTAGATTTTTCTATAATTTTCTGCAATTTTTGTAAGCTTTTTTGTATTTTTCAATTTTTTTGAGTTTTGTAAATGAAAAATGCACAAGCAATGGACAGAAATTAAAACAAGTCAAAACACAGCTACATGAATTTTTGTGGGATTTTAAGGCAATTTTTATATTTTTTTATGATTTTTCAAAATGTAGACAGAGAAAAAGACACAAAAATACACTGTTTTTGATTTTTGAAATATATTAAACGGCTATAAAATGCTATGAAAAAGTTATGCAATGTTAAGGCACATAGCAGGAGCTTACACAATTTTTCACAAAATTTTTGCAATGATAAAAACATTTATTCCAGTTGAAACAAACATGCAAAGTTCAAATCTGCAATATAAGGACTGAAGTGCAATTATTGAAAGTCTTTTGCATGAAATAGATAACAGAGATAAAATGAGAGGGAAAACTTGTACTTTACCCACTAAAAATGTGCCAAGCATGTGATCTAGATTTGAAGCTCTCATAAAGGTCTTTTTGCAATTCTCAAAACCTCTAGGGACGTACTTGTAATTTTACCAATCTTTTTTATTATATCCCTAGGGTTCTCTTCTTGAGCCTTCGTTTCTTTTTCAAGATGGGAGAGGGGTGCCGCCGTCCACCAAAGAGGAGAGCTGGGGGCGTACGTCGCTGGAACTGGGCTTCGGACCTGGAGGCGGCGGCGCGGCGGTTTCCACGTGGACAGGAGAGCTGGAAGTGGAAGGGGCGCGCGACCAGGCAGAGGTCGGCCACGCAGGAGGCTGGAGGCCACCGGCGATGGTTGGTCGGGGCGCGGGGGAGCACGCCTTGGAGGTTGGGAGCGGGGCGTTGCGGCGCCGCCGCACGCGCGACACACGCGCGCGAGGACGACGGGATCACTGCTGCTCTGGCCGGGCGCTGCGAAGGAGGGCGCGGTGGGTGTTGGCGGACGGCAGCGCTGGGCGCGGCCCGCCTGGCTGGGCTGAAGCTCGCGGCCACAGCGGTGGAGCGTAGGGTACCGCCGCGCGGCCACGGAGGTTGGAGGGCGCTTGGGTGGACGGCTACGCGCACGGGGACGCGGGGACGTCAGAGGCGGAGTGGCTCGAGGGGAGGAGGCGGTTGCGCGCCGCCGCCGGGCGCCTGGAGAGCCTGACGCGCGTCGTGCGTCCGCGCGAGGGAGGTGAAGCGGGGCGCGGCTTCGTGGCGGTCGTTTGCCGCTGGTGGCGGCGCCGCCGCGTGGGCTGATGGCGATGGCGCAGGCGCGGTGGTGGTGACCCGCCCCTGTTGCTGCTATTTTTTTTATTTTTTTTGTTTTGATTTTTTTTTGCTGCAGGAAATTGTTAGAGGAAAAAAATATATTTTTTTATATTTTTTTATTTTGTGATCAGAGAAAGGTAAATAGTAAAAAAAAGTTTTTATTGTTTTTTTTATTTTGTGTGGTGTATCTGCAAAACAGATGATTAAAAAAAAAAGAAAACTATCTTTGTACAAGTTTTTTTTATTTATCTCCTGCAAAACAATTTGTTAGAATCAAAAGAAAGTTTTGTTTTTATTATTTTTTTATTTTTCTGCAAAATAGAGGTTAGAGAAACGAAAAGCAATTTTTTATTTATATACAAAAATGAAACCGTGAATGGGAGGATCTTGCGCGAAATGGAAGATAGATCCTAGACTCCGACCACCGTGCGTGGTCGGAGGTGACAGGTCGTGTAAGGTAGAACGTGAATATGGAGGGATAGCGAGATGAGATGAAAATCGGTCTCGGGCGACAAAGTGTGAAATTGATTTTTTTAATCTAAAAATTACTCCCTACTCCTACGCTAAGATCTTAAATCTACGATTTACCTAAGAAAAATGACAAGTAAAAGTGGATCTCACCTCGGGGATCGGACAAGCCATGATGGCCTCAACGAAGCTCAAGCCGCTGTCACCGACTGGATCGGAGGCTAGGACCCTCTTCAACAAGAAACCTCTCGGAAACCGGGCTCCTCTCCGCCAAAGATCGATCAAAGAAGAAATGAGGGAGGAGGAGCCCATTAAAAAGAAGACGAAGGTCAGAAATGGAGATATTTACAAAATTGGAAGGTGTTGATTGGGTTGATTAATAAAATAATTAAATTAATAAATAAATTAAATAATTAATTACAAAATTCGAAATAAATAAATTAAATAAATTAATAAATTAATTGGAAATTAATTGGCCACCTTAATGGTGGCCATTAAAGGTATGCAATCAAATCCAATATATATGGCATGTTATAAAACCAAATCAATCAAATAAAATCAAATAATTAAATAAAAAATTCGGAATTAATTTAAATTAATTAATTAATGTTAGGTAATTAAATTTTTTTGATGGTTTTTATTTAAGGAAGTTAGTGGTATACATATATTATATACATATAATATAATGTACATAGGTGCAAATAAGGAAACAATTTTTATATAAGATTTTTTTTATTTTTTATTTTTTTAATTTTTTTATTGAAAACAATATTTATAATATATACATTAAGTAAAAATAAATATTAATAATTATATACACAGATATATGGGTAAACTGCATAATACACCCCAGAAAACCGACTTTTTAACCGTAACTCCAAAAAATACGAAACTACAGCCATTTGAAAGATAATTTAATTTATAATATTATGGAAGTGAGTTTGGTTTGATTTGAGCTCGTATGGAGCCGGAATTGATGTTTTAATTATCGCATTACAGCTTTTTCTAGGTGTAATTATTTACAATATATACATTTTTTTTATTTTATAAATATTTTTATTATTTACAATACAAATTTATTTACAACTTTTATTTACAAAAGTAAGTGGTTTGAGGTCAAATTATATACAAATAAAATAATGTAAGTTTTATACAAATATACATGAAAAACATGTAATATATTTTTGGATTTTCTGACAGACAACCTTATCTCCCCCTACTTTATTCTTGGTCGATCAGGTCAAGTCTTGACCTTCTCTCGGGGTTCGGGTCAGTCTGTATTTATTGCATAAACACATCCTTTTCTTTTTCTTTTCTTCTTTATTATTTTATTTATATACAAAAAGTGTTAAAAATGCATAATTAACAAATGCATGCGAAATGGTAATTTTATGGAATTAGTGGTTATTTACAGGTATTTGACTAAGGAAAAGATGCTAAAATAAAAGAATAAAGGCGATGAATCGTGGATTCATCATTCCCCTATACTTTACCTTTGCTAGTCCCTTAGCAAACACTTATTTGGAAAATAAGTGAAAATAAAAATAAAGAAAAGAAAAAGGAAAGAAGTTAGAACAATGTTGACCTTCAAACTTATCTTCATAAAAATGTAGTCTGGGGCTCTGTCGGACCTTTGGATTATTAATGTGTCGGAACCCTAATGGGACATAGAATTAAAACCTAACAGCCTCTAAGTTCCATAAGACTCCTATTCAGGTCTCCTCAACAGTCAGATCAGAACAAGTCTACAGACACAAATTCTTATGACTATGAATTCTTACTTGTACGTGTAAGTGAAATATAGCTCCTCATCTCAGAAGTAACAAAGATTCAGCCTCTCTCAGCAAGGTAACTCAATAACCCGGTCTGGCAACTCTTTCCTCGAAGAGCGGGGATATTCCCTTCTAAGTTCAAGTACAACCAACTCAAGAAGAGGGGATGGAGAAGAGAATGGACGGTAACCAGTGTAGTTACCTATCCTTGGATGCATGACCAGTGTAGCCATGTCATCCGCTGCAAGCTCACAATATATGACTTTGAAGCTCTTATTCTTCTTCTCTTTTTTTTTACAGGCATTTTATTTTTCTACCAAGCCTGTCCACTTTTGGAGATTTTGCTTCTTTTTTTTTGAAATATATACAAGGTGCAGCATGTACATAAGGAGCTTTTCCTCTTGAGCCAGTAGACTATCCCTCTTTTGAAGCATTATTGCAACCCCACAGCTCCTGTCTTTAGACCTCGACATCACCAGACTAGGTTGAGACGCACTTCCCTCCCTAGAGGAGGACGAGAGGTTCCGCCTAGATGTACTACCCTCGTATGCTACCCCAAGCCAAAAGATTCTGCCCCCTCACTACCTCATCCATGAAGAGCTACGTGTAAAGTGCAGTGTCCAAGGTAAGCCACGGTCTGAAAGAATCATGTGTGTGTTGTTAAATGTTCTACTTAGACTCATCAAGATGACATGTGAACATAGTCTTATGGACTCAAAGAATTAAGTCACTAGGACCTGAAAAGTCTTAACTCCAAATCTTATAAGGTTCCTCTGAAATTAAGTGGATTAAGGTCCAACTAAGCTCCATTCTTCAAATTTATTCCAGACTTAGTTTAATAGTCAAAATCATCCTGAAAAATGCTCATGCAAATGCAAGAAAATATGTACATGCAAAAGAAAAGAAAACAAAACTTTTTGTGAAACAATTTTCAAGATTTTGAAATTTTTATGGATTTTTGAAAAATGATGATGCACATGTAAAAAGTTTTTTTTTCAAATAGTTAGTAATATATACAAATATATACAAAATTTTTTTATTGTTTTTTTAATAAGGAAAAAAAATGCATATTTACACAAGAGTGAGATGATTATTTCACAAGAATGCGATGCAAGAATTTACAAATTGAATCATTTATACAAGTATATACAGAGTGGTTTTTTTTAATTGATTTTTTTTGAGTATTTACACAGTGTTTTAGCCATATTAAAAATGATATGAAAGTACGAGTTATGGCTAAAGTATATATACCATATATACGACACCCCCTATACTTAGCTCGAACTATGTCCTCATAGTGATCAAAGAGCTGAAAAGAAAGACATAACTCGTGCCGCGTATAGAAGAGTGAAAAGAATAATATACTACAACGACGAATAAAAGAATGAATTCAATAGGAGTCGGTGATCCCCCTATACTTAGGATCAAGTAATCCCAAGTATAGCAGACTGTACACAAGGGGACAACCGAGGAGATGAATGTACAGAGTCTACCTCCCCTATACTTAGGGTAAAATATCCCTAAGTATAGGCAGCAAAACAGAGGTAAAAAGAATGAAATGAATAATCACAAGTCGGACACCCCCTATACTTAGGGTAAAGTACACCCTAAGTATGGAATGATCATGCGATGGAGATGGGGTGTGAGACAAAAAGAATGTATGATATTGACAGATGGTATATACAGATGTGAGTCGATCAATGTTGAGGTGCCTCTCAACAAGCGCTAGAGTTTACGCCCCTAGCTGGGCGCAAATGTTAGGATAATGCAGTATCGAGGTTCAGGACGACATCTGTCAGGCGAATACCGTACTGTAGTTGCAGTCTCGGTGGGAGAACAACAACGAAGTCAGGAGGGTCAACAGATCTGATGATAACACCCAGATAATCCTTCAGGCGGGTGTTTGCTACCGGATCAAGATATGGGCAGATGAAGTCGGACTCTAGTAACACAAAAGAAACCATCGGTTCAAGGTCTGTATGGAGTGAAAGGATGGAGCCGAAGTAATCAAACGTGGAGAAGGAAGGATCTGATAGTGAATCCTCCACGTCAATTACTGTCTCAAATAGATATGGAAGATCATGATCAGGAGACTCACTATAAAGGCTGATATCCGATGTATGGAATGTAGACAAATCAGTGAAATCATCGAATACCTCAAAGATTGGGTCATCCTCGCGAGGGTCGTCGAGGAGAGAATCATCAAATTCATTATCAGAAATATCAAAATACTCGGTCTCGTGATCCGACAGATCGGATGCACTCTCAGAAAGTGAGACCGAGTACACATGGTCCATGACATCCTCCCGCAGATAACCCTCGGGGAGTAATGCCGAATCATCAGGGAAGTTGGGATCAATGCTGTCAAATATCAGGTCCTCCAAAAATGTATCGACCTCATCAAATGGGAGGACACATGGCTCAAGTACGGGACTATCAAGTTCTGTAAAATCCAAAATCGGTCCCTCATCAAACTCTCTATGCTGAGATGAATCCAAATGTATCTCCGAATCTGAGAAGATCTCCTGAAGACAAGACACTGTATCAACTACGTATGGATACTGGAAAGAATCAGAGGATGGCTGAGATGTGGGTTCCTCCTCTATCTCTTGGGATCCTAGCAGATCTAGAATCGACGAATCTTCTACATGATAGAGCTGGACTGGCTCAAAATCTGACTGTAAATCTAATTGGTCATCAACCAATGTCCGGCTCTGGGAACTCACAACAGTAGGCAACATATCCATCAAATGAGAAGTCGTAGCATCCATACCCTCGGATCTGTGTGTGCTATCAAGATCAGCATGGTGTGTCACACACTCAACGGTTGTCATCTCTCCCTCATCTGTTGTCCTGAATAATTCATCTTGTGAATAAGGAGGATCAGAAAGTGCTCTCAAGATGGTCTCAACTAAATCCAGGTCAGGACTGTGGTGTGAACCACCACACGAGGTAATGACATATGATATCTGCTCTGCGGTCCTCCCCCTCATGGCGATATGGATAAGGCCAGTCATCGAAAATCCATGATCTAGAAATCGGCTCAAAAGTTCTCGTAACCTCAACCGTGATTCTCTCAACGGCTTTTGGGGGTTAACAGAAAAATCACGAATACACGACCGCATCATCTCCGCTCTACACTGGGGGTAAAACTTCTTCAAAAATAATGATCGTAAATCTCCCCATGTAGTAATCTTCCTTCCCAATCGCCTATGCCAACTCTTGGATCTACTCTGAAGTGTAAATGGGAAGGTAATCAACATCATGTCCTCAGAAGTGATATCCAAATATGATCGTGATACACAAAAATCCTCAAATTCATCAATATGCAAATAAGGTTCCTCGTGCATTTCCCCTAAAAATTTGGGCAGTATATCAATTAACTCTAAATCCAAAATGAAGGTTCTCAGTGTAGAAGAGGAGTGTGCTTCTTGATCGGTGTACTCATCCATCATCTTAGGATTAAATGTTGTCTAAAACATGCCACTGCCCCATTTGATCGCCTATGGGATGCACTCTCATCTCCGCAATGTGAACACCCATGTCTCGTGTTTGGTCAATCTGGTCTCTGTGGGTGTCACTCACAGCACGTCCCAAATGGGAGGGTGGGTAGGGAGAAGAATGAAAATCGGACGGAGTTCCGACCTCCCAAGAGAGTGGGCGAGAATGATGGGCATGAAATGAAGAAGCCGTAAAATTTGACTGGAATGGAAGGCGACCCATCATGAAGCGAGGAAAATGAAGGGAGGGAGGGATAGATAGAAGGGAGTGAAGATGGGTGACTACTAATGATTCAAAGAATGATCGTAACTGACTCACGCCAAAGACATACAATACACAAAGCAAACCCCCAATTCACCAACTCAACACAAAAGTGAAGACCGTGAGATTTGGTCTTTTATCTTTTCAATTTTAGAGTTTAGTGAGATGACAAAGTTGTACAAACACTTAGGAGGCTTGAATGGGATTTGGGCACTATTCCTTAGTGTGTACGTGAGCACTTAAAAACGCAGACAATGAGGGGATTGCTCTCCCAATACAATGAAGTGGTCAATTACGTTCGATTTTAGAGTCAAGTTCAATTAGCAGTCCCAATTTTTTTAATTTTTGATTTTATAATTTTTTTGAATATTTTCAATAACAACGCCTAACGAGCTTTCCGATTTCCTCTTTGAATGATTAGAATCCAAGAAACAGGGGGAGGAAGTCGAAAATGCCAATGCGCGGTCAAAAACTATGATGCATGCAGAGATAGAAAATGCGTACCTTACTCCAGCACTCTACATGCAATATGATCTGCGAAGAAATTTAAATACAGAAATAAAACTACCTAAATGATGCAGCGGTGAAATCCGAGTCCTAGATGAGCAAGTTCTACTCGCAGAACCGTCTATCGGTCACCGACCTCCAAGCCAAAGGGTCCGATCTTGGCCCACCCCTCCCACTGCCCGACAAATCGGGGGTAGGAGAAAGCGCTTTACAGGGTGGACTGTAGCACGTAGGCTACAAAGAAGATGAGTCGATTATTTTTATTAATTTATTATTAGTAGGTCCAATTAAGCGCACTATAGGAACAGGCAGATAATTAAGTGTGGGGACCCTACTAATTACGGCGCAAGCAAGAGAAAATCCTAAGGCTAGGGGCTCGAAAATCACGTGAATCAAATAAAATAAAATAAAATAAAAAATGCGAGAAAACAAAAACCAGCGAAAAACAACGGTGAGGTCCCCCAAGTGCACCGGCACTTGGCGAAACAGACCCCGAAAAATGTCCAAGTCCACAAGTCCAAAGTCTAAGTTATTACAAAAAATATTGTTCTCTCTCTCTCTCAAAAATAAAAATTCCTTCTCCTCTCTCTCTTCCTCCTGCGCGGGTCCTCTAAAAAGAAACTCCAAGTCGTCCAAGCAGTACCTCGCACAAAAATCCAAGAGAGAATGTCAGAAAACAATTATAATATAGAGAGACAAAATAGAAAAATGAAAAATGACTACAAAGCAATGCTCCCCGGCAACGCGCCATTCTGATGACGCGCCTGACAACTGGGTTAAGTATGTAAATAAAATGGTCGTTGTGACCCAAATCACCAAGCGCGGTCAATCGAGAAAAATGATAAAACCACTCGGAAAAAGATAAAAACAAGGAAAACAATGTAAGCGGTCTTTCGCTATTCTTTTTACCTGGTATAGCGACCAGGGTCGAACACAAGGAGCACGATTGAATAACTCTATAGTCAAATTTCAAAGTTGATTTTTAGTGGTTTTTGACTTTTATAAATTTTTTTATTTTTAAAAGAAGAATAATATTCACAAGTGATAAAACAAAGAACCCACACTCTTTTTTGTACTTTTCAAAATAGTCAAAAATATACAGAAAAGTCAAAAGAAAATGTTTTTGTGATTTTTATATTTTAAAATGTTTTCGGTAAATTTTTCGTAATTTTCTGATGTTTTTGTTATTTTCTAAAAATGAGACAGTGCAAAATAAGCAAATTATTCACAGTCGGAGTCTTTTTCAATTTAAAAATCCTTCCAATGTCAATACTCCTGAGAAATATTTTTAAGATAAACTACAAGATGATATCTACAAACAGAGACCAAAATCACTATTTTTAGATTTTTCTATAATTTTCTGCAATTTTTTGTAAGCTTTTTTGTATTTTGTAATTTTTTTGAGTTTTGTAAATGAAAATGCACAAGCAATGGATAGAAATTAAAACAAGTCAAAAACACAGCTACAGGAATTTTTGTGGGATTTTTAGGCAATTTTTATATTTTTTTTATGAATTTTCAAAATGTAGACAGAGAAAAAGACACAAAAAATACACTGTTTTTGATTTTTGAAATATATTAAACGGCAATAAAAGGCTATGAAAAAGTTATGCAATGTTAAGGCACATAGCAGGAGCTTACACAATTTTTCACAAAATTTTTGCAATGATAAAAACATTTATTCCAGTTGAAACAAACATGCAAAGTTCAAATCTGCAATACAAGGACTGAAGTGCAATTATTGAAAGTCTTTTGCATGAAATAGATAACAAGAGATAAAATGAGAGGGAAAACTTGTACTTTACCCACTAAACATGTGCCAAGCATGTGATCTGGATTTGAGCTCTTAGAAAGGTCTTTTTGCAATTCTCAAAACCTCTAGGGACGTACTTGTAATTTTACCAATCTTTTTTATTATATCCCTAGGGTTCTCTTCTTGAGCCTTCGTTTCTTTTTCAAGATGGAAGAGGGGTGCCGCCGTCCACCAAAGAGGAGAGCTGGGGGCGCGCGTCGCTGGAACTGGGCTTCGGACCTGGAGGCGGTGGCGCGGCGGTTCCACGCGGACAGGAGAGCTGGAAGTGGAAGGGGGCGCGCGACCAGGCAGAGGTCGGCCACGCAGGAGGCTGGAGGCCACCGGCTATGGCTGGTCGGGCGCGGGGGAGCGCGCCTTGGAGGGTTGGGAGCGGGGCGGTGCGGCGCCGCCGCACGCGCGACACACGCGCGCAAGGACGACGGGATCACTACTGCTCTGGCCGGGCACCGCGAAGGAGGACGCAGTGGGTGTTGGCGGACGGCAGCACTGGGCGCGACCCGCCTGGCTGGGCTGAAGCTCGCGGCCACAGCGGTGGAGCGTAGGGTACCGCCGCGCGGCCACGGAGGTTGGAGGGCGCTTGGGTGGACGGCTACGTGCACGGGGATGCGGGGACGTCAGAGGCGGAGTGGCTCGAGGGGAGGAGGCGGTTGCGCGCCGCCGCCGGGCGTCTGGAGAGCCTGACGCGCGTCGCGCGTCCGCGCGAGGGAGGTGAAGCGGGGCGCGGCTTCGTGGCGGTTGATAAACACAAAATCCCGAGTAACTAAGGCAATCAGGTAACTGAGACGGTCGTTGCGACCTCAATCACTCGGATGTGTATATCAAGAAAAATATCAGACCACTAAATAAATCAAAAATCAATCAGGCACGAATAAAGCGGTCCTGCTATATGTTTAGCCTGGTATAGCACCCAGGGTCGAACTCAAGGAGCACGGATTGGCCGAAGGCCTACGAAGTAGTAAAAACAAATAAAATAAAAGACAAAATATTTTTAGTGGTTTTTAATTGTTTTTATATTTTTTTGGATTTTTTAAAGTATAAAGAAAATAAGAAAAACAAAAACAAGCACACTTCAATAATTTATTTAATGCAACAAAATCAAGCAAAAATTCAAACAAAATATTTTTATGTGTTTTATATTTTTTTTATGTTTTTGGTGAATTTTTTGGAATTTTTCTGATGTATATTTTATTTTCTAAAAATCAAACAGTAGCAAAAATGCAAGGTACTGTCCAGCCATGCCCAAAAGCCCTAGATAAAATATCTAAGAGCCTCAAAGGGGCTGAGGTATTTTTCCTGTAAACTAGGTAATTTTTATAGAATTTTTAGAGGGTTTTTATATTTTTTTGTGAATTTTCAATCTAGACAGTAGCAAAAATGTAGGTTTTTGAATTTTTAAAAATAACAAATGAAATAAAAATGTCCTCCAAAATTCACAAAAATCCTACACCATGGCAAGAGCCATGTGTCAAATTTTCGTCGAATTTGGAGGTGATTTGATATTTTATTCAAAAATCACAAGAGGGTACTGTACACAAGGACTGAAATGCAAATACCCTAAGTTCTGGGGGTCCAGGTGCAATTAACCCAGTCAATCACGCGCCAAGCGCGTGCCTGGGGCACTCTGGACCTATTTGTAAAGAAAACAAGTCCCGAGGACCTATTGGTAACTCGTACCAAAAGTCCAGGGGCTATGTTGCAAATTACCCACAATAAAACGCACATGCGAAATTAAACCATTCACAGGGGCATAAATGCAATTACTCAAAAAGTTTCATTCATTCATAAACATCCAGAACTACAGGGGCATCAATGCAAATACACCAACAAAACACGTGACGAAGCACGTGGCTCACACAGGCAGGGGCATAAATGCAAATATCTAAAGTACGAGGTCCAACATGCAAAATGCCCTAAAACTAAATAACTGACTAAAATATTTACAGGACTAAAATGAAATAAAAGATAAGGAAGGGCCTAAGGGTAAATTACCCTTTATTAAGTCGCCCGATGGATGCGCGCCACGTGGGTAGATGGACGGCTGGAAATGGGTGGCGCTCCAACGCTGAGGTCCTCGCAGCGATCGGACGGTCGAGGGTATGCCACGTGGGGGATCGAACGGGTGCGGCTCTCGGTGGCTAAACCTCGTGCAAGGACGGTCCAGATCGCCTCTCCAAGATCTGACGGTGGCTGGATCTCCTCAAGTGGACGGTCAGGATAAGAACTGGAGGTCGAGGACGATCGAACGGTCGGGGAAGATGCTGGAAGAATAGTTGGCCGGCGAGTTTCGCCGGCCTCGTGCGTGCGCTGGTATCCTCCCCTACTGCCTCTGAAGATCGGCGAAGCTCCGCGATGATGCTCCGCAGCTGATGGTAGGCTCCGATGACCCAGCCGAGCCCCTGGAGGGCTCCGGCGAGGTCGGCGGAGGTGAAGCTCCTGGCCCGGGTCCAAGCCCTCAGATGGGCTTGGATGAACCTGGCAAACGTGCCAGCAAACTCGCGGGGTCGAGGGCAAACTGTCTCGACCCCGTTAGGCATGGTGAAAGTGGTCGGGGAGGCGAATGTGGTCGATGCTCCGGCGAGGGGATGGACGGAGGAGCTCGAATCCCCAGCTCCTGTGCGAGCTGGGTTGAACGGAGGTGCGTAGAACGTGCGTGGGAGGAAGGCGGAGGTGACGATGGATTCCGATGATCGAATGGAGGTGTAAGGTGGTCGGAATCGACGAAACACGGCGACGGCGAGATTTGGGGATAACCTAAAATCGAATGAAAAGGCGGAGCTAAGAGACTACCTGGGTGGTCGAGGAGACTGTGCTGGAGCTGGGGAAGCTCCCGGTCGTGGCCTCAAGGGTCGTCTCGGCCCGAGGCTCGAGCTCGCTTCAGGTGGCGGAGCTACGGCGGGGGTATCGCCGGATCAGTGGATTCGCCGGCCTTCCTCGCTGCAACAGGGTGGGGCAGCGAGCTGTCACCTCGCTCTCTCTCTGGAGCTTACTGGAAAGCTACGCAAATGGCCAAAGATGCATGAAATGAGCGGCGGAGCTGAGCTTAAGTATGCTGGCGGGTCCGAGAAGAAGGGCGCGGGTAGGGCGATGTAGCGCGCGGATCCCGAGGCTAAGGCTCCGGCGAGATTCTCGGGTATGACGTGAGCAATCCGGAGCCGGGGTTTGGGTGATAGGCAATCGGGTTGAGTGGGGAAAAATCCGAGAAGTTGGGTCCGCCACTCAACCCGTGGGAAGTGGTCCTGGGGGGGGCCAGTTGACCGGGCGGTCAACATCCCCAGGAGCCAATGCGGTCAGGCCACGTGGCAGGATATTGGAGTGACAAATGGAGGTAGCTAGGGCCCGATTCAGCCAAAACTCAAAACACAAACTATTTTTATTTTATTTTTTCGATTTTTTGGTGATTTTTAATTAATTTTTGGAAATAAAAATAAGGTATTTACATTATATAGCTCTATATAGGTATATATACAATATGGAGGTTTTTGATTTTTGATTTTTAATTCTTATTTTTGTACAATTTTATTCCTATTTTATATTTTATTTATTTATAATATAAAATAAGGAATAAAAGGGTATTTTTATTTTATTTTTATTATTGACATACATAGGTAAAATAAATAGATATATATATATCTATATACATGGTATATGTACAATGTATTTTTGTATTTTTAATTTTATGATTTTTATTTGATTTTTGTTTTGATTCTTTTTATTTTATTTATTTACAATATATAACATAGAATATTTACAAAAAGTTTTGAAAATAACTTTGTTTATTTACAAGGTTAAATAAATACCTAGAGGTGATATATGTACATGATGAAGGTGTCTTTTTAATCTTTTTGATTTTTAACTTTTTATTTTGTTTTTATCTTTTATAAATATATACAAGTATTTATAAGCATATTTTGTGTGAGGAAAATATAATTTTATTTATTTACATAAGTATATACACATGAGCCCCTATCTCCCTCTACTTGGCTTTTATGCGGTCAGGCCCATGCTGAGCCCTCCCTTGGGTTAGGTTGCTCAATATTTATTCTAAATATTTCCCTCTTTTTCTTTTTAATCTTTATTCTTTTATTTTTGCACAAAAACATGCTAATTATAGGTTTTTACACAATGCATGCTTTTGGTAATTATTCCTATTTACACATATCTACATGCATTTGCAAAGGTTTTTGTACCTAAAATATAAGAATAAAGAGTGATGAATGGGTATTCATCACCCCCCTATACTTAACTTTGCTAGTCCCTTAGCAAACACTTATTTGAAAAAGAAGTGAAAAAGAAAGAAAGAAAAAGAAAAAGAGGATGTACATGGATCATGGTTGATTATTAAACTTGCCTTCATTAAATTGAGGTATGGAGCTCAATCAGATCTTTGGATTATTAATGTGTCGGAACCTTAGTTAGACTTAAGCTTAAAACCTAACAGCCTCTAAGTTCCACTAATCTATAACCAAGACTCCTCAATGCTCCAGATCAGAACAAGTCATCAATCACAAACCCTGAAGACCATGAATCTTTTCTTGTCCTGTGAATGTGAAGTCTAAGCTCTCCACCTCAGAAATGGCAACTTGACAACCCTCCCCAACAAGGTAACTCTATGACCTCAATCTGGCCACTCTTTCCTCGAGGAGCGGGGTATTCCCTTCTAAGTTCAAGTACAACCGGCTCAAGAAGAGGGGGGAGAAGAGAATGGGTCAAGGCCAGTGTAGCCAAGTACCCTTAGGAGCTTGACCAGTGTAGCCAAGTCTCCCTGCTGCAAGCTACAACAGGTGGATCATGAAACCAAGCTTTGCTTATTGCACTTTATATACATACTCCGGTGGGATTATCATTTTCTCTCAGACCCACCATTTTTTTGGAGTTCTTTTCTTTTTGCACATTTTTTTTTCGAGTGCATCTATACAACATATACATGTGCAACATATATACAAGGAGTTTTTCCTCTTGAGCCAGTAGACTATCCCTCTTTTGAAGCTTTATTGAAACCCACAACTCCCGTCGTTAGACCTCATGGCAACCAGACCAAGTTGAGACGCACTTCCTTCACTATAAGAAGAAGAGAGGTTCCGCCTAGAAGTACTACCCTCATATGCTACCCCAAGTCAAGGAAGACTGCCTCCTCACCACCTCATCCGTAGAGAGCTCGGTGCATAGTGCTGGTGTCCAAGTAAATCCATTGTCTATATGAGTCATGCGTTGTTGTTAAGTGTTCTACTTAGGCTCATTGAGATGACATGTGATCATAGCCTAGTGGACTCAAAGAATTAAGTCACCATGGACCTGAAAAGCCTTAAACCTAAGTCCTATAAGGTTCCTCTTAGAAATTAGGTGGATTCAGATCTTTATCAAGCTCCATTTCTCAATTTGATTCCAGGCTAGTTTAAATGTCAACTATCATCCAGAAAAACTATATACATATGTACAAAAAGATGCTTATTTACACAAATTTTACAAACATGCAAAATTTTTGAAAAATGTTTTGAAATCATGAATGGATGATGCATGAAGTGCAGGTTTTGCAAAAAGATATTTACACACATTTACACAAGATTTTTGCAAACTTTTGATTTTCAAAACATTTTGGAAAAATTTTGTACTATATACATAATTTTGATACAAAAATATTTACACAAGCTTTACACAAAAGATTTTTGAAATCATTTTTACAAAAATAATTTGTACACTAGCTATGTATGTGCAAATAAAAGAAGATTATGTACATGAAAAAAATTTTAATTTTTGTGGTTTTTAGCCATTTTATTTATTAACACACTCACACAAAGTACGAGTTATGGCTAAAGTATATATGAAATATATACACCCCCCCTATACTTAGCTCGCGCGATGTCCTCAGAGTCAAGAGCGATGAAGAAGACATAACTCGTGCTAGGTATAGGGAAGTGAAAAGGGAAGCTATACAAAAAGGAAATGAAAAGTCAAGAGGGACCCAGGTCTCCTCCCTATACTTAGGATCAAGTAATCCTAAGTATAGCAGGCTGTATACTAAGAGAAAACCTGAGTGTAGAATGTAAAGGGTCTACCCCCCCTATACTTAGGGTGAAATATCCCTAAGTATAGGCAGCAAAAACAGGGGTAGACAGAAACAAAAGAAATACCCGAAAGGTCTCACATCCCCCCTATACTTAGGGTAAAGTGCACCCTAAGCATAGCATTATCATAAGATGAAGGAAGGGGTGTGGGACTAAAGAATGTGATGATATGGACATCTGGATCTATATACAACGGAAGATCAGTGAAACTCAAGCGTGAGATGCATTAGATGTGAGTCAAAGACCACATCTCACGCAAAATGAATAGGGGCAAGATCAACGACCCGCGGCTCATGATCTAGAAATGGCTTGAGCCGCTGGCCGTTCACTCGAAAGGTACTCTCAGAAGACAACTCAGATATGTCGATGCTACCGTTGTCGTGTACCTTTCTAACCAGATAAGGTCCCTTCCATTTGCTCTGTAGCTTCCCTGGAAATAGGCGTAGCCTCGCATCAAACAGCCATACTCTCTGTCCAATCTCAAAATGCTTGTGGCTGATATGAGAATCATGCCACTCCTTGACTTTCTCCTTATAATGTAGGCTGCTTGAGAAAGCTGCATCTCTAAGCTCCTCCAGGGCAGCTAACTCTGCCCTTCTCTGGTCTCCCATACCATCTGGATCCATCAAAATATCTGTAACTGCCCAAAGTGACTTGTGCCTCAGCTCAACAGGTAAATGGCATGGCTTGCCATATACGAGGCGAAAGGGAGATGTGCCCAAAGGTGTCTTGAAAGACGTCCTATATGCCCACAAGACCGAGTCCAAAAGCTGTGACCAATCCTTTCGGTCAGGGCGGACGACTTTCTGCAGAATAGTCTTGACCTCCCTATTCGACACTTCGGCTAGACCATTCGTCTGTGGATGGTAAGGTGTAGCAACACGATGATCTATGCCGAACTCGCTAGCAAGTGCCTTCACCTGGTCGTTGATGAAGTGAGATCCCCCATCAGAAATCAGAACTCGTGGAACCCCGAACCGCGTGATGATATGCTTCCTCAAAAATCTGCAAACTGTCCTCGCATCAGCGGCTCGGGCGGGGATAGCCTCCACCCAACGACTCACATAATCAACGGCCAACAGAATGTACTCAAATCCCTGACTCTTAGGGAATGGACCCATGAAATCGATGCCCCATGCGTCAAAAACCTCACAGAAGTGAATGGGCTGCATCGGCATCATATCACGCTGTCCACAAGTGCCCATCCTCTGACAGTCAGTACACCTCTTCACGAACTCATCAAAGTCCTTGAAGAGAGCAGGCCACCACAAGCCGGATTGGAGCACTTTTTGTGCCGTTCTCCTCCCAGAATGATGTCCTCCTGCCTCAAGCTTGTGGCAGTAAGTGAGGACGCTATGGTGTTCCTCCTGAGGAATACACCGATGCCAGACGCTATCCCCTCCTTCGTGGTAAAGGATGGGATCCTCCCAATGGTAGGACTTGGCCTTCGCAAGGAAGGTCTCAAGCCTCTGCCTGGGCCAATCTTGTGGGACTTTCCCAACAACAAGAAAGTTCACAATATCGGCGTACCATGGGAGTGAGGCGATAGCAAGGATCGCCTCATCTGGGAAGGTATCTCTAATAGGGTCAATCTGCTCAGAATCCTCAGGTTGCTCTAGTCGGGAGAGATGATCCGCCACCACATTCTTGACTCCAGGCTTATCCTTGATCTCAATATCGAACTCCTGGAGTAGAAGGATCCATCTAGTCAGTCTGGCTTTGGCATCCTTCTTTGCCATGAGGTACCTGATGGCGGTGTGATCTGTAAACAAAGTCACTCTAGATCCAATGATATACGATCTGAACTTATCTAGGGCGAACACTACAGCTAGCATCTCCTTCTCTGTGACTGTGTAATTCCGCTGGGCGGAATCCAATGTGCGGCTAGCATAGTGTATGGCAAATGGAACTCCATCCCTCCTCTGTCCCAACATTGCCCCTACGGCAAAGTCGGAGGCATCCGTCATGATCTCGAATGGGAGAGACCAATCAGGCGGCTGGAGGACAGGAGCCTCAATAACGCACTGCTGGAGAGATGCAAATGACGAAAGACACTTGTCATCGACAAGGAACTCGGTGTCTTTCGTCAAAAGGTCAGTCAACGGTCGGGCAATCCTACTGAAATCCTGAATAAATCTCCTATAAAATCCAACGTGCCCCAGGAATGACCGTAGCTGCCTCAGATTGGACGGCGGTGCGAGTTTCCTAATGACATCAACCTTGGCCGGATCAACCTCCATGCCCCTGTTGGAGATGATATGGCCAAGTACCGTCCCTTGAGTCACCATGAAGTGACTCTTCTCCCAAGATAGCACCAAATGAAACTCAATACATCGCTAGAGCACCCGGTCTAGGCAGTCAAGACAAGAATCGAATCCGTCGCCGTAGACCGAGAAATCGTCCATGAAGACCTCCAAACATTCCCCTACCATGTCCGAGAAGATCGACAGCATGCACCTCTGAAAAGTCGCAGGGGCATTGCATAGCCCAAATGGCATGCGTCGAAAAGCATATGTGCCGAAGGGACAGGTAAAGGTGGTCTTCTCCTGATCCTCAGGAGCGATGGCCACTTGGTTGTAGCCCGAGTACCCATCCAGGAAGCAATAATGGCTCTTCCCTGCCAGTCTCTCAATGATCTGGTCAATAAAAGGCAGGGGGAAATGGTCCTTCTTGGTGGCTTGGTTGAGTCTCCTGTAGTCAACACAAACCCTCCAAGAGGTGGGTACTCGTGTAGCAATCTCCTCTCCCGACTCACTGATCACAGTCGTGATGCCCGTCTTCTTGGGCACCACATGCAAGGGGCTGACCCACTTGGAGTCGGAAATGGGATAAATAAAATCTGCACTCCACCATTTTGATATTTCTTTCATCACAACCTCTCTCAGGTTGGGGTTCAGTCGCCGCTGGAACTCACGCGACGACTTCGCCCCTTCCTCGAGATAGATATGGTGGGAGCACACTGATGGACTAATCCCATGGAGATCTGCTACGCTCCATCCGATCGCCTTGCGGTTCTTTTCAAGAACCCCCATCAAACGAGATTCCTGCTCTCCATTCAACTCGGCGGAGATGATGACTGGGTACATCTCTGGCTCGCCCGCAAGGAATCGATACTTCAGCGAAGAAGGGAGCGGCTTCAGCTCTGGAATGCTGGGTGCTGGCAAATCTGGCTGCGGAAGAAACTGAGTGAAAGCTGCTAAGTCTGCCAAATCTGCCTGGGAAAGTGAAAGCGTACTCTCGCAAACTGGATCGGGAGAAGGCTGCTCAACTGCACTGTCTCTGCTCGGCTCTGCATCTACCTCCTCCTCATCTATAGGCTCAGGTGAACTCAGGTCTGGCATCTGATCATAGCAATCGGCCAAATCAGACTCTGAATCCGAGGGATCTGTATCAACCGCGGTGGCATCAGTACCACCGGAAAACAAGGTGACCTCAGCACCACCATCACTGCAAATCGTGTCGCGATCAAGGACCGGCTCTGCTGCCTCAATGGTATCCTGAACCAGGGCTGTGCTCTCCAGACTCTCCTCTGCTATCATCTCGGCATCAGCTGTATCTGAAAGTGAGAGGATGGTCTGTGTCTCAAGATCTGCCCAAGCTGCCTCATCATCTGTGATCACAAAATCACAGTCCTGGTGGATGTCTGGCTCTGCGTCTGTCAGCTGCTCTGAATCTGTACTCGCATCTGAGCGGGCTCTGAATCTAGCTCTGTAGTCCTCGACCGTCTCTATTTGTATACTCTCGCCCTCGACGCGAAAGTACACCTTCCCGCTATCATGATCAGTCACCGCCTTGGCTGTGGCCAAGAACGGACGACCAAGTATGATGGGGGTATCGGTCACTGACTCAGGGATCTCCATGTCCAACACTACGAAGTCCACGGGGAATTTCAGGCCCTGAATCGTGACGATAACGTCTCGTAATAACCCCTTCGGCCTCTTGACAGATCGATCAGCGAACTGAAGGACTGTCCTGCTCTGTCGAAGAGTGCCCAACTCGAAGCGGTCGAGAAGGACTGTCGGAAGAAGGTTGATCGACGATCTGCTATCTAAAAGAGTACGGTCGAACCTCTGCTCACTGATCTGGCATCTGACATACGGGGCCCCTGAATCTGGCCTCTTGGCTGGCAGGCGGTTCTAGATCGCAAAACACGTGGCCTTGGTCAGCACATGGATCTCTGAAGTGTGGTTCCTCCTCCTCCTCCTGACTGTAGTTCTCTCTCTCAAAGATCGCTGGAGAAGGGGGATATGTTGCAAAGCCTCCTGGAGGGTCAGCTGGATGTGGAATCGATCGATCACGCTGTGGCTGAACTCCTCAAGCTCTCTCTTTTTTGGATTTTCTTTTTTCTTCTCCTTCCCCATCTGAAGGGCTCTAGGGAAGGGGATCACAGGGTCCTTCTCAGATGAAGGACTAGGAAAAGGAATAGACGGTTCAAGGACCGGATCCACACATACATCATGCACCACAGTAGGGCCAGATGAAAGTAAACCTTTTCCTTTATTCATAACAGAGTTCTGAGATACAGGAATGCGAGGAAAGACAACATCTCTATCACGACAAACACTGGTGGCCTCAGTACCACCGTGGGCTGGCTCTGCTGCTGCTGCTGGTATACGTCTCGCGGCATCAGTACCGCGGGCTGGCTCGGCTGAACTGGTGGCGTCAGTACCACCTCCTAGATCTGGTGAAGCAGCGGCCTCAGTACCGCCGGTGGGATCAGCATCCTTGGTGGCTTCAGTGCCACCGTCATCATCTGGAGCGGCCTCAGTACCGCTCTCCTCCTCCTCATGTGGCGCCTCTGAAGTGTCCTCGTGGTGAAGCTCAGACGAGGCGCCGCCGCCTGCTGGGGTCCTACCGCTCCTAAGTGTGACAAAATCAGCATCAAATAGATCCGAAGATGTATCAACAAATGGGTCACTAGGAGTGGCAGACTCAGTGTGTAATACCTGCTCAGATTTCCTCTTGAGGTTATTCGGATTCGACTCAATCTGGGATGGAATGGAGGCCTTCCCTCTCACCAAGTCCCGCATCTCCTGGCGGAACTCGTCCATCTCCCGTCGGAATGTGGCCTGCTGGTCCGTGAGGAGGCGGGCAATGTCATCCAAAGCGGGGCTCTCGTGGGAGCCCGACGGGTAGCCTCTCTGTGGGTGAGGCTGCTGGAACTGCTGCTGCTGTTAAGAGGGGTATGAGGAAGGGTGCTGCTGCTGAACTGGGTGAGCCTGGTGCTCACGTCTCCACGACTGTCCCTGTTGCTGATAGGGACGCGGACCGAAGGATGATGGCTGGTGCTGCTGATATGCTGGGGGCTGCTGCTGCGGCTGGTGATCTCTCTGCTGGGAGTACTGCCCTCCCTGTCCTGACGGCTGCTGCTGGGGCTGGGTACCACCATTCCCCCACCTGAATCCGGGATGGTCTCGTCGGATCCCAGGCTGGGGGCGGTCATACCAAATCCCGTTGACATCCATCAACGGCTCGGCATCGTAGGGGGCTGGCGGGAGTACTGCCAGAGGCTGGTCCGGCTGGTAGACCACCATCTGCATCTCTGGAGATGGTGGGGACTGGTAGGTGGGCTGCGGCTGCTGGTACGGCTACGCCTGTACAAGATGAACCTGTCTAGGCTGCACGTGGGTGCTGGAGCGCTGGGACGAGCTGCTGCTGCTGCCGGCGTCGCCTCGCGACTGAAGACGGGGCTGAGAAGCCGTCTGTGCCTCCTGGAGACACATGAGCTGTGTCTTCATGTCGCTTAGAACCTGTGCCATCTGCTCCATCTGCGTGATACTCTGGCACTGCTTCTTCTCGATCAGCTCCATGCGGTCCAGCTTCTCGCTGATAATGCCCATGTCCGCAGCTGACGACTCTGCCTGTGCTGCTGCGGTTGCAGACGAACTGGATGGACCTGCATCTACCCGTGCTATCCGTTGGTACTGCACGGGTCCTGGCTGATGTGGCTGGGTCTTCTGAGTATACAACCTGGTCTGAGACATCACCATATAGTTCTCAGCCATCTCCTCGAAGATGGCCCAGACCTGGTCGTGGTCCTTGGCGAAGTAGGACCCGCCGCAAGAAGCATTCACCAGGCCCTGTAGCTCTGGTGTCAACCCGCTGAAGAAGCTTTGCACAAGGTTCGGCTTCGTGATGTCGTGGTGCGGGCATCTATCCAGGAGCTCGCGGAACCTCTCCCATGCCTCGTGAAACTGCTCGTTGGGGAACATGGAGAAGTTGCTGATCAGGGCCCTCGCTGCATTCGTCCGTCCGAGTGGATAGTACTTGTTCAAGTACTCGGTGCGGAGCTGCTCCCAGGTATAGACAAACCTCCCAAGATGCTTCAGCCAGGTGGCTGCTCTATCTGCCAGTGAAAACGGGAAGGCTATCATCCGGATCGTGTCCTGGTCCACATGCCGGTCGTGGACAGTACTGCAGATCATCAGAAACTCCTGGAGGTGGAGGTGGGGCTCCTCAATGGCAAGTCCGTGAAAACGAGGAAGCATCTGCAGGGTGTTCGGGGGAACTTGAAGTCCCCCACGATAGCAGGTACCACCACCCAATGGTGCATCAGTGTAGATCCGGGGTTGTGTAACTCCCGCATCGGTCTAGGTGGTCCTCCTCCTCCCGCGGCTGCTGTTGCTGCTGCTGCGGCTCGTGCCTCTGCATCTGGTATCTCCTCAGGCTCGCTCTGTTGGTCTCTCTCTGCTCTGAGCCTCTCCAACTCTCGCCTCATCTCTATCATAAATACCCCCTGATCGCGTAACTGCTGCTGGACTGTCTCGAGTGATGCGATCAAGGTGGAGTTGATCGCTCCCTGGTCAAGTACAAAGTGCTCGGGCTGTCGGGAGTGATCATCTGAACTGTCGGCTTCGGCCATAGTGACGTCTGCAAAATCAAACGAGCCCAACTCAGGTACTGTCAAATGAATCGGTCTCTCCTCGGGCTCGTGTCTCTCAGGTAGAACGGAAAGGGGGTCGAGGGGGAACAGGGTGGAGACGTACTCGGGCTCGGAGAGCGGGTCTGAACTCTCGTGGGCCAACCTAGATGAGGAGGTAGACGTGCCCGAAAGCGGTGCAGCCAGAGGCTGCCTAAGAGACCGTCTACCCATCATCTCAATCTGGCGAGTAAGGCGGATGAGATCTGGAAAAATTACGATCAGAAAACAAACCCCCGGTTCACCAACGCAACGCGAGCTGAAGACCGTGAAAGTTCGGTCAAATTATCTTGTCAATTTTATTTTGATGAACACAAAATATCAGAGCGCTTACGTGACCTGTTGGGATATCCGATGCTAACCCAACCGACTGGCCCGTACGGAAAAGTCGGTAATCAGTCGGGACTAGCAACGGGGAGCTCTACCTAGGGTGCGGGTCACTCTCTCGCGCATCCAAACCATACAATGAGGGGGTTGCTCTCCCCAAGACAAAGTTTATAGGGTGAGCGGTTTTTAAGATCAATAATTCTTAGCAGTCCCAATTTTATGGTTTCACTTTTTTTAAATCTTTTTCAAAACAAACAAAAGGCCTAACGAATTTTTCGGTTCTCCTGGTTATTAAGTCCAAAACAGGGGGGAGAAGACGAAAAAGCCGATGCACGATAAATCAATGATGCATGCTGAGTAAGAAATGCGTACATTGCCTCCAGCACTCTACATGCAAGATGATCTGCGCATAAAAGTAAAGACAGAAATAAAACTACCTATATGATGCAACGAGAAAAGCCGAGTCCTAAACGAGCAACTTCTAGCGAAGAACCATCTAACCGGTCACCGACCTCCAAGCCAAAGAGTCCGGTCTTGGCCCGTCCCTCCTCTGTCCGACAAATCGGGGGTAGGAGTAAGCGCTTTACAGGACGGGCTGCGGCACGTAGGCTACGAAGGCAAATGAATCAGTTATTTTTATTAATGATTTTTAAGTAGGTCCAATTATCGATCTATAGGAACATATAATCAATTAGGTGTGTGGATCCTACTAATTACGGCACATTCACCAGAAATTCCTAAGTCTAGGGACTCGAGCAAAAACCGCGTAAACACCGGAAAAGGCAGAAATAAAAGAAAAGAAAACCGCGAAAAAGCCGCGAAAAACCGCGAAGGTCCTAAGGGTCCCCCGAGCACTCCGGTGCTCGGCGAAACAAACCCGCTACGGTCAAGTCACAAGTGTCCAAGTCCAAGTCCTGTATTATTACAATAATAATGAATAAAAATAAATCTACCCTAATCCTCACCCACTCAGCTCTCTCTCACTCTCTCCTGCGGCTCCGCGAAGAAGGGAGCTGCCTCCGAATTCCGCGGTTGCGCCGGCTCTCGAGAATAGCCTCCTCGGTCCTCGGGCCCTCGCAAGAGAAAACAAAATGGTCAGAACCAATCAAATAATAGCAAAGAAAATAAATGAAAAGAAAAAGGGTATATATGCAAAAATGCAGAGTAAAATAAATACTCAAAAGAAAACAAAACAAAAATAAAAGAAAGAGAAAATACAGCAAAATAGAATGAAAATGAAATATAAACAAAAAGCCGCGAAAAGCCGCGAGCTCCGAAGAGCCGCGGAAACCGCGAAAATAAAAACGAAAAGAAAAGAAACACTACTAAGTCGTGCTCCCCGGCAACGGCGCCATTCTGATAAACACAAAATCCCGAGTAACTAAGGCAATCAGGTAATTGAGACGGTCGTTGCGACCTCAATCACTCGGATGTGTATATCAAGAAAAATATCAGACCACTAAATGAATCAAAAATCAATCAGGCACGAATAAAGCGGTCCTGCTATATGTTTAACCTGGTAAAGCACCCAGGGTCGAACTCAAGGAGCACGGATTGGCCGAAGGCCTACGAAGTAGTAAAAACAAATAAAATAAAACACAAAATATTTTTAGTGGTTTTTAATTGTTTTTATATTTTTTTTGGATTTTTAAAGTATAAAGAAAATAAGAAAAACAAAAGCAAGCACACTTCAATAATTTATTTAATGCAACAAAAATCAAGCAAAAATTCAAACAAAAATATTTTTATGTGTTTTATATTTTTTATGTTTTTGGTGAATTTTTGGAATTTTTCTGATGTATATTTTATTTTCTAAAAATCAAACAGTAGCAAAAATGCAAGGTACTGTCCAGCCAGGCCCAAAAGCCCTAGATAAAATATCTAAGAGCCTCAAAAGGGGCTGGAGGTATTTTTCCTGTAAACTAGGTAAAACAAGGAAAATTTGAGTACCAAAATTATTGTTTTTGGGTTTTTAGATTATTTAATAGAATTTTTATGAGTTTGTAGGTGTTTTTAAGTTTTTAAGGTTTTCCAGTGGTGAGAAATAGCCAAAATTGGCTAGAAAATAAAAGAACACAAGACAAACAGTAGCAAATTTTTATAGAATTTTTAGAGGGGTTTTTATATTTTTTTGTGAATTTTCAATCTAGACAGTAGCAAAAATGTAGGTTTTTGAATTTTTAAAAATAACAAATGAAATCAAAAATGTCCTCAAAAATTCACAAAAATCCTACACCATGGCAGGAGCCATGTGTCAAATTTTCGTCGAATTTGGAGGTGATTTGATATTTTATTCAAAAATCACAAGAGGGTACTGTGCACAAGGACTGAAATGCAAATACCCTAAGTTCTGGGGGTCCAGGTGCAATTAACCCAGTCAATCACGCGCCAAGCGCGTGCCTGGGGCACTCAGGGACCTATTTGTAAAGAAAACAAGTCCCGAGGACCTATTGGTAACTCGTACCAAAAGTCCAGGGGGCTATGTTGCAAATTACCCACAAATAAACACACATGCGAAATTAAACCATTCACAGGGGCATAAATGCAATTACTCAAAAAGTTTCATTCATTCATAAACATCCAGAACTACAGGGGCATCAATGCAAATACACCAACAAAACACGTGACGAAGCACGTGGCTCACACAGGCAGGGGCATAAATGCAAATATCTAAAGTACGAGGTCCAACATGCAAAATGCCCTAAAACTAAATAACTGACTAAAATATTTACAGGACTAAAACGAAATAAAAGATAAGGAAGGGCCTAAGGGTAAATTACCCTTTATTAAGTCGCCCGATGGATGCGCGCCACGTGGGTAGATGGACGGCTGGAAATGGGTGGCGCTCCAACGCTGAGGTCCCCGCAGCGATCGGACGGTCGAGGGTATGCCACGTGGGGGATCGAACGGGTGCGGCTCTCGGTGGCTAAACCTCGTGCAACGGACGGTCCAGATCGCCTCTCCAAGATCTGACGGTGGCTGGATCTCCTCAAGTGGACGGTCAGGATAAGAACTGGAGGTCGAGGACGATCGAACGGTCGGGGAAGATGCTGGAAGAACAGTTGGCCGGCGAGTTTCGCTGGCCTCGTGCGTGCGCTGGTATCCTCCCCTGCTGCCTCTGGAGATCGGCGAAGCTCCGCGATGATGCTCCGCAGCTGATGGTAGGCTCCGATGACCCAGCCGAGCCCTGGAGGGCTCCGGCGAGGTCGGCGGAGGTGAAGCTCCTGGCCCGGATGGTCCAAGCCCTCAGATGGGCTTGGATGAAACTGCAAAACGTGCCAGCAAACTCGCGGGTCGAGGGCAAACTGCCTCGACCCCATTAGGCGTGGTGAAAGTGGTCGGGGAGGCGAAGTGGTCGAGCTCCGGCGAGGGGATGGACGGAGGAGCTCGAATCCCCAGCTCCTGTGCGAGCTGGGTTGAACGGAGGTGCGGAGAACGTGCGTGGGAGGAAGGCGGAGGTGACGATGGATTCTGATGATCGAATGGAGGTGTAAGGTGGTCGGAATCGACGAAACACGGCGACGGCGAGATTTGGGGATAACCTAAAATCGAATGAAAAGGCGGAGCTAAGAGACTACCTGGGTGGTCGAGGAGACTGTGCTGGAGCAGGGGAAGCTCCCGGTCGTGGCCTCAAAGGTCGTCTCGACCCGAGGCTCGAGCTCGCTTCAGGTGGCGGAGCTACGGCGGGGGTATCGCCGGATCAGTGGATTCGCCGGCCTTCCTCGCTGCAACAGGGTGGGGCAGCGAGCTGTCACCTCGCTCTCTCTCTGGAGCTCACTGGAAAGCTACGCGAATGGCCAAAGATGCATGAAATGAGCGGCGGAGCTGAGCTTAAGTATGCTGGCGGGTCCGGGAAGAAGGGCGCGGGTAGGGCGATGTAGCGCGCGGATCCCGAGGCTAAGGCTCCGGCGAGATTCTCGGGTATGACGTGAGCAATCCGGAGCCGGGGTTTGGGTGATAGGCAATCGGGTTGAGTGGGGAAAAATCCGAGAAGTTGGGTCCGCCACTCAACCCGTGGGAAGTGGTCCTGGGGGGGCCAGTTGACCGGGCGGTCAACATCCCCAGGAGCCAATGCGGTCAGGCCACGTGGCAGGATATTGGAGTGATAAATGGAGGTAGCTAGGGCCCGATTCAGCCAAAACTCAAAACACAAACTATTTTTATTTTATTTTTTTTTCGATTTTTTGGTGATTTTTAATTAATTTTTGGAAATAAAAATAAGGTATTTACATTATATAGCTCTATATAGGTATATATACAATATGGAGGTTTTTGATTTTTGATTTTTAATTCTTATTTTTGTACAATTTTATTCCTATTTTATATTTTATTTATTTATAATATAAAATAAGGAATAAAAGGGTATTTTTATTTTATTTTTATTATTGACATACATAGGTAAAATAAATAGATATATATATATATCTATATACATGGTATATGTACAATGTATTTTTGTATTTTTAATTTTATGATTTTTATTTGATTTTTGTTTTGATTCTTTTTATTTTATTTATTTACAATATATAACATAGAATATTTACAAAAAGTTTTGAAAATAACTTTGTTTATTTACAAGGTTAAATAAATACCTAGAGGTGATATATGTACATGATGAAGGTGTCTTTTAATCTTTTTGATTTTTAACTTTTTATTTTGTTTTTATCTTTTATAAATATATACAATTATTTATAAGCATATTTTGTGTGAGGAAAATATAATTTTATTTATTTACATAAGTATATACACATGAGCCCCTATCTCCCTCTACTTGGCTTTTATGCGGTTAGGCCCATGCTGAGCCCTCCCTTGGGTTAGGTTGCTCAATATTTATTCTAAATATTTCCCTCTTTTTCTTTTTAATCTTTATTCTTTTATTTTGCACAAAAACATGCTAATTATAGGTTTTTACACAATGCATGCTTTTGGTAATTATTCCTATTTACACATAGCTACATGCATTTGCAAAGGTTTTTGTAGCTAAAATATAAGAATAAAGAGTGATGAATGGGTATTCATCAGCGGTCGTTTGCCGCTGGTGGCGGCGCCGCCGCGTGGGCTGATGGCGATGGCGCAGGCGCGGTGGTGGTGACCCGCCCCTGTTGCTGCTATTTTTTTATTTTTTTTTGTTTTGATTTTTTTTTTGGCTGCAGGAAATTGTTAGAGGAAAAAAATATATTTTTTTTATATTTTTTTATTTTGTGATCACAGAAATGTAAATAGTAAAAAAAAGTTTTTATTGTCTTTTTTTATTTTGTTTGGTGTATCTGCAAAACAGATGATTAAAAAAAGAAAACTATCTTTGTACAAGTTTTTTTTATTTATCTCCTGCAAAACAATTTGTTAGAATCAAAAGAAAGTTTTGTTTTTATTATTTTTTTATTTTTCTGCAAAACAGAGGTTAGAGAAACGAAAAGCAATTTTTTATTTATATACAAAAATGAAACCGTGAATGGGAGGATCTTGTGCGAAATGGAAGATAGATCCTAGACTCCGACCACCGTGCATGGTCGGAGGTGACAGGTCGTGTAAGGTAGAACGTGAATATGGAGGGATAGCAAGATGAGATGAAAATAGGTGTCGGGCGACAAAGTGTGAAAATTGATTTTTTTAATCTAAAAATTACTCCCTACTCCTATGCTAAGATCTTAAATCTACGATTTACCTATGAAAAATGACAAGTAAAAGTGGATCTCACCTCGGGGATCGGACAAGCCATGATGGCCTCAATGAAGCTCAAGCCGCTGTCACTGACTGGATCGGAGGCTAGGACCCTCTTCAACAAGAAACCTCTCGGAAACCGGGCTCCTCTCCGCCAAAGATCGATCAAAGAAGAAATGAGAGAGGAGGAGCCCATTAAATAGAAGACGAAGGTCAGAAAATGGAGATATTTACAAAAATGGAAGGTGTTGATTGGGTTGATTAATAAAATAATTAAATTAATAAATAAATTAAATAATTAATTACAAAATTCGAAATAAATAAATTAAATAAATTAATAAATTAATTGGAAATTAATTGGCCACCTTAATGGTGGCCATTAAAGGTATGCAATCAAATCCAATATATATGGCATGTTATAAAACCAAATCAATCAAATAAAATCAAATAATTAAATAAAAAATTCGGAATTAATTTTAATTAATTAATTAATGTTAGGTAATTAAATTCTTTTGATGATTTTTATTTAAGGAAGTTAGTGGTATACATATATTATATACATATAATATAATGTACATAGGTGCAAATAAGGAAACAATTTTTATATAAGATTTTTTTATTTTTTATTTTTTTAATTTTTTATTGAAAACAATATTTATAATATATACATTAAGTAAAAATAAATATTAATAATTATATCCACAGATATATGGGTAAACTGCACAATACACCCCATAAAACCGACTTTTTAACCGTAACTCCAAAAAATACGAAACCACAGCCATTTGAAAGATAATTTAATTTATAATATTATGGAAGTGAGTTTGGTTTGATTTGAGCTCGTATGGAGCCGGAATTGATGTTTCAATTATCGCATTACGGCTTTTTCTAGGTGTAATTATTTACAATATATACATTTTTTTATTTTATAAATATTTTTATTATTTACAATACAAATTTATTTACAACTTTTATTTACAAAAGTAAGTGATTTGAGGTCAAATTATATACAAATAAAATAATGTAAGTTTTATACAAATATACATGAAAAATATGTAATATATTTTTGGATTTTCTGACAGACAACCTTATCTCCCCTACTTTATTCTTGGTCGATCAGGTCAAGTATTGACCTTCTCTCGGGGTTCGGGTCAGTCTGTATTTATTGCATAAACACATCCTTTTCTTTTTCTTTTCTTCTTTATTCTTTTATTTATATACAAAAAGTGTTAAAAATGCATAATTAACAAATGCATGCGAAATGGTAATTTTATGGAATTAGTGGTTATTTACAGGTATTTGACTAAGGAAAAGATGCTAAAATAAAAGAATAAAGGCGATGAATCATGGATTCATCAATATGGTACAGATCATATACTTTCACAAAGCATATATCTTACCTTCAAATTCATATCATGCTTCTAAAGCATGATGACCATGCATGGAATTTGGTCAATCCCAATACCTCATGAGTGAGCTCATGTCTCCCGGTTCACAAGAGAACATGTATGATCCCTTTGAGAGATCATATTACTCATATGCCCTTACATGCACACCAGCTCGCCGGTGTATAGACCTTGATTAGGTCATCAACCTATTGGTCTGCCAAATGTACATGCTCAGACATATAGTAATATATCTATCTCTGGTCAGAGGATGTTTGCCTGTGATGTGACAGTATTCATCATTGGTCTTTGGTTATCTCGATCTCGTTAAGTCAACTCACTGACTCAACTAATCTGATACCTCCGAATCAATATTCCTATGCAGAGGACCTGCATCAAGAGGTCGATCAAATATCAGTCTAATGAGATGGGATTGCCATCTCCCACTCAGACTGGAGATCACTACTTGTTAATCATCGATGATGCTTGATGAGTCCTCTATCTAACTCCTTAGATATTCATCCAAGCATCAGCCTCTATGATTCAATCATTGAATTAACATCTGTATGATTATCAAGTTGGCCATGGTACATAACCCTTATTGTACAGAGGGACCGTATAGTGCATTCATTCATTCAATATCAGAAGGGGAGTGAAACAAAACCAATAACTTTTATTGATAAATCATTTATTACAATAACATTTATTGTAGGAATGGTACGCCTCGGGCTCACATTGCTAACAATAAGAGCATTCAAAATATATTAAAAAATAAAAAAGTACGTAACTATAACCAATATTATACTATATAAAGTATAAAAATCACATTTTAAGAATACAATTACTTTTTAGCATTCAATACATCCTTAAAAAATATATAAAAAATAACAAATATTAAAAAAACATAAAAAGAAAATAGAAAGGGAAAATATTTTTTAAAAAAATTAATTAAAATTACTTTTAGTATATTCTCTCATATTTTGCATAATAAAGCCAAAATAAAATAAAAATTACATAAGAAAACCCATAAAAAATATAAAACACATTAAACTTCCAAAAATCATAACTAACTCAAAAAAATCCTCTAATAACGCACAACATACCGTTTTAAAGGGAATTTCTTCTACTTTCTAAAATACAATAAAAATATTTTAACATAATTTTCACTCTTAAAAATTCAAAATACGTCACAGTTTTCAATAGACACTTACTTTTTACCTTAAAAATAAACCAAACACCATAAAAATCATAAAAATCCTTTAAAAATTTATAAAAACAGTAAAATAAAAATAAACCATAAAAATAACAAAATAAAAACCAAATAAAAACTTAAAACATTTTCTAGTAATAAAAAATCATAAAATAATTAAAAAATTACAAAAATCATATAAAATTCATAAAATTACATAAAAATCCATAAAAACTCCTAAAAATAAAATAAAAATTAGGAGACTCTTAGCCTAAGTTTTTCATCCGATTTCCCCTAGTTCTAAACAGTTTGCCTCCCTGAGTTCGACACTCCCGTACTTGACACTATACAGCTTGTTTAGGAGTATAAATAAAATAAGAAGATTAAGTAAACCTTAATCTTTTCTGGTTAAATTCACAAGGTCGATATGGCGACCGAAATCTTCTTTTCTGATTCTTTTGCGGATTCAGAAGACACGTGATCATGTGGTTTTTCAAAACTTTTAATTACTTTATTCTAGAAACACGAACAATGCATAATACGTATATGATTCTGCATATTTCCTTCACTTATACTCTCTTTGTAGCTTTTTTGGATAGAGATTGATTGCTTTATGTCTATATTTGCACGTATAAATCTATCGGCAATAATTAAAATTCGGGTTCATTTTGACTAGCAATGATTGTATAGTATGAATTCTAGATTAGTGCATTTGATGGAATGTGTTTGGATGCAGGTTCATAATTGAATGACAATGTCTATGCATGTGTATATACTGACTATAGATTATGTTTTTTTGAATCGCCATGATTGAAATGCAGGTTCATGTTTGGTTTGATATAAGGATGTATTACCTATGATTCGCAGAAGAAGAACAAGTGCGCGGCAATAGTGGTTTTTTCAGAAATTGCAACTACACAGAGTCTACATTACGAACCTAGCAGTCGTTACATAGTCACTATTGTGTCATTCCATGGTCGTAGAGAATATAGCAAGGGTTTGCTGGGGTCACTAGTGGTTGTAGTATGTTCTCGTGCGGTCGAACCACTAATGTTCTCGTGCGGTCGCTAGTGGTGGTAACATAGTCGCTAAACAAAACACCAATGTTAATGTTACAGCTCAGTTTTACTACCACAATGCATCTATACTAGCGACTGCATGCAGTTAAGATTTTGCAGTCAAATATCAACTACTACAATATTAGCAACCACATGTAATCACAACCTTCCTTTTTGATCGCGTTACTACCACGTTGCGACTAGCTAATGAACTCAGTCATATGTGACCGTGAAGTGTTTTTCCTTATAGTGTTCCGTTGATTCATAGGAAACATTGAGACTGAACAGATCATCTCCCAGTATAAATTTTCTGATGGTAAAAGGTTTTTGACCTTTCCAAATGATAACATCGTTTTAGAGAAGTAGATTTCGAAATTCTTCTTTAGTAGCACATACAAATGACGTTCTGATGGATTTCAAGTATATAATACATCATTTAGGACGATAATGTTACTTCCCATATCCAACTTGTATGTTCCAAAAAAATTTAACATTTTGATAGATTTCAAGGATATTTACACCCATAACCTTGAGTAATATCGTAATTACCCCAGGTACCCTCGATAATCACGAATTACACCCAAGACCTTGAGTAATACTTAACTCTTACACCCATAATCCCGTGTTAATTTTCATCCAATTTCCCGTTAACAATGACGGTATCTGTCATGTATTTATATTTTGTACCCTTTAACTTTCAACTATTTACAAATAAGACCATCCCCCTCCTCCTCCTTCCCCCTTCGTCCCCCAAGCAGCACATCCGCCTCCCCCCGGCCGTCGGCCGCCCAGCCCACCCCCACCCCCTCCTCCGGCTGCAACCCTAGGTGGAGACCCCCCCCCCCCCCCCCCGCCCCCGCCGCCACCCGCAGCCCACCATGCCCCAGGTCAGAGCCCCCCTCCTTCCCCTCTTCGTCATCCAAGCAGCACCCCGCCTGCCGTTCTGCCACCAGCTCCTTCTCTATCTCGTGCACAGCCCCACTACCCCCTTCCGCGTCCCTCCCTGCCCCACCGACCCGACCATCGTGCCTCGCCCTCCCTAACTGCGTTGGCATGCCACGCCTCCCTCCCTCCCTGCGCAACCCCCCCCCCCCTCCTGCAGGTTCCGCTCCGCGCTCGCAAACAGCCCCCCCGCCTGCAGCTTCCGCTCGCGCTCGGCAAAGCCCCCACCGCCTGCAAGCCCCCCATCACTCCCCTGCAAGCCGCAAGCTTCTCCCGTCGACCCCCATGCCGCCTCGGACGCCTGTAAGAAAAATCTTTGTTTGCATGGATTCGATCTGAGAGTCGCTTGTCGAGGAAGGAGAGCTGGTCAGCGGGGGTCGGGGTTGCTGAATGAGGAAGGGGAGCTAGTTGGAGGTGGGGGCCTGCTGGAGGAGGAGGGGATTCTTTTCCTTTTAGTTTGATTTATTTTTAACCGTTGGATTGGTGCTAGGTTAGATTAACTTGATGGTTTGGTTAGGATTAACGGTTGAAACTAACAGAAGGTCATGGGTGTGAGACGGAGTAATATTCGAGGTTTCTCATGTAATTCGTGATTATCGAGGGTACCTGGGGTAATTACGATATTACTCAGGGCTATGGGTGTAAATATCCCTAGATTTTATTCTCCATGTATATCCTCTATTCTACCTTTTGGGTTCCTTAAAGTCCATTGAGCCTCCCTTCGTTTTTGAAATATGATGGGTTGCACTATAGTCAATCGTCAGCCTTCCCATCCCGGTAACCACATAGTTACATTCTACTACTATTGTGACTCTCGTCCTATGGTCGTTTTTACACCTATATATCTTCGGAGCATTTGCATCCTTTCTCTTTGAACAATCGCCATGTGGTACACTTACGTGTTTTCACGTAAATACAACCTTAGGCAGTACACACCACTTCTTTCTTTGCATCATGTTTTCTTTATCTTAAGTTTTAGCTTCGAAGATCTCCGTCCTCTTTCTATGATTGGTCATGTTCCGTCGCCAATTGAACAAGAAAATCGGAAACATTCTTGATGGTACAACTCAACCTTGAAGATGGTGCGGTAGCCATCAAGGACTTGATTCGGATCCGATCTTGTGTGATGTGTATGGGCCTTCTTGAGGTGCAGGTAGATCCCCCCCCCCCCCACACACACACTCACACAAAATAGAGTGGTTTCGCTTGGATCTATGTCTTATGATGCGGGTTTCTCAAGGGGGTTTTCCTCCTCGTCATGAATTACTTACCAAAATAAAAACAAAAAATGAGTAAAATGATCCGTATAACATCAACAATCTGGAAATAATGTCCGTGAGGACCTATTAAAAAAATAAACAAGACGAAGAAAAAATAGCATGACATGGCATGATGAAATGAAGGTTGCTTCTAGTGTCAAACATGGGCAATTTTCTAATAGGTCGGTCACCTCGAGATCTGTGTCATTTCTTTAGTTAAGCTTTATCTCCAACTTTCCTAACTAAACCATAATCAAGAAGACTCTAAAATCAGAATCTCATATCGGCCCTTGCTTTGTGTCATGTCTTGCAATTTGACAGATATTTTCATTACGAAATACTCGTCACTCATTTGGTTGAAGAAATTTTGGAGGAGGAATAGGAAATGAATGAAATAAAAGAAAAGATATTTCTTTTAATATCTCCTCTATTACTTTAGTATATCTTTTATTAAAAAGCTAAAAGTATTTAAAAGATGAAAAATGATCCTCACTCCCATAAAATTTAGGAATATTTACACCCATAACATTGAGTAGCATTGTAATTGTCCCAAGAACTCTCGATAATCGCGAATTACACTTAGGACTCTGAACAAATGCTCCGTTTTACAGCCATAAACCCTTCGTTAGTTTAGTTCATTAACTCAACCAGATAATTGAGTTATTCTAACCAATCCACGATCTAACCGCTAAAGTTAACCAAAAGTTTCTAAAAAAAGAAAAAGAAAAAATACCCCACCCTCCCCTTCCTCTCGAGCCCACTCCCACCCCCCGATTGCCAACCACCATGCTCCTTGTACAACTCCAGTTTCCTCTGGAATTTGACCTCGACATGTAGGATAATGTGCCAACGGCAACCGCGAAGGTGGTGTCGGCACTGGTGGGGTTGACATTGAGCGTTTTGAGGTACTTCAGTGTATTAACTAAGTCGCCAGGGGTACGCATGAGTAGGGGTGTAAATGAGCCGAACCTGAGCGAACCAGCCCAGGCTCGGTTCGGCTCGTTAGCATACTTTCAGGTTCGGGCTCGGTTCGGCTCGTTAAAATGAAAACTGTAATCAGGTTCGGCTCGGCTCGGATAAGGTTCGTAAAGGTTCAGTTCGGCTCGTTAAAGCTTCGTTTAAGAATAAATGATGTGCATACGTTTCTGTTCAAAGGGAAAAACCGCAGTTGCAGGGGAGGGTTTTGTGAGGTTTCGAGAACAGGGAATATGGACTTAGGGAGTGGATGATTGGATGGGTTTGGAAAAATAAGTGAATGTCGTTATGTTAATATAGAATGCATTTTTTCCCTGTATATATACAATATGTATGTATATATACTTTGTGTATGTATGTGTGTATAATCAAACTTTTAAAGAACCGAACCTGAGCGAACATATGTTTTTGAGGTTCGGTTCGTTTATTTAATCGAGCCCAAACTCGTGTTCAGGTTCGATTCGTTTATTTTCGAATCGAATCTGAATCAAACTTTTAACGAGCCGAATCTGAGCGATTGTCGAACCTGAGAAATTTCTGACAGCCCTACGCATGAGTGTCTGAGGTTGGAAGAGGATGAGTGATGAATCTCCATTTCATCATCTTTATTCTATCATTTTAGCCTTAAAAACCCTAGTAAATGCGTGTAAACATCTTTAATTTAGGCATCTTAGCATTCATGCATCCTTGTGTAAATAGTGTATAAAATACTATTTTAAATGCTAAAATTATAGAATAAAGAAAAGAAAAAATAAAATATTAAAAATATTTTATGACCCTAAATCCCGAGACCTAGGCATCTCGGTGACTAGGTCGATAAGGAATAAAGTATGTGGAGATAAGGGTCAAAATCCAATAAAATTCCCTTTTATTTTATTCATTTTTATTCATTTTTTAGTTCTATTTTTAGTTCCACTTTTTATACCTCAGATAAAAAAACTTTGAACATGTTGTAGATAATAAAATATAAAAAAATACAAAATTTATTTCATATAAAAATAATATACAGATAAAAATTTATGATGTGAATAAAATTCCATAATCCTAACTTCCCAGATCGATATCTCTCAAACAAAACTCAAAATATATCAAAATTACATTTAATTGTATATAAATTTTAATAAGCTATTTAATGAAGGTGGTTTCATATTTTCTGCAGTTACAGTGTGAAAGTTAGGTTTTGGACCCCTTTGTATAGTTATACTGATTAAAATATTCATTTTATTTATTATTCATTATTTTTATAATTTTATATTTTTATAATTTTGTGAATATTATTTGTAGTATATATCCATATTAAAACATGAATAAAAATATAAATAAATCATCAAAATAAAATATGTATAGAAAAAATATAGATAAATACATATATCTATACCTACATAGAGAATAAATCTAATTATTTAACTAAATATAATATATCAGAAAAAATAAAAATATATTCAAGTATTTAAAAATAATTATAAATATATAAAATGATAAATTAAATTAATAATATTTAAAATACAAAATAAAAAATAAAAGATTAAAATATATAGATAAATATACCTATATATAGACCTCAAAAAGTAACTTGTAATTTTAAAGCTCTAAAAAATAAATAAAAATCATAATAAAATAATTGAGGAAAAAATATTTTTCATTTTATAACTTAATATTAATAAAATCATTTATTATTTTTAAATCGAATTTCGAAATAATTTTTTCAGGATTTTTTCTGGTCGATCCACGTGGACCAACCAGATTCTCCCGTTCGTTGTCCTCTGTCAACTCTCTGACCGAGGTCTGCAGGATGTCAGAACTGAGTTTCTGCCCTTTTTTGGATTTTTCGAGGCCGCATCTTGCACCGATTGATGTCACGATCTTCTTGGCTTTTTCTCCTCATCAATCGAGCTTACATGCTCAGGGTTTGTATCGAGGATTGCATCATGGATATGCTCGATCTCCATCGATTCTTGGAGCCGCACAACCTCTTGTTCAAAAACCCCCATTCTCTTTCCTTTCGAATTCGAACCCTCTTCGACCAGTTCTAGCCTCCCTTCTTCGAGCCCCTGGACAGAGCATGGTGACAGCACGCTCCCCCACTCCTCGGAGGTGTGGTTAGGCAGCCTTAGGGCAGTCTCCACCCCATCTCCGGTGACCACCGCTGTGAGGTCCTATTTCCTTGGCTCCGGCCAAGTGAGGTGCAATTTCTTTCTTATTTCTTGCATTTATTTGCTTAGGTTTAGTTCTAGGCTCGATTAGCATTTTTATTTCATTGATCGATCCAGTGATTCACCCCCACCCGTAGTTCGCTGGAGTTCGCTCCGGCGAACCTCATTTTCGCCCCACGACCGCCATCCGCCCCTTTTTGCCCACTGGAGGGTCGCAACAGTTTGCCTGCAACCCTCGTAACTCTCTTTTGCAGGTCCTGGAGCTTAAGGAAACGCTTGGAGGCGATTTTGGGTTCGTCGTAGGTTCCTGGGGCATCTCTGCTCCGCCTTCTCACGCGGGAACTCTGGTGAGCGTAGGGAATTTTGACACCACCAACACACAAAGGACCGCAACAAGAGCATCCCCAGCCTTTTTGGAGCTTGAAGGAGCGCCGGAGGAGGAAGATCGAGCTCGGTTCATTCTCCGCCGCACTCCGCCGTCGATTTCGGTAGGGTTCTTCGAGACGCACGGCCATCATTCGATCTGCCTGAGCAGCAGTCGCACGATCAAGGACCATGATCTAATCCTGGCCACTCATCTGCGAAGGGGTATCGGCCGCTATCGCACCGACACGTGGCAAGTGAACTCTTATCAGTCGTCGGATCGCGCCTCTTTCATGGGTATTTTACAACTTCACCCTTGCAAAAATTTTGTATTTAGGTATATTCTAGAAACATTCTTCTGTCGTTCAAATATTTTTGTAATATTTACGCCTAGGCCCTTGAACTTTATTGCATTTACTTTTGGGTCCGCGCCACGTCACCTCACGTGACGCATCATGTGGGGTGGAGATATTGCAGCGGGACCCCTAAGGCTTTGCTTATTTTGGTTTAGTCCTGAAATAGTTTTGTAACATTATATATTTTTATCGAATTTGCACAAAAGCCCCCAGCGTTTATAGTGATCATGTTTTGGATCCCGCCAGTGCTTCACGTGTTTATACACGTGAGTGGCACATTTTACACTGAGGCCCTTGGGGCTTTACGTATTTTATCTTAGTCATGTAACTTTAATACTGTGTTGTAAAGTTTTTATGAAATTTACACTTTTGGCCCCCTGTGCTTTCTGGTAATTACTTTTATACCCTTGTTAGTAGTGTAGTTCCTCTTTATTGATTGTATTTATGTTAAATAGAAAATTAACTCGAAAAAATCCCAAAAAACAGATATAGCTTCCCGTCGCATTGTTCTTTTACATGCATATTTTCATTTTGCATTTTGAAGCTATTTATTATTTATAAAAAAACTTGCCTTTTTATCCTTGTTTGCACTTTAAAACTCATAAAAATATAAAACTTTTTTTAAAAACTCCAAAAAATTATTTATATTTATTTACCTATTTTACAACTTCAGATCGAAAATCACTAAAAAATCTAAAAGAAAACTCAAAAAGTAGAACAACTCTTATAAAAATTTATAAAATCCATAAAAAATCCAAAAATTTTGTTTTCTAGTTTTAAATTTTCTTTATTTTATTATATTTATTTTACAATTAATTTGGAGAATTCTTAACTCTATTTTATATTTTTCATCTCTATTTTAATTTCAGCTATTTATTTTAAACCCTATTCTGGGTATTTTTACTTTAAAAATGTTAAAAAAAGAATTAGTAAAAATTATGGGAAATCACAAAAATTGTAAAAATCTAAAATCCAAAAAGATTTTATTTTATTTATTTTGCTTATTTCTATTACTATTTATATCTATTATAGCATATATTGTATATAACTCCTATATATAGCTTTATATCTATTTTAAAAAAGAAAAAGAAAATTTAAAAAGGTAAAAATTTAAAAAAAAATAAAAAAGTTAAAATTAAAACCCACAAAAAAGGCACTTATAGACAAATACATCACACATTCACATTTTTGTGCTTCAGTGCCCTGATCTATCCTGTTTGTTTCCTATGTTCGACACTCTACACATACTTGCACTTATACACATCCTTGTTGTAGAGTTGTAATAAATTTTAACTCCGCAATTGCTTTTTCATTGTTTGATTTATTTATTGTGGGTTAATTATTATTTTAATCCAGATTCCGTGTGGTCAATTCGACAACTGTGTTCCCGCCTTGTGTGGAACATATTACTGCTCGATTTTTGGCTTAAACAATGAGGTCTTCGGAGAAGTTGTGGTCCTTGATAATGTTGACGTTGGTGAGGGAGCTTGGGGGTGATTGACTTGTTGGAGTGCTTGAGGATACGGAGGAGAGACTCCCTGGAGGTGAAGATGGACTTGAAGAGAGTGATGAAGGGGGTCAGGGAGCGGTTGAGGTTGAGGAGGAGGAGGAGGGACGGGTTGTGGAGGAGGATCTTGGCGAGCTCGGGGCCGGAGAAGCCCTCAGAGCGAAGGAAGGCGAGTTTGGGGATGAGGGTCTTGTCCACTCCGATAGTCCTGAATTTCGGTTGCTTCGAGAAGATGGTTTCGCAGAGGTCGTCAGGGACGCCATGACTACGGAGGGCACGCTGAGGACGAGGTAGGAGTTGGCGTCTGATGAATACTCATTCATCACTCTTTATTCTTATATTTTAGCTACAAAACCTTTGCAAATGCATGAAGATATGTGTAAATAGGAATAATTACCAAAAGCATGCATTGTGTAAAAACCTATAATTAGCATGTTTTTGTGCAAAAATAAAAGAATAAAGATTAAAAAGAAAAAGAGGGAAATATTTAGAATAAATATTGAGCAACCTAACCCAAGGGAGGGCTCATCATGGGTCTGACCGCATAAAAGCCAAAGTAGAGGGAGATAGGGGCTCATGTGTGTCAATATTTATGTAAATAAATAAAGGTATTTTCCTCACCAAAAAAATGCTTGTAAATATGTGTCTATATTTATAAGTATAAAAACAAAAGAAAAAGTTAAAAATCAAAAAGAACAAAAACACCCCTTTTCATCTTGTATATAAACCACTCTTCCATATTTATCTAACCTTGTAAATAAATAAAATCAATTTTCATAATTTTTGTGAATAGTCTATATTATATAATGTACATAAAATAAAAACAATTAAAAAACCAAAACAAAATAAAAATAGCAAAATTAAAAACATAAAAAACATATTGTACATATACCATGTATATAAATGTATATATGTATTTATTTTACCTATGTATATAAATAATAAAAATAAAATAAAAATATCTTTTTATTCCTTATTTTATAATGAAAATAAATAAAATATAAAATAGGAATAAAATTGCATAAAAATAATAATTAAAAATCAAAAATTAAAAACCCTAATAGTGTACATATACCTATATAGTACATATAGTGTACATACCTTATTTTTACTTTAAAAAATTAATTAAAAATCACTAAAAAATAGATAAAAATAAAAGAAAAATATTTGTGTTTTGAGTTTTTGCTAAATCGGCCCCTAGCTACCCCTTAATTTTCACTTCAAGATCCAGCCACGTGGCCTGTTTCTATTGGGTCCTGGGGATGTTGACCGCCCGGTCAACTACCCCCCCCCCCCAGGACCACCTTCTGCGGATTTAAGCGCCCGACCCGACTTCCCTAATTTCTAGCGCCTAAACCCGATTGAATCCCAGCTAAACCCCGGGTCCGTTTCACTCCTGCCACATCCGACATCCTCGCCGGGGCATCCACCTCGGGATCCGCGCGCCTCCACGCCCTACCCGAGCCATCTTTCCCGGACCCCTCCAGTGTATATAGCCGAGCTCCGCCACCTCATTTCCCCATCTTTGGCTCATTCGTTCCACTCCCAGTGACCTCCATCACATCGGCGAGAGTGACAGCTCGTCCCCCGTGGTGTCGCAGCGAGGAAGGAGGGAGAGACCATCGATCCGGCGAGCTTCGCCGACGTAGCTCCGCCATCAGCGTGAGCACCGAGCCTCGGAGGGAGACGCTCCTCGAGGCAATGACCAGGAGTTTCCCCAGCTCCTCCCCAGTCTCTTCAACCACCCAGGTAACCTCGTAGGCCCTTATTTTTCGCTTATTTCCGATTACGCCCAATTCGCTCCGTCGCCGTTCATCGTCGATTCCCATCGTTCCCGACCACCATTCGATCATCGGGCATCGCCATAGCCCTCGCCGACTCCCCGCGCACATTCTTCACCCATCCATCCAACCCAGCTCGCACAGGAGCTGGGAGCCGAGCTCCTCCGTCCACCCCCTTCGCCGGAGCTCGCCATTTCGACCCACGAGCCACCGTCACCTCGCTTAACCGGGTCGAGGCAGTTTGCCCTCGACCCGCGAGTCTTCTGGTTCGCTTTGCAGGTCAAACGAAGGCCATCTGAGGCCCTTCATCATCCAGCCAGGAGGCTCAGCTCCGCCGACCTCGCCCGAGCTCCTCGGAGCTCGGCTGGATCATCGGAGCCCACCACCAGACGCGGGAGCACTCCACGTCTCTTCTCCGACCTTCAGAGTGCTCCCAGGAGGAGCCCAGCGCACGCCCGAGGCCGGCGAGTCTCGCCGGCGACCTGTTCATCCAGCATCCTACGTCGCCGTTCGATAGCCCCTCTCGGCTCCAATCTTCATCAGAGCCGTTCATCTCCGGAGCAACCACCACCGTTCGATCCGAGGAGGGAAGATCTGGAGCGCCCATCGTTCGCCACCTTCAGATCCTCCACGTGGCGCGCATTCAGCGGTTCACCTTAATAAAGGGTAATTTACCCTTAGGCCCTGTCTTTACTTTTATTTCATTTTAGTCCTGTAAATATTGAATCTAGTTGTTTACTTTTAGGGTTATTTGCATAGAGGACCCCGTACTTTGTTTTCCTTGCATTTATGCCCCTGTGCGTTGTATGACACGTGCTTCGTCACGTGCTCCTCTGGTTTATTTGCAAGACAGGCCCCTGTTGTTCTGGTTGTTATCAATGGAATGAATGTTTTAGTTTATTTGCATTTATACTCCTGTGCGTGATTTATTTCCACATGTGCGTGATATTTTGGGTATTTTGCAGATAAGCCCTTTGACTTTTGGTACCTGTTACCAATAGGTCCTCGGGACATATTTTTATTACATTTTGGTCCCTGAGTGCCCCAGGCACGCGCGTGGCGCGTGTTTCGCTGGGTAAATTGCACCAGATCCCCCAGACTTCTGGGTAATTGCACTTTGGTCCATGTGCACTGTACCCTTTCTTTATTTTTGAATAAAATAGCAAATCACCTCCAAATCTAACGAAAATTGGACACATGGCTCCTGCCATGGTGTAAAATTTTCATGGATTTTTTAGGACATTTTTGATTTCGTTTGATATTTTTAAAAAATCAAAAACCTTTAACTTTGCTACTGTCTAACTATAAAAATCACTAAAAAATATTAAATAGTGTTTAAAAATTACAAAAAATTGCCTACTGTTTATCTTGTTGTGCTTGATTTTCTAGTCAATTTTGGCTATTTTTCATTACTGAAAACCCTTGAAAATTGAAAAACACTTAAAAACTTATAAAAATTCTAATAATTAAACCAAAAACCCAACAATAATAAAATTGGTGCCTAAATTTTCCTTGTTTTATTCTCTTTACAGAAAAATTACCTTCAGGCTATTTTAGGGCTTTTAGATATTTTATCTAGTCCTGTTTAGCTCGGCTGGACATTACCATTTGTTTCAGTCACTTTTTGATTTTTAGAAAATTAAATAAACATCAAAAAATTCTCAAAAATTCACCAAAAACATTAAAAATTATAAAACACATAAAAATATTTTTGTTTGAATTTTTGGTTGATTTTTAATGCTTTAAATAAATTGTTGAAGTGTGTGTCTCTTTGTTTTTCCTATTTTCTTTATACATTAAAAATTCAAAAAAAAATATAAAATAAATTAAAAACCACTAAAAATATTTTCTTCTTTTATTTTATTTCTTTTCACTACTTCGTAGGCCGAGAGGCCAATCCTTTCTCCTTGAGTTCGACCATGGTCGCTATACCAGGTTAATCCAATAGCAGGACCGCTTTCGTGTTTTGATCTGTTTTATCTCTATTAGTGGTTCATTTTTCTTCATCGAGTGCACTTGACTGCTCGGGTCGCAACGACCGATTAGTACCTTTATCCGAGTGGTCGAATATTCGCTGATCAGAATGGCGCCGTTGCCGGGGAGCACGGCTTAGTAGTTTTGATTTTATTTTTGTTTTTTTGTTTTCGCAGCTTCTCGCGGCTCTTTCAGAGCTCGCGGCTTTTTCGCGGCTTTTGTTTTCTATTTTATTTTTGTTTTATTTTGTTTTATCTTCTTTTTCTTTTATTTTTGTTTTTAGTTTTATTTTGAGTGTTTATTTTATTTTATATTTTTGCATATCACTACAGGCGGGTGGGTCTAAGGGGACGGTCGTAGACCGTCCTTTTTGTCTCTAGAACCATCCCCTCTGATCAACGGGGACGGTTCCTAAACCGTCCCTTCAGCCACCGTCTCATTTGACTATACGGGACGCTTCTGACAACCGTCTCATTTAATTCACCATTGGGGACGGTTGTAACCGTCCCTTACACGAAGGCTATTAGGGACGGTTGCGACCGTCCCTACAACCTATAGTATTAGAGACGGTTAGCAACCGTCCCTAATGGGCTTCAACATTTTGAGACGGCCCCAGAAAACCTTTGGGGACGGTTATCCCCGTCGCATGCGTTTCTCAGATGGGACGGTTGTAACCGTCCCCTTTACCATAGCGTCTATAGCGACGCCGACATAAGTGTATAAGGGACGGTTTCGACCGTCGCGTCTGCCCAACTAGAGGGGACGGTTATAACCGTCCCTACTAGTCTTCTATTGGCGTCGCTATAGACTATTCCAGGCTTCTGTTGGCGTCGCAAAAAGACCTGCAGAGTAGAAGGGACGGTTACAACCGTCGCATACATTTGCATGTAGGGACGGTTGTAACCGTCCCTTCTACTCTGCAGGTCTTTTGCGACGCCAACAGAAGCCTGGAATAGTCTATAGCGACGCCAACATAAGACTATTAGGGACGGTTGTAACCGTCCCCTCTAGTAGTAGCATCTATAGCGACGCCAACAGAAGGGTAGACGGGACGGTTTTAACCGTCCCAATTGCGCTTACCTAATTGGCACGGTTCGAACCGTCCCCAATAGTCTCCGTGATTTGTTCTGGCTGGGGGGACATTTCTGTAGCTCTAGAGGGGACGGTTACAACCGTCCCCAATAAACCATGACAGGAAAAAAAATTTATATATTATGATATCTTCCTTACATCATTCAATATGACACCTGACAACAATATGAACATAATAGACTCTACAACAGCCATCATTCTTCTCTGCAAAAGAACAAACCACAACATCCAACAACTAACCATATCATAAATTGAACATCAAACAACACATTACATTCAACATAATCATAAAGTCAACATTAATAAACGATAAGAAGTCTACATAATGTTAGACATTAATAAAAACATTACAATTAAAAGATAAAAATTAACTAGGGTACTACATTGATGAGCGATCTAAACGACTGAGGTAAAGGTACAGAAATAGGTCGTTGCGACCTCAATCACTCAGATGCGCTAAATCAAGAAAAATCGAACCACTCGAAACAAATAAAATCGATCAAAGCAAGGAAGCAGTCCTGCTATGTGTTTAACCTGGTATAGCACACAGGGTCGAACTCAAGGAGCACGGATTGGCCGAAGGCCTACGAAGTAGTAAAAACAAAAAAAATAAAAAAAATAAAAGAGGAAAATGTTTTTAGTGGTTTTTAATTATTTTTATTTTTTTTTTGATTTTTAATATGTAAAGAAAATAATAAAAACAAACACAATCACACTTTGACAAATTATTTAAGGCATCAAAATTCAACCAAAAATCAAAATAAAAATATTTTTATGTGTTTTATATTTTTTTATGTTTTTGGTGAATTTTTGATAATTTTCTGATATTTATTTTATTTCCTAAAAATCAAACAATAGCAAAAAGAAGAGGTAATGTCCAGCCGAGCCAAGAAACCCTAGATAAAATATCTAAGGGCCTCAAAAAGGCCTGGAGGTAATTTTCCTGTAAAATAGAGGAAACAAGGAAAATTTAGGTACCAAGTTTATTGTTTTTGGGTTTTTAATGAATTTATTAGAATTTTTATGGGTTTTTTGGTGTTTTTAAGTTTTTAAGGTTTTTAAGCAATGAAAAATAGCCAAAATTGGCTAGAAAATCAAAGAACACAAACTAAACAGTAGCTAATTTTTAGGGGAGTTTTTATATTTTTTGTAATTTTTCAATCTAGACAGTAACAAAAATTAAGGTTTTTGAATTTTTAAAAATAGCAAACACAATAAAAAATGTCCTAAAAAATCCTACACCATGGAAGGAGCCATGTGTCAAATTTTCATCGAATTTGGAGGTGATTTGATATTTTATTCAAAAATAACAAAAGGGTACTGTGCACAGGGACTGAAATGCAAATACCCAAAGTTCTGGGGGTCCCGGTGCAATTAACCCAGCAAAACACGTGCAAAGCACGTGCCTGGGGCACTCAGGGACCTATATGTAAGAAAAATAAGTCCCGAGGACTTATTGGTAACACGTACCAAAAGTCCAGGGGGCTCAGTTGCAAATAACCCAAGATATCACGCACATGCGAAATTAAACCACGCTCAGGGGCATAAATGCAATTAATTAAAACCTTTCATTCATTTCATAACATCCAGAACTACAAGGGCAAAGACTGCAAATAACCCAAAACAACACGTGACGAAGCACGTGGTTCACAACATGCAGGGGTATATATGCAATAACACTAAAGTGCAGGGTCCTCTATGCAAACAAACCTAAAACTAAACAACGTATTTAAATATTTACAGGACTCAAACGAAATAAAACAAAGATAAGAGCCTAAGGGTAAATTACCCTTTATTAACCGGAGCGGCTGGATGGCTGCCACGTGTAGATCGGACGGTTCAGGCGGGGGCGGCTCTCAACGCAGGTGCTGCTCTGGTCGATCCAACGGTCCAGGCCAGGACACGTGTGGATCTAACGGTCCGGATCAGGTGCCTCAGATCTGACGTCAAAGAGGGCTCCAGCAACCAACGGTCAGGATGGCATCTGGAGCTGAGGGCTAATCCGACGACGCTGGAGGGTGCTGGAAGAACTGGTCCCCGACGAACTTCGCCGGGCTCGTGCGAGTGCTGGCCTCCTCCTCGGAGCGCTATGGTGATCGGAGAAGAATGCTGGTGCGCTCCTGCGTCTGCTGCGGTGCTCCGATGACCGGCCCGAGCTCGGAGGAGCTCAGGCGCGGTCGGCGGAGCTGGGTCTCCCGGCCTGAATGACCAAGCCCTCAGATGGGCTCGGAATGACCTGCAAAAGGGCTCAGAAGACTCGCGGGTCGAGGGCAAACTGCCTCGACCCCGTTAGGCGAGGTGAAGGTGACTGGTGCGTCGGGGCGGCGGGCTCCGGCGAAGGTGGAAGACGGTGGAGCCGGGTTCCCAGCTCCTGTGCGAGCTGGGTTGAGTGAGTGGGTGCAGAACGTGCGGCGGAGGAAGGCGAACGTGGGGGTCGGGTCCGATGGTCGAACGGTGGTCGGAACCGGGGTGAATCGAAAAGAAACGACGACGAAACGATTTGGGGGAAAATGGAATTTGAACGGTATGGCGGAGCTAAGGGACTACCTAGATGATCGATGAGACTGTGCTGGAGCTGGGGAAGCTCCCGATCATTGCCTACAAGGGGCCGTCGAGTTCCCCAAGGCTGAGCGCGCTCGCGGCGGCGCACGGCGGCGTTTACCACCGGATCAGTGACTACCGGCTGCCCGGGCCTCGCTGCAACTCCAGAGGCCACGGCTGTCACTCAGGGACGCTAGAGGAGCTCACAGGCGCCGAGGGGAAGATCAAAGATGAAAGAATTAGGTCGCCGGAGACGACTTTATATATGGAGGAGGATCCGGGAAGAAGGAGGTCGGGCGAGGTGCACATGTCTCGGATCCACCAAACCCACCCCGGGCGAGGGTCCTGGATAATCGGTGAGTAATCGGGGCCCGGGGTTTGGGTTAATGGCGGTCGGGTCAGGCGGGCAAAAAGTCGAGAAAACGGGTCAGTCGCCTGATCCGCGAAAGAAGAAGGTCTGCGGGGGAAGTTGACCGGGATCAACAAACCCCCGTTGACCAATCAGGAGCCACCAAATATGGAATTTTTATTTCTTTATTTTAGGCTAGAAAATGACCGAATTTACAAAAACTTAAAACATGAAATATTTTTATTTTATTTTTTTCTATTTTTTAGTGATTTTTAATTAATTTTTGGAAATAAAAATAAGGTATGTACATAATATGTACTAGATATAGGTATATATATATAGGGTTTTGATTGTTGATTTTTATATGTTATTTTTATACAATTTTATTCCCATTTTATATTTTATTTATTCATAGAATAAAATAAGGAATAAAAGGGTATTTTTATTTTATTTTTATTATTTATATACATAGGTAAAATAAGTAGATATGTACATCTATATACATGGTATATGTACAATGTATTTTTGTATTTTTAATTTTTCTATTTTTATTTTGTTTTGGTTTTGATTCTTTTTATTTTATTTATTTATAATATATAACATAGAGTATTTACAAAAAAGTTTAAAAATTAATTTTATTTATTTTCCAGGTTAAATAAATACATAGATATGGTATATGTACATGATGAAAGGGATATTTTTGATTCTTTTTAATTTTTAGCTTTTTATTTTGTTTTTATATTTTTATAAATATATACAAATATTTACAAACATATTTTTGGTGAGGAAAACATATTTTTATTTATTTACATAAATATATACACAAGAGCACCTATCTCCCTCTACTTTGGCTTTTATGCGGTCAGGCCCATGCTGAGCCCTCCCTTGGGTTAGGTTGCTCAATATTTATTCTAAATATTTCCCTCTTTTTCTTTTTAATCTTTATTCTTTTATTTTCGCACAAAAACATGCTAATTCTAGATTTTTACACAATGCATGCTTTTGGTAATTATTCTTATTTACACATATCTACATGCATTTGCAAAGGTTTTTGTAGCTAAAATATAAGAATAAAGAGTGATGAATGGGCATTCATCACCCCCTATACTTAACTTTGCTAGTCCCTTAGCAAACACTTATTTGAAAAAGAAGTGAAAAAGAAATAAAGAAAAAGAAAAAGAGGATGTACATGGATCAAGGTTGATTATTAAACTTGCCTTCATTAAATTGGGGTATGGAGCTCGATCAGATCTTTGGATTATTAATGTGTCGGAACCTTATTTAGACTTAAGCTTAAAACCTAACAGCCTCTAAGTTCCACTAATCTATAACCAAGACTCCTCAATGCTCCAGATCAGAACAAGTCATCAATCACAAACCCTGAAGACCATGAATCTTTTCTTGTCCTGTGAATGTGAAGTCTGAGCTCTCCACCTCAGAAATGGCAACTTGACAACCCTCCCCAACAAGGTAACTCTATGACCTCAATCTGGCCACTCTTTCCTCGAGGAGCGGGGTATTCCCTTCTAAGTTCAAGTTCAACCGGCTCAAGAAGAGGGGGAAGAAGAGAATGGGTCAAGGCCAGTGTAGCCAAGTACCCTTGGGAGCTTGACCAGTGTAGCCAAGTCTCCCTGCTGCAAGCTACAATAGATGGATCATGAAACCAAACTTTGCTTATTGCACTCTATATACATACTCCGGTGGGATTATCATTTTCTCTCAGACCCACCACTTTTTTGGAGTTCTTTTCTTTTTGCACATTTTTTTTTCAAGTGCATCTGTACAACATATACATGTGCAGCATATATACAAGGAGTTTTTCCTCTTGAGCCAGTAGACTATCCCTCTTTTGAAGTTTTATTGCAACCCACAACTCCCGTCGTTAGACCTCATGGCAACCAGACCAAGTTGAGACGCACTTCCTTCACTATAAGAAGAAGAGAGGTTCCGCCTAGAAGTACTACCCTCATATGCTACCCCAAGTCAAGGAAGACTGCCTCCTCACCACCTCATCCGTAGAGAGCTCGGTGCATAGTGCTGTTGTCCAAGTAAAGCCATAATCTATATGCGTCATGTGTTGTTGTTAAGTGCTCTACTTAGGCTCATTGAGATGACATGTGATCATAGCCTAGTGGACTCAAAGAATTAAGTCACCATGGACCTGAAAAGCCTTAAACCTAAGTCCTATAAGGTTCCTCTTAGAAATTAGGTGGATTAAGATCTTAATCAAGCTCCATTTCTCAATTTGATTCCAGGCTAGTTTAAATGTCAACTATCATCCAGAAAAACTATATACATATGTACAAAAAGATGCTTATTTACACAAAGTTTTTTCAATCATGCAAAATTTTTTAAAAATGTTTTGAAATCATGTATGAATGATGCATGAAGTACAAGTTTTGCAAAAAGATATTTACACACATTTACACAAGATTTTTGCAAACTTTTTGATTTTCAAAGCATTTTGGAAAAATTTTGTACTGTATACATAATTTTGATACAAAAATATTTACACAAGCTTTACACAAAAGATTTTTGAAATCATTTTTACAAAAATAATTTGTACACTAGCTATGTATGTGCAAATAAAAGAGTATTATGTTCATGAAAATTTTTTTAATTTTTGTGGTTTTTAGCCATTTTATTTTATTAACACACTCACACAAAGTACGAGTCCTCAGAGTCAAGAGCGATGGAGAAGACATAACTCGTGCTAGGTATAGGAAAGTGAAAAGGAAAGCTATACAAAAAGGAAATGAAAAGTCAAGAGGGACCCAGGTCTCCCCCCTATACTTAGGATCAAGTAATCCTAAGTATAGCAGGCTGTATACTAAGGGAAAACCGAGTGGAGAATATACAGGGTCTACCCCCCCTATACTTAGGGTGAAATATCCCTAAGTATAGGCAACAAAAACATGGGTAGACAGAAACACGAAGAAAACCACGAATATCTACAAGATGGAGGGTCATCACTCCCCCTATACTTAAGGTGAAGAACCTTAAGTATAGGCAACAACAGAAGTGATGGAACAGAACGAAGAACAACCCGGTGTTTTCACCCCCCTATACTTAGGATGAGCAATATCCTAAGTATAGCAAAGATAATCCTAAGTGAGACCTGGGGTGAAAACAAGAACGGAAGAAAGAAGGATCAAAATAAGACGAAACACGTATATACAAAAGAGTACAATGTTGAGGTGCCTCTCAACAAGCGCTAGATTTTACGCCCCTAGCTGGGCGCAAAGGCTAGGATAATGCAGTATCAAGGTTCAGGACGGCATCGGTAAGTCAAATGCCGTACTGTCGCCGCAGTCCCTGTGTGAGAACAGCGACGAACTCAACAGTGTAAAATAAGACACCCATGTATACAATCAGGCGGGTGTCTGCTACCGGCCAAAGATATGGAAAGAAATGATCGGGATCCGGTAACACAAAAGAAATCATCGGCTCTGGTTCAGACTGGAGTGAGAGTATAGAGCCGAAGAAATCAAACGTGGAGAAGGATGGATCAGTAACAGAATCCTCCACGTCAATCAGTGTCTCAAGCAGGTGTGGGCAATCAAGATCAGGAGACTCTCTAAACAGACTGATATCCGATGAATAGAATGGAAGAAGATCAGGCAGATCATCGAATATCTCCAGAATGGGCTCATCCTCGCGAGGGTCGTCGAGGTGAGAAGACTCAGAATCAGAATGATCTAAAGACTCGATTTCGTGTTCCGCCAGATCGGAAACATTCTCAGCATGTGAAACCAAGTACTCATCGAGTGCGGCATCCTCCCGCAGATAACCCTCGGGGAGAGATGCAAGATCCGAAGTGACTAGAGGAGGATCAGGATCTAGATGGGCATCTGCGCTGCTATCAAGTATCCACTCAGTGTACCAGGCTGCATCGTCATCTGAAGTGTAAGTCTCGGCAATCTGGAAGCAGGAGAAGGTACTAGTCAACACCGCGGCAGCTGGCAAAGTGTCTGCAGCTGATCCTCGCTCTGCGGCTATGCTGGCTGTCAGCTGGTCCTCAAGAAGTGTATCTATCTCAACAAAGTGGAGGACAACAGGCTCGAAGACGGGACTCTCTGTATCAACTCTCTCAAAGTGCGGTCCCTCTTCAAGATGTGGCTGCTGGGCTGAGTCCTGGTGACTGTCTGCATCCGAGAAGTGTCTCTGCAGGAAGAAAACTGACTCCTCCGGGACTGGAAACTGAAGTGTCTGAATCAATGGCTGCAAAAGCTGGGGCTCCTCCGACTCCTGGAGTATCAGAAGATCTGATATCCAAGACTCGTCGACTGGGAACTCTGGGACTGACTCGAATTCCAGCTGGAAAACCAACGGGAACTCAAGTAGACTCTGGGTCCGAACCTCTGCTATGGCATTCATCTCCTCTGTCGGTGGTGCATGCTCCAAATCCTCGGGCTGGTGTGTAGAAGCTAACTCACCATGTGAAGTGACACACCGCACTGGTACTGCATCATCCTCATGTGTTGTCCCGACCAAGGCATCTCGTGTAAAAGAACTCTGTGAAAGTAGTCTCGAGATGGTATCCAGTAGGTGAAGGTCGGAACTGCGGTGTGAACCGCCACATGTGGTAATCATCAGTGCTATCTGCTCTGCGGTCATCCCCCGCATGGAGATCTCAATCAAATCTGTCAGTGGAAGTCCATGGTCTGGAAATCTCCTCAATAGGTCAAGAAACCTCGACCATGCCTCGTGCAATGGCTCCTGGGGGTCAACTGAAATGTCCATGATCAAAGACCGCATAAAATCTGCTCTCCGTGGAGGGAAGTATCTCTGCAAAAACTCTCGGTGTAGCTCTCCCCACGTCTCAAATGTCTTCCCCAATCGTCGGTGCCATCTCATGGCTCTGCCGTGAAGCGTGAAGGGGAAGGTCCTGCTCATCAGCTCCTCTGCAGTGACAACTGAATATCTCTGTGCTCTACAAAATTCCTCGAAAGCGGACAGGTGAAGATAAGGCTCCTCGTGCGCCTCTCCTGAAAATGCCGGCAGTCGCTGAATGTAATCCAAATCCAAGACGAATGGACCTAATGTAGAAGCTGACTGAGCTCCATGTGCTATCTGCTCCTCCATCCTTCTGGAATAGGATATGTCTGCTGATCTCCACTGCTCTCTCGGGTCACCAACGGAGTGTGCTCTCAACTCAGTATCAGCATCGTCCGGGTCTCGCATCTGCTCTGTCTGATATCCTCGGACGTCTAACACAGCATGCCCAGAGTAATGAGATGAAAGGGAGGGAGGGAGCGGGAGGTTGGTCGGAGATCCGACCTCCCTAGAAGGTGGACTAGAGTGATGGTCAGAAGACGGAGAAGAAGCCGTAAGGGTCGGCTCGTAATGAGGGGAATCCATCATCCAGGGATAAAGAAGAAGAGGAAAAGAGAAATGAAGGGAGGTGAGGGAGGGAGATGAGAACGGATCGAAGGGATCTGGCAATCAAACAAGATGAACAAGCAAACCCCAAATTCACCTACGCACACAGAGCTGAAGACCGAAGGGATCGGTCAATTATCTTGTCGATTTTATTTTAGGTGATCATCCAGTCTATCAGAGCGATTACGTGAGGTCAATAGGTATCCAGATCTTTCTCAACCGACTGTCTCGTACTGAAAGCCGGTAATCAGTCAAGAAAAGATCGGAGGCTCTATCCTAATGTGCGAATCACTCTCTCGCTCATCCAAACCAGACAAGGAGGGGGTTACTCTCCCCAAGACAGATGTTTAGTGAAGTGTCTTTTAGGTCAAGTATGATTAGCAGTCCCGATTTTATTGTTTTTGTTTTTTTAGATATTTTTCAATAAAAAGAAACGCCTAACGAATTTTTCGATTCTCCTGATTATTAAGTCCAAAACAGGGGGGAGAAGACGAAAAAGCCGATGCGCGACAAATCAATGATGCATGCTGAGTAAGAAATGCGTACCTGTCTCCAGCACTCTACATGCAATATGATCTGCGCATAAATGTAAAGACAGAAAGGAAACTACTATATGATGCAACGGGAAAGCCGAGTCCTAAACGAGCAATTTCTAGCGAAGAACCGTCTAACCGGTCACCGACCTCCAAGCCAAAGAGTCCGGTCTTGGCCCGTCCCTCCTCTGTCCAACAAATCGGGGGTAGGAGTAAGCGCTTTACAGGATGGGCTGCGGCACGTAGGCTACGAAGGCAAATGAATCGGTTATTTTTATTAGTGATTTTTAAGTAGGTCCAATTAACGATCTATGGGAACAGATAAGGAGTTAGGTGTGTGGATCCTACTAATTACGGCACAATCACCAGAAATTCCTAAGTCTAGGGGCTCGAGCAAAAACCGCGTAAACACCGGAAAAGGCAGAAAGAAAAAGAAAAGAAAGCTGCGTAAAAACCGCGAAAAACCGCTAAGGTCCTAAGGGTCCCCCGAGCACACCGGTGCTCGGCGAAACAGACCCGCTACGGCAGATAGTCCAAGTCCAAGTCCAAGTCCCTGTATTATTACAATAATAATGAAATAAAATAAAAGACCTCGCCCACTCAACTCTCTCTCACTCTCTCCTACGGCTCCGCGAAGAAAGGAGCTGCCTCCGAATCCCGCGATTGCGTCGGCTTCTCGAGAGTAGCCGCCTCGGTCCTCGGGCCCTCGAAGAGAAAACAGAGTGGTCAGAACCAATAATCAAATAATAATACAAGAAAAATAAAAGGAAATGAAAAATAAGGGTATATGTGCAAAAATGCAAAATAAAATAAACACACAAAAGAAAACAAAAACAAAAATAAAAGAAAAAGAAAATAAAGTAAAATAAAGTGAAAATAAAATATAGCCAAAAAGTCGCGAAGAGCCGCGAGCTCTGAAAGAGCCGCGAGCTCTGAAAGAGCCGCGAAAAGCCGCGAAAATAAACGAAAAGAAAATAAGAAAAACTACTAAGCCGTGCTCCCCGGCAACGACGCCATTCTGATGAGCGATCTAAACGACTGAGGTAAAGGTACAGAATAGGTCATTGCGACCTCAATCACTCAGATGCGCTAAATCAAGAAAAATCGAACCACTCGAAACAAATAAAATCGATCAAAGCAAGGAAGCGGTCCTGCTATGTGTTTAACCTGGTATAGCACCCAGGGTCGAACTCAAGGAGCACGGATTGGTCGAAGGCCTACGAAGTAGTAAAAACAAAAAAAACAAATAAAATAAAAGAGGAAAAATGTTTTTAGTGGTTTTTAATTATTTTTATATTTTTTTTGGATTTTTAATATGTAAAGAAAATAATAAAAACAAAAACAATCACACTTTGACAAATTATTTAAGGCATCAAAATTCAACCAAAAATCAAAATAAAAATATTTTTATGTGTTTTATATTTTTTATGTTTTTGGTGAATTTTTGATAATTTTCTGATATTTATTTTATTAGCTAAAAATCAAACAGTAGCAAAAAGAAGAGGTACTGTCCAGCCGAGCCAAGAAACCCTAGATAAAATATCTAAGGGCCTCAAAAAGGCCTGGAGGTAATTTTCCTGTAAAATAGAGGAAACAAGGAAAATTTAGGTACCAAGTTTATTGTTTTTGGGTTTTTAATGAATTTATTAGATTTTTTATGGGTGTTTTGGTATTTTTAAATTTTTAAGGTTTTTAAGCAATGAAAAATAGCCAAAATTGGCTAGAAAATCGAAGAACACAAACTAAACAATAGCTAATTTTTAGGGGAGTTTTTATATTTTTTTGTAATTTTTCAATCTAGACAGTAACAAAAATTAAGGTTTTTGAATTTTTAAAAATAGCAAACACAATAAAAAATGTCCTCAAAAATTCACAAAATTCCTACACCATGGCAGGAGCCATGTATCACATTTTCATCGAATTTGGAGGTGATTTGATATTTTATTCAAAAATAACAAAAGGGTACTGTGCATAGGGACTGAAATGCAAATACCCAAAGTTCTGGGGGTCCCGATGCAATTAACCCAGCAAAACACGTGCAAAGCGCGTGCCTGGGACACTCAGGGACCTATATGTAAGAAAAATAAGTCCCGAGGACTTATTGGTAACACGTACCAAAAGTCCAGGGGGCTCAGTTGCAAATAACCCAAGATATCACGCACATGCGAAATTAAACCACGCACAGGGGCATAAATGCAATTAATTAAAACCTTTCATTCATTTCATAACATCCAGAACTACAAGGGCAAAGACTGCAAATAACCCAAAACAACACGTGACGAAGCACGTGGTTCACAACAGGCAGGGGTATATATGCAATAACACTAAAGTGCAAGGTCCTCTATGCAAATAAACCTAAAACTAAACAACGTATTTAAATATTTACAGGACTCAAACGAAATAAAACAAAGATAAGGGCCTAAGGGTAAATTACCCTTTATTAACCGGAGCGGTTGGATGGCTGCCATGTGTAGATCGGACGGTTCAGGCGGGGGCGGCTCTCAACGCAGGTGCTGCTCTGGTCGATCCAACGGTCCAGGCCAGGACACGTGTGGATCTAATGGTCCGGATCAGGTGCCTCAGATCTGACGTCAAAGAGGGCTCCAGCAACCAACGGTCAGGATGGCATCTGGAGCTGAGGGCTAATCCGACGACGCTGGAGGGTGCTGGAAGAACTGGTCCCCGGCGAACTTCGCCGGGCTCGTGCGAGTGCTGGCCTCCTCCTCGGAGCGCTCTGGTGATCGGAGAAGAATGCTGGTGCGCTCCTACGTCTGCTGCGGTGCTCCGATGATCGGCCCGAGCTCGGAGGAGCTCAGGCGCGGTCGGCGGAGCTGGGTCTCTGATGAATACCCATTCATCACTCTTTATTCTTATATTTTAGCTACAAAAACCTATGCAAATGCATGTAGATATGTGTAAATAGGAATAATTAGCAAAGCATGCATTTTTGTAAATACTTATAATTAGCATGTTTTTGTGCAAAAATAAAAGAATAAAGATGAAAAAGAAAAAGAGGGAAATATTTAGAATAAATATTGAGCAACCTAACCCAAGGGAGGGCTCAGCATGGGCCTGACCGCATAAAAGCCAAAGCAGAGGGAGATAGGGGCTCTAGTGTAAATATTTGTAAATAAATAAATTATATATATTTTCCTCACCCAAAAATATGTTGTAAATATTTGTAAATATTTGTACATATTTTTAAAGTATAAAAACAAAATAAAAATTTAAAAATCAAAAACTCAAAAACACCCTTTCACCATGTACATAAACCACCCCCCTTATCTATTTAACCTTGTAAATAGATTTATTTATTTTCAAAACTTCTTGTAAATATTCTATGTTATATAGTGTAAATAAAATAAATAAAAAGAATCAAAACAAAAATCAAATAAAAATTACAAAATTAAAATACAAAAATATATTGTATATATACCTTGTATATAGTTGTATATAACTAATTATTTCACCTATGTATATAAATAATAAAAATAAAATAAAAATAGCCTTTTATTCCTCATTTTATCCTATAAATAAATAAAATATAAAATAGGAATAAAAATGTATAAAAATAACTAAGTAAAAATCAAAATTAAAAACTCAATATTGTACATATACCTATGTATAGACCTATTATGTAAATACCTTATTTTGATTTCCAAAAATTAATTAAAATTCACAAAAAAATAGAAAAAATTAAAACAAACATTTTTTATGTTTTGAGTTTTTCATGAATCGGCCATTTCCTATTTTATTTTGAATTTCCAAGCTATTTATGGCGTGGCTGATTCCTATTGGTCCACGGGGATTGTTGACCGCCCGGTCAACTCCCCCCTGTGGACCACTTCCCACGGATCTTGTTCGCGGACCCAACTTCGCCCAATTATTCCAACCAGATCCGACCTCCATTTAGCCTAATCCATGGTCCTAATTACTCCCCAGGTATCCGGGAATCTCGCCCGACATCTATCCTAGGGATCCGTGCTCCATCGAGCCGGGCCCGAGCTCTTCTTCCCGGACCTGCACCCACATAAAAGCCGAGATCCGCCGCATTCACTCTCTATCTTTGGCTCGCCACTCTCATTCCCGTGACCTCCATTGTAAACCCCGAGGTGACAGCTCGCGGTAGCCTTTGTCGCAGTGAGGGGAGGGTGCCCCGACCATCGATCCGGCAGCTTTGCGCCGCCGTGCTCCGCCGCTTGCAGGAGCTCGAGCCTCAGGCAGTGACGACCTTCGAGGCGACGACCAGGAGCTAGCCACGCTCCAGCACAGTCTTCCGCTCCACCCAGGTAGCACTCTAGCTCGCCCATTTAGTTTAATTTCTTGTTTCGCCCAAATCGCATCTCCGTCGAGTTCCTTTGATTCCGGCCACATCGAGCATCATTTTGATCATCGGAACCTACGCCCACCTTCGCCATCCTCCGACGCACCTTCTACGCCCATTCATTCAACCCAGCTCGCCCCGGAGCTGGGATTCGAGCTCCACCATCCTCCGCTCGCCGGAGCTCATCCGCCCCGACGCATCCTTCACCTTCACGTCGCTTCATCGGGTCGAGGCACTTTGCCCTCGACCCGCGAAGCTTTTGGTTCACTTTGCAGGTCAAGAGGGAGCCATCTGAGGCCCCCTCGCATTCAGGCCAGGAGCTGTTCGCCGCCGACCTCGCCGGAGCCCCTCCAGGACTCGGCTGGGCCATCTGAAGCCACCACCAGCTGCGGGACGCCATCGCCGATCTTCTCCGATCCTTGGAGGCAGCTGAAGAGGCCCCCAGCACGTGCACTAGGCCGACGAACCTCGCCGGCCACTTGTTCTTCGAGGGACCTCCAGCACCGTCCGATAGCCCTTCCGCTCCAGTTTCGATCGCGTCCGTCCGTTCATCGAGGAGCAGCAACCACCCGATCATCCAGAGGAGCCATCCGGACCGCTAGTGCAGAGAGAGAGAGGCCACAGCACCTGACCCGTTAGATCTTCCACGTGGCCCCCTCTGCACCGTCGATCGGCCCACGTGCGAAGGAGAGAAAGGCGCCACTCACCAGGACCGTTGGATCATCTACGTGGCGCGCATCCAGCCGTCGACGAATAAAGGGGTAATTTACTTAGGGCCCCCTCTTAGTTTTTGTTTTCAGTCCTAGTCCTGTAACTATTTTAGTAGTTTTATTTACGTAGGGTAAGTTGCACATTGGACCTCGTGCTTGTTTTTATTTGCAATTATGCCCCTGTGTATGTGAGCCCACGTGCTTCGCCACGTGCTTTGTCTGGGTTATTTGCATCTATTATCCTGTAGTTCTGGTTGGTTATTGAATGGGTAGAAACTTTTTGGTAATTGCTTTTATACCCCTGTGAGTGTTGTATATGCGCATGTGCGGATTTTAGTGGGTTAATTGCATCCAAGCCCCTGGACTTTTTGGTACGAGTTACCAAAAGGTCCTAGAACTTGGTTTTTATTACCAGAAGGTCCCTGAGTGCCCCAGGCACGCGCCACGCGCGTGATTTGCTGGGCAAATTGCACCTGGACCCCCAGAGTTTCGGGTATTTGCACTTAAGTCCCTGTGCACTGTGCCCCCTTTATATTTTTGAATAAAATATCAAACCACCTCCAAATTCGATGAAAATTTGACACATGGCTCCTGCCATGTTGTTGGATTTTTGAGAATTTTTTAGGACAATTTTGATTTTATTTGGTATTTTTAAAAATTCAAAAACATCTATTTTAGCTACTGTCTAGGTTTAAAAATCCCAAAAAAATATAAAAACACCCCAAAAAAATCTAAAAAAAATTAGTTACTGTTCTTTGTGTGTTTTTCTAGCCAATTTTGGCTATTTTTCATTGAGAAAAACCCTAAAAATCTAAAAACACCTAAAAACTCATAAAAATTATAGTAAATAATCTAAAAACCCAAATTAATGATTTTGGTGCCCTAATTTTCCTTCTTTTATCTAGAATATAGGAAAATTACCTCCAGAACCTGTTGAGATACTTAGATATTTTATTTAAGGGTTTTGGTTCTGGCTGGACAGTACCTCATCTTTTTAGCACTGTTTGATTTTTAGAAAATAAAATACATCTTTTAAAAATCCCAAAAATTCACCAAAAACATTAAAAAACCTAAAAAACATAAAAACAATTTTTCTTGAATTTTTGCTTGATTTTTGGTGTGTTAAATAAATTGCTCAAGTGTGCTTGGTTTTGTTTTCTTTAATTTTCCTTACATATTAAAAATCCAAAAAAATATAAAAATTATTAAAAACCACTAAAAACATTTTGTTTTTCTTTTATTTCATTTTTACTACTTCGTAGGACCTAGGCCAACCCGTGCTCCTTGTGTTCGACCCTGGGTGCTATACCAGGTTAATCTCATAGCTAGGACCGCACTTCGTGTTTTGATCTCTGATTTCTTTCGCGGTTCGATATTTTTCTTGATACACCTATCCTCTGAGATCCGGGTCGCAACGACCCTTGTTTCAGTACCTTCACCCGGGTCTTGAGGGTCTTTGGGTGTTATCAGAATGGCGCCGTTGCCGGGGAGCTCGGCTTAGTAGTATTTTTGTTTTTATTTTCATTTTTGTTTTCGCGGCTTTTCGCGGCTCTTCGGAACTCGCGGCTCTTCACGGCTTTTGTTTATAGTTTCTTTTTGTTTTATTTTGTTTTATTTTTATTTTCTTTTATTTTTATTTTTATTTTTGTTTTATTTTGTGTGATTATTTTATTTCCATTTTTGCACATATACCCTCACTTGTATTTTCTTTTATTTTTCTCTATTATTTGATTATTCTTTCTGGACTGACCACTCTTCTCTGTTTCTTGCGAGGGCCCGAGGACCGCGGAGGCGACTTTCGAGGAGCCGGTGCAGCCGCGGCACTTGGAGGCGGCTTCTTTCTCTACGAAGCCGCAGGAGGAGAGCGAGAGAGAGAGAGTTGAGTGGGTGAGGTATTAGGATAGATTTTTATTTCATTCATTATTAATTGTAATAATACAGGACACTCTTGGACTTTGTGGACTTGTGACCGTAGCGGGTCTGTTTCGCCGAGCACCGGTGTGCTCGGGGGACCCATTAGGACTTGCGGTTTTTCGCGGCTTTTCTCGCGGATTTCTTTTTCTTTCTTACTGTCATTTGCCGGTTTTTCGCGGTTTTTGTCGAGCCCCTAGATTTTAGGACTTTCTGGTGATTGTGACGTAATTGAGTAGGATCCACACACTTAAGGCATATCTGTTCCTATAGAACCGTAATTGGACCTACTTAAAATAAATAATAAAAATAACCGACTCGCTAGCCTCCGTAGCCTACGTGCCGTAGCTCGTCCTGTAAAGCGCTTACTCCTACCCCCGATTTGTTCGGGCAGGGGAGGGACGGGCCAAGACCGGACCCTTTGGCTTGGAGGTCGGTGACCGGTTAGACGGTTCTTCGCTAGAAGTTGCTCGTCTAGGTATCGGCTTTTTCCCGCTGCATCATTTAGCTTAGTTTAAATTCTGTCTTTATTATTATGCGCGGATCATTTTGCATGTAGAGAGCTGGAGCAAGGTACGCATTTCTGACTTTGCATGCATCATTGATTTCTTGTGCATCGGCTTTTTCGACTTCTCCCCCCTGTTTTTGACTTAATAATCAGGAGAATCGAAAAATTCGTTAGGCGATTTTGTTTGATTTGAAAAATACCTAAAAAGTGTAACCATAAAATTGGGACTGCTAAGATTATTGACCCTAAAACTCGCTCACCCTAAAAATTTTGTCTTGGGGAGAGCAACCCCCTCATTGCTTGGTTTGTATGCGCGAGAGAGTGACCCGCACACTAGGTAGAGCCCCCCGCGGCTAAACCCGACTGATTACCGACTCTTCCGTGCGGGCCAGTCGGTTGGGGTTAGCAGCGGATATCCCAACAGGTCACGTAAGCGCTTTGATATCTTGAGTGTTCACCAAAATAAAATCGACAAGATAATTTGACCGAACTTTCACGGTCTTCAGCTCGCGTTGCGTTGGTGAACCGGGGGTTTGTTTTTCGATCATAATTTTTCCAGATCTCATCCGCCCTACTCGCCAGATCAAGATGATGGGTAGACGATCTCTTAGGCAGCCTCTGGCTGCACCGCTTTCGGGCGCGTCTACCTCATCATCTAGGTTGGCTCGCGAGAGCTCAGACCCGCTCTCCGAGCCCGAGTACGACTCCACCCTGTTCCCCCTCGATCCCCTTTCTGATCTTCCCGAGAGACATGAGCCCGAGGAGAGACTGATTCATTTGACGGCACCTGAGTTGGGCTCATTTGATTTTGCAGACGTCGAGATGGCCGGAGCAGGCAGTTCTGATGATCACTCCCGTAGACCAGAGCATATTGTACTAGACCAGGGAGCGATCAACTCCACCCTGATCGCATCACTCGATACAGTTCAGCAGCAGCTCCGCGATCAGGGAGCGTTCATGATTGAGATGAGGCGTGAGTTGGAGAGGCTCAGAGCAGAGAGATACCAGCTAGAGCAGATGCGAGACCTGGACGATGCTGTTGCTGAGTTGAGAGCGCACTCCGTTAGTGACCAGAGAGAGCAGTGGAGATTAGCAGACATATCCTATTCCGGAGGGATGGAGGAGCAGATAGCACATAGAGCTCAGTCAGCTTCTACATTAGGTCCATTCGTCTTGGATTTGGATTACGTTCAGCGACTGCCGACGTTTTCAGGCGAGGCGCACGAGGAGCCTTATCTTCACCTGTCAGCTTTCGAGGAGTTTTGTAGAGCACAGAGATATTCAGACGTCACTACAGAGGAGCTGATGAGCAGGACCTTCCCATTCACGCTTCACGACAGAGCCATGAGATGACACCGACGATTGGGGAGGACATTCGAGACGTGGGGAGAGCTACGCCGAGAGTTTCTACAGAGATACTTCCCTCCACGTAGAGCAGAGTTTATGCGGTCTTTGATCATGGACTTTTCAGTTGACCCCCCAGGAGCCATTGCACGAGGCATGGCCGAGGTTTCTTGACCTCTTGAGGAGATTTCCTGAGCACGGACTTCCACTTACAGACTTGATAGAGATCTCCATGCGGGGGATGACCGTAGAGCAGATAGCACTGGTGATTACCACATGTGGTGGTTCACACCGCAGTTCTGACATTCACTTCCTGGGATACCATCTCGAGGGTACTGTCACAGAGATCTTCTTCGCGAGATGCCATGGTCGGGACAACACATGTGGACGATGTTGTACCAGTGCGGTGTGTCACTTTACATGGTGATTCAGCTTCTACACACCAGCCCGAGGATTTGGATGATGCCGCACCATTGACAGAGGAGATGACTGCGATAGCAGAGGTTCGGACCCAGAGTCTACTTGAGTTCCCGTTGGCCTTCCAGTTGGAGTTCGAGTCAGCCCCAGAGTTCCCTGTTGACGAGTCTAGGATATCAGATCTTCTGATACTCCAGGAGCCGGAGGAGCCCCAGCTTTTGCAGCCATTGATTCAGACACTTCAGATTCCAGTCCCGGAGGAGTCAGTTTCTTTCCTGCAGAGACACTTCTCAGATGCAGACAGTCACCAGGACTCAGCCCAGCAGCCACAGCTCGATGAGGGACACCACTTTGATAGTACAGACACAGAGAGTCCCGTCTTCGAGCCTTTGGTCCTCCACTTTGTTGAGATAGATACATTTCCTGAGGACCAGCTGACAGACAGCATAGCCGCAGAGCGAGGATCAGTTGCAGACACTTTGCCAGCTACCGCGGTGTTGACTAGTACCTTCTCCTGCTTCCAGATTGCCGAGACTTGCACTTCAGATGATGATGCAGCCTGGTGCACTGAGTGGATACTTGATAGCAGCGCAGATGCCCATCTAGATCCTGATCCTCTTCTTCTCACTTCTGATCCTGCATCTCTCCCCGAGGGTTATCTGCGGGAGGATGCCACACTCGATGAGTACTCGGTTTCATCTACTGAGAGTGTTTTCGATCTGCCGGAACACGGAACCGAGTCTTTAGATTATTCTGATTCTGAGTCTTCTCACCTCGACGACCCTCGCGAGGATGAGCCCATTCTGGAGATATTCGATGATTTGCCTGATCTTCTTATATTTTATTCATCGGATATCGGTCTGTTTAGAAAGTCTCCTGATCTTGATTGCCCACACCTGCTTGAGACACTGATTGACGTGGAGAACTCTATTACTGATCCATCCTTCTCCACGTTTGATTTCGTCGGCTCCATACTCTCACTCCAGTCTGATCCAGAGCCGAGGATTTCTTTTGTGCTACCGGATCCTGATCACTTCTTCCCATATCTTTGCCCGGTAGCAGACACCCGCCTGATTGCATACCTGGGTGTCTTACTTTATACTGTTGAGTTCGTCGTTGTTCTCACACCGAGACTGCGACGACAGTACGGCATTCGCCTTACCGATGCCGTCCTGAACCTTGATACTGCATTATCCTAGCCTTTGCGCCCAGCTAGGGGCGTAAAATCTAGCGCTCGTTGAGAGGCACCTCAACATTGTACTCTTTTGTATATACGTGTTTCGTCTTATTTTGATCCTTCTTTCTTCCGTTCTTGTTTTCACCCCAGGTCTCGCTTAGGATTATCTTTGCTATACTTAGGATATTCCTCATCCTAAGTATAGGGGGGTGAAAACACCGGGTTGTTCTTCGTTCTGTTCCATCACTCCTGTTGTTGCCTATACTTAAGGTTCTTCACCTTAAGTATAGGGGGAGTGATGTCCTCCTTCTTGTATATATTCGTCATTTTCTTCGTGTCTTGCTACCCTTGTTTTGCTGCCTATACTTAGGGACATCTAACCCTAAGTATAGGGGGGTAGACCCTGTACATTCTCCACTCGGTTTTCCCTTAGTATACAGCCTGCGGGTAGACCCTGTACATTCTCCACTCGGTTTTCCCTTAGTATACAGCCTGCTATACTTAGGATTATTTGATCCTAAGTATAGGGGGAAGACCCGAGTCCTTCTTGACTTTTCATTTTCCTTTTGTATAGCCTTCCTTTTCACTTCCCTATACATAGCACGAGTTATGTCTTCTTCATCGCTCTTGACTCCGAGGACATCGTTCGAGCTAAGTATAGGGGGGTGTGTATATATTTCATATATACTTTAGCCATAACTCGTACTTTGTGTGAGTGTGTTAATAAATAAAAATGGCTAAAAACCACAAAAATTAAAAATTTTCATGTACATAATCTTCTTTTATTTGCACATACATAGCTAGTGTACAAATTATTTTTGTAAAAATGATTTCAAAAATCTTTTGTGTAAAGCTTGTGTAAATATTTTTGTATCAAAATTATGTATATAGTACAAAATTTTCCAAAATGTTTTGAAAATCAAAAGTTTGCAAAAATCTTGTGTAAATGTGTGTAAATATCTTTTTGCAAAACTTGCACTTCATGCATCATCATTCATGATTTCAAAACATTTTTCAAAAATTTTGCATGATTGTAAAATAGTGTGTAAATATGCATCTTTTTGTACATATGTATATAGTTTTTCTTGGATGATAGTTGACATTTAAACTAGCCTGGAATCAAATTGAGAAATGGAGCTTGATTAAGATCTTAATCCACCTAATTCTAAAAGGAACCTTATAGGGCTTAGGTTTAAGGCTTTTCAGGTCCATGGTGACTTAATTCTTTGAGTCCACTAGGCTATGATCACATGTCATCTCAATGAGCCTAAGTAGAGCACTTAACAACAACACATGACTCATATAGATTATGGCTTTACTTGGACAACCGCACTATGCACCGAGCTCTCTACGGATGAGATGGTGAGGAGGCAGTCTTCCTTGACTTGGGGTAGCATATGAGGGTGGTACTTCTAGGAGGAACCTCTCTTCTTCTTATAGTGAAGGAAGTGCGTCTCAACTTGGTCTGGTCACCATGAAGTCTAACGACGGGAGTTGTGGGTTGCAATAAAGCTTCAAAAGAGGGATAGTCTACTGGCTCAAGAGGAAAAACTCCTTGTATATATGCTGCACATGTACATGTTGTAGAGATGCACTCGAAAAAAAAAAGAGAAGAAAAAAAAAGAAAAAAATGAAAAAAAAAAGAATGTGTGAAAAAAGAAAAGAACTCCAAAAAAGTGGTGGGTCTGAGAGAAAATGATAATCCCACCGGAGTATGTATATAAGTGCAATAAGCAAAGCTTGGTTTCATGATCCACCTGTTGTAGCTTGCAGCAGGGAGACTTGGCTACACTGGTCAAGCTCCCAAGGGTACTTGGCTACACTGGCCTTGACCCATTCTCTTCTTCCCCCTCTTCTTGAGCCGGTTGTACTTGAACTTAGAAGGGAATACCCCGCTCCTCGAGGAAAGAGTGGCCAGATTGAGGTCATAGAGTTACCTTGTTGGGGAGGGTTGTCAAGTTGCCATTTCTGAGGTGGAGAGCTTAGACCTCACTTTCACAGGACAAGAAAAGATTCATGGTCTTCAGGGTTTGTGATTGATGACTTGTTCTGATCTGGAGCATTGAGGAGTCTTGGTTATAGATTGGTGGAACTTAGAGGCTGTTAGGTTTTAAGCTTAAGTCTAAATAAGGTTCCGACACATTAATAATCCAAAGATCTGATTGAGCTCCATACCTCAATTTAATGAAGGCAAGTTTAATAATCAACCTTGATCCATGTACATTCTCTTTTTCTTTTTCTTTCTTTCTTTTTCACTTCTTTTTCAAATAAGTGTTTGCTAAGGGACTAGCAAAGTATAGTATAGTATAGGGGGGTGATGAATACCCATTCATCACTCTTTATTCTTATATTTTAGCTACAAAAACCTATGCAAATGCATGTAGATATGTGTAAATAGGAATAATTAACAAAGCATGCATTTTTGTAAATACTTATAATTAGCATGTTTTTGTGCAAAAATAAAAGAATAAAGATGAAAAAGAAAAAGAGGGAAATATTTAGAATAAATATTGAGCAACCTAACCCAAGGGAGGGCTCAGCATGGGCCTGACCGCATAAAAGCCAAAGTAGAGGGAGATAGGGGCTCTAGTGTAAATATTTGTAAATAAATAAATTATATATATTTTCCTCACCCAAAAATATGTTGTAAATATTTGTAAATATTTGTACATATTTTTAAAGTATAAAAACAAAATAAAAATTTAAAAATCAAAAACTCAAAAACACCCTTTCACCATGTACATAAACCACCCCCCTTATCTATTTAACCTTGTAAATAGATTTATTTATTTTCAAAACTTCTTGTAAATATTCTATGTTATATAGTGTAAATAAAATAAATAAAAAGAATCAAAACAAAAATCAAATAAAAATTACAAAATTAAAATACAAAAATATATTGTATATATACCTTGTATATAGTTGTATATAACTAATTATTTCACCTATGTATATAAATAATAAAAATAAAATAAAAATAGCCTTTTATTCCTCATTTTATCCTATAAATAAATAAAATATAAAATAGGAATAAAAATGTATAAAAATAACTAAGTAAAAATCAAAATTAAAAACTCAATATTGTACATATACCTATGTATAGACCTATTATGTAAATACCTTATTTTGATTTCAAAAAATTAATTAAAATTCACAAAAAAATAGAAAAAATTAAAACAAACATTTTTTATGTTTTGAGTTTTTCATGAATCGGCCATTTCCTATTTTATTTTGAATTTCCAAGCTATTTATGGCGTGGCTGATTCCTATTGGTCCACGGGGATTGTTGACCGCCCGGTCAACTCCCCCTGTGGACCACTTCCCACGGATCTTGTTCGCGGACCCAACTTCGCCCAATTATTCCAACCAGATCCGACCTCCATTTAGCCTAATCCATGGTCCTAATTACTCCCCAGGTATCCGGGAATCTCGCCCGACATCTATCCTAGGGATCCGTGCTCCATCGAGCCGGACCCGAGCTCTTCTTCCCGGACCTGCACCCACATAAAAGCCGAGCTCCGCCGCATTCATTCTCTATCTTTGGCTCGCCACTCTCATTCCCGTGACCTCCATTGTAAACCCCGAGGTGACAGCTCGCGGTAGCCTTTGTCGCAGTGAGGGGAGGGTGCCCCGACCATCGATCCGGCAGCTTTGCGCCGTCGTGCTCCGCTGCTTGCAGGAGCTCGAGCCTCAGGCAGTGACGACCTTCGAGGCGACGACCAGGAGCTAGCCACGCTCCAGCACAGTCTTCCGCTCCACCCAGGTAGCACTCTAGCTCGCCCATTTAGTTTAATTTCTTGTTTCGCCCAAATCGCATCTCCGTCGAGTTCCTTTGATTCCGGCCACATCGAGCATCATTTTGATCATCGGAACCTACGCCCACCTTCGCCATCCTCCGACGCACCTTCTATGCCCATTCATTCAACCCAGCTCGCCCCGGAGCTGGGATTCGAGCTCCACCATCCTCCGCTCGCTGGAGCTCATCCGCCCCGACGCATCCTTCACCTTCACGTCGCTTCATCGGGTCGAGGCACTTTGCCCTCGACCCGCGAAGCTTTTGGTTCACTTTGCAGGTCAAGAGGGAGCCATCTGAGGCCCCCTCGCATTCAGGCCAGGAGCTGTTCGCCGCCGACCTCGCCGGAGCCCCTCCAGGGCTCGGCTGGGCCATCTGAAGCCACCACCAGCTGCGGGACGCCATCGCCGATCTTCTCCGATCCTTGGAGGCAGCTGAAGAGGCCCCCAGCACGTGCACTAGGCCGGCGAACCTCGCCGGCCACTTGTCTTTGAGGGACCTCCAGCACCGTCCGATAGCCCCTCCGCTCCAGTTTCGATCGTGTCCGTCGTTCATCGAGGAGCAGCAACCACCCGATCATCCAGAGGAGCCATCCGGACCGCTAGGTGCAGAGAGAGAGAGGCCACAGCACCTGACCCGTTAGATCTTCCACGTGCCCCCTCTGCACCGTCGATCGGCCCACGTGCGAAGGAGAGAAAGGCGCCACTCACCAGGACCGTTGGATCATCTACGTGGCGCGCATCCAGCCGTCGACGAATAAAGGGGTAATATACTTAGGGCCCCCTCTTAGTTTTTGTTTTCAGTCCTAGTCCTGTAACTATTTTAGTAGTTTTATTACGTAGGGTAAGTTGCACATTGGACCTCGTGCTTGTTTTTATTTGCAATTATGCCCCTGTGTATGTGAGCCCACGTGCTTCGCCACGTGCTTTGTCTGGGTTATTTGCATCTATTATCCTGTAGTTCTGGTTGGTTATTGAATGGGTAGAAACTTTTTGGTAATTGCTTTTATACCCCTGTGAGTGTTGTATATGCGCATGTGCGGATTTTAGTGGGTTATTGCATCCAAGCCCCTGGACTTTTTGGTACGAGTTACCAAAAGGTCCTAGAACTTGGTTTTTATTACCAGAAGGTCCCTGAGTGCCCCAGGCACGCGCCACGTGCGTGATTTGCTGGGAAAATTGCACCTGGACCCCCAGAGTTTCGGGTATTTGCACTTAAGTCCCTGTGCACTGTGCCCCCTTATATTTTTGAATAAAATATCAAACCACCTCCAAATTCGATGAAAATTTGACACATGGCTCCTGCCATGTTGTTGGATTTTTGAGAATTTTGAGGACAATTTTGATTTTATTTGGTATTTTAAAAATTCAAAAACATCTATTTTAGCTACTGTCTAGGTTTAAAATCCCAAAAAAATATAAAAACACCCAAAAAATCTAAAAAAAATAGTTACTGTTCTTTGTATGTTTCTTGATTTTCTAGCCAATTTTGGCTATTTTTCATTGAGAAAACCCTAAAAATCTAAAAACACCTAAAAACTCATAAAAATTATAGTAAATAATCTAAAAACCCAAAAAATAATGATTTTGGTGCCCTAATTTCCTTCTTTTATCTAGAATATAGGAAAATTACCTCCAGAACCTGTTGAGATCCTTAGATATTTTATTTAAGGGTTTTGGTTCTGGCTGGACAGTACCTCATCTTTTTAGCACTGTTTGATTTTTAGAAAATAAATACACCTTAAAAAATCCCAAAATTCACCAAAAACATTAAAAACCTAAAAACATAAAAATAATTTTCTTGAATTTTTGCTTGATTTTTGGTGTGTTAAATAAATTGCTCAAGTGTGCTTGGTTTTTGTTTTCTTTAATTTTCCTTACATATTAAAAATCCAAAAAAATATAAAAATTATTAAAAACCACTAAAAACATTTTGTTTTCTTTTATTTCATTTTTACTACTTCGTAGGCCCTAGGCCAACCCGTGCTCCTTGTGTTCGACCCTGGGTGCTATACCAGGTTAATCTCATAGCTAGGCCGCTTTCTTTTGTGCTTGATTGATTTATTTACTCGAGTGGTCTGATTTTTCTTGATTGAGTGACTCTGAGTGATAGAGGTCGCAACGACCGTTTTTGTACCTTTACCTCGTTCGCTCGGGGCGGCTTATCAGTCTCCCGGCCTGAATGACCAAGCCCTCAGATAGGCTCGGAATGACCTGCAAAAAAAGGGCTCAGAAGACTCGCGGGTCGAGGGCAAACTGCCTCGACCCCGTTAGGCGAGGTGAAGGTGACTGGTGCGTCGGGGCGGCGGGCTCCGGCGAAGGTGGACGACGGTGGAGCCGGGTTCCCAGCTCCTGTGCGAGCTGGGTTGAGTGAGTGGGTGCAGAACGTGCGGCGGAGGAGGCGAACGTGGGGGTCGGGTCCGATGGTCGAACGGTGGTCGAACCGGGGTGAATCGAAAAGAAACGACGGCGAAACGATTTGGGGGAAAATGGAATTGAACGGAAAGGCGAGCTAAGGGACTACCTGGATGATCGATGAGACTGTGCTGGAGCTGGGGAAGCTCCGGTCATTGCCTGCAAGGGGTCGTCGAGTTCCCCGAGGCTGAGCGCGCTCGCGGCAGCGTACGGCGGCATTTACCACCGGATCAGTGACTCCCGGCTGCCCGGGCCTCGCTGCACTCCAGAGGCCACGGCTGTCACTCAGGGACGCTGGAGGAGCTCACAGGCGCCGAGGGGAAGATCAAAGAAGAAAGAGATAGGTCGCCGGAGACGACTTTATATATGGAGGAGGATCCGGGAAGAAGGAGGTCGGGCGAGGTGCACATGTCTCGGATCCACCAAACCCACCCGGGCGAGGGTCCTAGATAATCGGCGAGTAATCGGGGCCCGGGGGTTGGGTTAATGGCGGTCGGGTCAGGCGGGCAAAAAGTCGAGAAACGGGTCGGTCGCCTGATCCGCGAAAGAAGAAGGTCCGCGGGGGAAGTTGACCGGGGTCAACAAACCCCCGTGGACCAATCAGGAGCCACCAAATATGGAATTTTATTTCTTTATTTTAGGCTAGAAAATGACCGAATTTACAAAAACTTAAAACATGAAATATTTTTATTTTATTTTTTCTATTTTTTAGTGATTTTTAATTAATTTTTGGAAATAAAAATAAGGTATGTACATAATATGTACTAGATATAGGTATATATATAGGGTTTTGATTTTTGATTTTTATATGTTATTTTTATACAATTTTATTCCCATTTATATTTTTATTTATTTATAGAATAAATAAGGAATAAAAGGGTATTTTTGTTTTATTTTTATTATTTATATACATAGGTAAAATAAGTAGATATGTACATCTATATACATGGTATATGTACAATGTATTTTTGTATTTTTAATTTTTCTATTTTTATTTTGTTTTGGTTTTGATTCTTTTTATTTTATTTATTTATAATATATAACATAGAGTATTTACAAAAAAGTTTAAAAATTAATTTTATTTATTTTCAAGGTTAAATAAATACATAGATGTGGTATATGTACATGATGAAAGGGATATTTTTGATTCTTTTTAATTTTTAGATTTTTATTTTGTTTTTATATTTTAATAAATATATACAAATATTTACAAGCATATTTTTGGTGAGGAAAACATATTTTTATTTATTTACATAAATATATACACAAGAGCACCTATCTCCCTCTACTTTGGCTTTTATGCAGTCAGGCCCATGCTGAGCCTCCCTTGGGTTAGGTTGCTCAATATTTATTCTAAATATTTCCCTCTTTTCTTTTTTAATCTTTATTCTTTTATTTTTGCACAAAACATGCTAATTCTAGATTTTTACACAATGCATGCTTTTGGTAATTATTCCTATTTACACATATCTACATGCATTTGCAAAGGTTTTTGTAGCTAAAATATAAGAATAAAGAGTGATGAATGGACATTCATCATACATCCATGCCACCTACTCTGATGCATCACTCCCGTCACTCTCCTTCGGTTTCCTCCTCACTCTCCTCGTCATCGCCGAGATGTGCAGGTTGTACAGGGGCGTGGCTTGACTTTGAAGATGGCTTACTAAGGGACCTGAAATTCGCCATGTCCATACGCATCTGTGCCATCTCCGCAGCTTGTGCATTCATCGTTGCCTTTACTTCGCGCAGCTCCCTCTCCATCTCTCTTTCTCTCTGGCTTCCCTGCGAGGAAGACTGCGACCCACTGCACCACCCATTCCGTACCATGTACGGATCGTTCGCCCCGTCCTCCGCAACGGATGCGTCCACTGTGTTCTGGACCAGTGGCTTGATGGAAGGCATCATCGGCCTTCAACGGGGGATTGCTCGTCCCCGTGCTATCCAGCGAGGAGGTGTAGAGATCCTAATCATTTCTTCCTGCATATGAGAAATAGAAATAAATTTAGTATATTACCATAAGTAATCCTTTAAGTAAAAATTGTATTTATACTTACATGTATTGGTGCGTAGGCTTCATCAACCCACTGCACCTCTCCTCCTAAGTCTCTGCTCTTTAACCCAGCAAAAACCTCTATGCGAGTCATTTCTCGTTCATTTTCCCTCAACTATAAAAAGTTAAAAAACTTCTTAAATTGTTTTAAGACTCAAAATTAATCGTTGTAAATATTTTTTAAATACTTACAAAGTCGTCCTTCAATTGGTTGGTGTTCTTCCTTCCCATCTTATGCGTCGACCTAAACCCTTTCGAACGATTCGCCGTATTCTTGGAAGAAATCGACTGAAATTCACAAAGTCAGTATAAAATAAAAGAAATAACTAAGAAAACTATATACATACCGCAAAATCCTCACTGGACCAAAATTAATCAGCTCCCCTCCATTGCTCTGGTGTAACACCAGGAGGGATATTCTGCACAAGCTGCTCATATGGAATCTGGGGGGTTGAAGTACTACAAATGGAGAAATAATATAGTCAATATGTTAATATCTTGATATTAAATATAATAAAAAAAATCTTACCTTAGCCTTTTATGCGTCCCTTGTATCGACGCAACATCTCAGCAGCATGGGATAAAATCTGAGAATCGACATGGGTACTGCGTTCCATGTAAATACAGCCTGATACAACAAATATTTTAATGATTACCTCATAAAATGCAAAAAACTGTTTTCAGATTTTAGAATACCTCCAGATCAGCAAGTATGGCAGCCTTGACAGCATAAGGAAGCTGTCGGAAGTCATGGGTGGTGATGGGGACGCGCGCACGGGCAACCTGGCCAAGGTAGCTCTGGAACTCCGTGGAGTTCTCTCCTACCGCATCTCCGCCAACAATGTGTACAGGTAACGTCTTCCCTGGTGCAAGACGGTCTAAGAATCTACACTGAGACGGTCCACGCGTCTCGGTGTAGCTCCACTACCTGCATCAAGAAGAACTGCCCTGTGGCTGCTGGGGAGGTTCAGGGACCTCCCGAATACGTCTAGGTCTAGGAGCCATGTCTGCAATTTTAAAGAGTTATTTCAAATATATACATTTCGATAGATGACAACAATTTCAATTAATGGAAATTGAAAATAAAAAAACATTACCTGAAATTGCTAGTTCCAAGTTCCATTGTCGTTGTCTAATACCTCATGCAAAAAATCATTGGAGTTATTTTGATATGCTACATCATTGTCTAGTGCATCTGCCTCTTCGTTTACGTCGAAGAAATCTCTCGGTGTTGTTCTAATTGGTATTATCCATCCACTAACTGAGTTATCTGGAACATAAAAGACCTGTTCGACCTGACTGGCAAGCGTATACGGTTCATTTGTTTGTAACCTACTGTTTGCTTTAAAGAAAGAACCCCATTTCTATCCTTTTGTAACCTACTCCCAACTCGACCAACATCGAACCAGATGCAATGAAATAGAACACACCTTGCATCATGTGTAAAACTGATTTCAAGTATATCAATAATCTCGCCATAGTATCCGTCAATTTCAGCATTGTGATCAGCTATACACAAATATTCTACTTAATGAACAAATATTCTACTAAATATCATGTGGCACACTTGGCCTTCGATCCAGAGAGTCCGGTCTCGGTCAACCCCTCCTCCTCCCGACAAATCGGGTTCAGGAGCAGCGCTTGGCAGGGCAGGCTGCGGCACGTAGGATCGAAGGAAAATGAATCGGCTATACAAAAATATTCTACTTAATGAACAAATATTCTACTAAATATCATGTGGCACACTTGGCCTTCGATCCAGAGAGTCCGGTCTCGGTCTACCCCTCCTCCTCCCGACAAATCGGGTTCAGGAGCAACGCTTGGTAGGGCAGGCTGCGGCAGCTAGGCTCGAAGGAAAATTGAATCGGCTATACACAAATATCTCACATTTGCATCATACCTCTACACGTTCACGTCATAAAACTAGGGTAGTCATTGACATCATACGTTTACACATTCAGAGCATACAATTTTTCATTCACATCATGCATTTACACCTTTTTGGTGTTTGTATAACACCGCATACTATCATCACATTCACATCTATACACCATCATTCACAACAATGCTTATCCATCATATACTATACATACTTATCCATCATAGCAACAATACTTTCACATACTTATCCATCATCACAACAATACTTTCACATACTATACATACTTATCCATCATACTATTCACATCATAAGCAAGCATGATAAGATTATAAAAATAAACAATGCTTTTACAATAAATAATTCTTTAACAAATCTATACATACAAAATTAAGATTATGAAATAAAGCAAGCACAATATATTAATAAATAACCAGAAAATTTAAAAAAAAAACTTTACATCCAAATGAGGACGTGAAGGCCGGTGTTGGTGGGCAGAGGCTGGAGTGCCGAGGAGGAGGCCGGACGGTGGAGGAGGAGGTGGAGGCTGGAGGACAGATGCCGGAGGGCAACGGACGAGATGGGGGACGCCGGAGGGTGGAGGCGGAGACCGGAGGACAAGGGGCGTGAGGATGGACGTCGGAGGGTGGAGGAGGAGGCAGGAGGGCGGCGTAGGACGCCGGAGTAGGAGTGGGAGAAAGGGCGGAATGAGGAAGAATGAGGAAGATGGGTTCGACGGGGATGGGTATATTACCATCGGGGACGGTCGTTCGACCGTCCCTTTTACTAAGAATCGGCGGCGGTTATAAGTTGACCGTCCCCCTCAGATAATTTTTATTTAAAGCGACGGTTACAACCGTCCCTTATAACTATTAATCGGGGACGATCGCAAGTTGACCGTCCCCTATGGTTACATACATTTTACCCAGCGCGCCATTTACAGAGGTTGTAGGGACGGTTATGCAACCGTCCTATAAAACGAAACCGTAAGGGACGGTTACAACCGTCCCCTTTACTTTCACTTATATGCGACGGCCACAGTGAAGTAACAGGGACGGTTATGACCGTCCCCTAAAGGCTTGTTCCGGGGACGGTCCTATAACCGTCCCTAATTGTCATGTAAAAAGGGGCGGTAATAACCGACCGTCGCTAAACCTTTACATAGGGGACGGGCAGCAAACAACCGTCCCTAAAGTAGTATAGGGGACGGTTGCTGTTTGACCCGTTCCCAATAACCGTCCCCAAAGGCTGTCCAGTTTGTAGTGTATATACCCTCATTTTCTTTCATTTCCTTTTCTTCTTATTATTTGATTATTTTTATTGGTCTGACTACTCATCTTTTTTTCTTGCGAGGGCCCGAGGACCGAGGCAAGCCGGTGCAACCGAGGAACTTGGAGGCGGCTCCCTTCTGTATGGAGCCGCAGGAGAGAGCAAGAGAGAGAGAGTGGAGTGGGAGAGGATTAGATAGACTTTTTACTTTTATTTGATTATTATTGTAATAATACAGGGACTCAGACTGGTCACTTGTGGACTCTTGGACTTAGCGGGTCTGTTTCGCCGAGCACCGGTGTGCTCGGGGGACCCTTAGGTTTTTCGTGGCTTTTTACGCGGCTTTGTTTTCTTTTCATTTTTTCTGCCTTTTCCGGTGTTTACGCGGTTTTCATCGAGCCCCTAGACTTAGGATTTTCTGCTGCTTGTGCCGTAATTAGTAGGGTCCCCACACTTAACTATTTGCCTGTTCCTATAGTGCGCTAATTGGACTCACTAATAATCAATTAATAAAAATAATCGACTCATCTCCTTCGTAGCCTACGTGCCGCAGCTCACCCTGTAAAGCGCTTTCTCCTACCCCCGATTTGTCGGGCAGAGGAGGGGTGGGCCAAGACCGGACCCTTTGGCTTGGAGGTCGGTGACCGATTAGACGGTTCTGCATGTAGAAATTGCTCATCTAGGATTCGGTTTTTCCCGTTGCATCATTTAGGGTAGTTTACTTTTCTGTCTTTAAATTCTGCGCGGATCACTTGCATGTAGAGTGCTGGAGGCAAGGTACGCATTTCTGACTCAGCATGCATCATTGATTTCATCGCGCATCGGCTTTTTCGACTTCTCCCCCTGTTTTGGACTAAATAACCAGGAGAACCAAAAAATTCGTTAGGCGTTTGTTTTCTATTTGAAAAATATTAAAAAGAAAAATCATAAAATTGGGACTGGATAAGACTATTGACCCTAAAAGACACTCACCATAAAAATTTGTCTTGGGGAGAGCAACCCCCTCATTGTTTGGTTTGGATGCGCGAGAGAGTGACCCGCACCCTAGGTAGAGCCCTCCGGTGTTATTCCCGACTGATTACCGACTTTTCCGTGCGGGACAGTCGGTTGGGGTAGCATCGGGTATCCTAACAGGTCACGTAAGCGCTCTGATATCTTGTGTGTTCACCTAATAAAAATTGACAAGATAATTTGACCGAGCTTTTACGGTCTTCAGCTCGCGTTGCGTTGGTGAACCGGGGGTTTGCATTTTGATCATAGTTTCTCCAGATCTCATCCGCACTACTCGCCAGATCACGATGATGGGTAGACGCTCTCTTAGGCAGCCTCTGGCTGCACCGCTTTCGGGCACGTCTACCCAATCATCTAGGTTGGCCTGCGAGAGCCAAGACCAGTTCTCCGAGCCCGAGTATGATTCCACCCTGTTCCCCCTCGACCCCCTTTCTTTCGGTTCTGAGAGATACGAGCCAGAGGAGAGATTCAAAGATTTGACAGCACCTGAGTTTGGCTCGTTTGATTTTGCAGACGCCATGGCCGGTAGTTCTGAAGATCGCTCCCGTCAGCCTGAGCACTTCGTATTGGATCAGGGAGCGATCAACTCCACCCTGATTGCCTCGTTAGAGACCGTCCAACAGCAGCTGAGGGATCAGGGAGCATTTATGCTCGACATGAGGAGAGAGATGGAGCAGATGCGAGCAGAGAGAGTAGAGCGAGAGCAGAGGAGAGAGGGACCGAGGATCCCAGACAATGCGGATGCAGCAGCCGTAACAGCAGCAGCCGCCGCAGCCGTGGCCGGAGGACCACCGAGACCGATGCGGGAGTTACACAACCCTGGATCGACGCTGACGCACCACTGGGTAGTACTTCCAGCGATCGTGGGGGACTTCAAGTTCCCCCCGAACACTTTGCAGCTACTCCCCCGCTTCCACGGACTCGCGACAGAGGAGCCCCATCTCCACCTCCAGGAGTTCTTGATGATATGCAGCACTGTCCACGACTGTCAGGTGGACCAGGACACGATCAGGATGATCGCCTTCCCCTTCTCCCTAGCAGACAGAGCAGCCACCTGGCTGAAGCATTTGGGGAAGTTTGTTTACACATGGGAGCAGCTCCGCACCGAGTACTTGAACAAGTACTATCCACTCGGGCGGACGAATGCAGCGAGGGCCCTGATCAGCAACTTCTCCATGCTCCCCAATGAGCAATTCCATAAGGCATGGGAGAGGTTCCGTGAGCTCACAGACCGATGCCCGCACCACGACATATCGAAGCCGAACCTTGTTCATAGCTTCTTCAGCGGGTTGACACCAGAGCTCTAGGGCCTGGTGAATGCTTCTTGCGGCTGGTCCTACTTCGCCAAGGACCACGACCAGGTCTGGTCCATCTACGAGGAGATGGCCGAGAATTACATGGTGATGTCCCAGACCCGGTTGTACACACAGGGGAGACCCCAGCAGCAGCCAGGACCCATGCAGTACCAGAGGATAGCACGGGTCGATGCCGGTCCATCCAGTTCATCCGCAGTTGCAGCAGCACAGGCAGAGTCGTCCGCTGCGGATATGGGCATCATCAGCGAGAAGTTGGACCGGATGGAGCTGATCGAGAAGAAGCAGTGCCAGAGCATCACGCAGATGGAGCAGATGGCACAGACTCTGAGCGACATCAAGACCCAGCTCATGTGTCTCCAGGAGGCACAGACGGCTTCACAGCCCCGTCTTCAGTCGCGAGGCGACACCGGTGGCAGCAGCAGCTCGTCCCAGCGCTCCAGCTCCTTTCAGCAGCCTAGATAGGTTCACCTTGTACAGGCGGAGCCGTACCAGCAGCAGCAGCCCTCTTACCAGTCCCCACCATCTCCAGACATGCAGATGGTGGTATACCAGCCGGATCAGCCTCTGGCAGTACTCCCGCCAGCCCCATACGATGCAGAGCCGTTGATGGATGTCAACGGGATTTGGTATGACCGTCCCCAGCCTGGGATCCGACGAGACCATTCCGGATTCAGGTGGGGAAGTGGAGGTACCCAGCCCCAGCAGCAGTCATCCGGTCAGGGAGGGCAGTATGGCCAGCAGAGAGATCACCAGCCGCAGCAGCAGCCCCCAGCCTACCCGTCACACCAGCAATCATCCTTCGTTCCTCGTCCCTATCAGCAGCAGGGACAGTCTTGGAGACGTGAGCAGCATGCTCACCCACCACAGCAGCAGCATCCTTCCTCTTACCCCTCTTACCAGCAGCACCAGTTCCAGCAGCCTCAGCACCAGAGAGGCTACCCGTCGGGCTCCCATGAGAGCCCCGCCTTGGATGATATAGCCCGCCTCCTCACGGACCAGCAAGCTACCTTCAGACGGGAGATGGACGAGTTCCGCCAGGAGATGCGGGACCTTGTGAGAGGGAAGGCCGCCATTCCTGCACAGATAGAGCCGAATCCGAACAACCTGAAGAGGAAATCTGAGCAGGTAGTTTCCACTGAGCACGACACTCCTAGTGATCCATTTGATGATATGTCTTCGGATCTACTTGATGCTGATTTTGTTACACTTAGGAGCGGTAGAGCACCAGCAGGCGGCGCCTCGTCTGAGCGACGGCACGAGGATCCACCCAGGGCGCCAGACGAGGAGGAGGAGAGCGGTACTGAGGCCGCACACGATGATAATGGTGGTACTGACGCCACCAAGGATGCTGATTCCACCGGCAGTACTGAGGCCGCCGCTTCACCAGTTCGAGGAGGTGGTGCTGATGCCACCAGAGTAGCCGAGCCAGCCCGCGGTACTGAGGCCGCGAGACGTCCAGTAGCAGAGCCAGCCCGTGGTGGTACTGAGGCCACCGGTGTTTGTGTAGAGAGATCAGATGTTTTTTCCTCATTTTCATGTATCTCAGAACACTGTTGTGAATAAAGGAAAAGGTTTAGTTTCTTCTGGTCCCACTGTGGTGATTGATGTATGTGTGGATCCGGCCGTCGAGCTGTCTAGGCCTTTTCCTAGTCCTTCATCTGCGAAGGACCCTGTGATCCCCTTTCTTAGAGCCCTTCAGATGGGGAAGGGTAAGAAAAAAGAAAAAGACCCAAAAAAGAGAGAGCAGGAGGAATTCAGCCAGAGCATGATCGAGAGATTTCACATCCAGCTGACCCTCCAGGAGGCTTTGCAGCACATCCCCCTTCTTCAGCGATCTTTGAGAGACAGGACCACCGTCAGGAGGAGGAGGAGGAAACACACTTCAGAGATTCATGTGCTGACGAAAGCCACGTGTTTCGCGATCCAGAACCGTCTGCCGGCCAAGAGGCCAGATTCAGGAGCCCCGTATGTCAGATGCCAGATTAGCGAGCAGAGGTTCGACCGGACTCTATTAGATAGCGGATCGTCTATCAACCTTCTTCCGGCAGCCCTTCTCGACCGCTTCGAGTTAGGCACTCTTAGACAGAGCAGGACAGTCCTTCAGTTTGCTGATCGATCTGTCAAGAGGCCGAAGGGGTTGTTGCGAGACGTTATCGTCACGATTCAGGGCCTGAAATTCCCTGTGGACTTCGTAGTGTTGGACATGGAGATCCCTGATTCAGTGGCCGATACCACCATCATCCTTGGTCGTCCGTTCTTGACCACAGCCAAGGCGGTAACTGATCATGATAGCGGGAAGGTATACTTTCGCGTCGAGGGCGAGAGTATACAAATAGAGACGGTCGAGGACTACAGAGCCAGAGAGAGAGCACGCTCAGAGGCCAGCACAGATTCAGAGCAGCTGACAGACGCCGAGCCAGACATCCACCAGGATTGTGATTTTGTGATCACAGACGACGATGCAGCATGGGCAGATCCTGCAGCACAGGCCATCCTCTCATTTTCAGATACCGCTGATGCCGAGATGATAGCAGAGGAGAGTCTGGAGAGCACAGTCCTGGTCCAGGATACCACAGAGGCAGCAGAGCCGGTTCTTGACCGCGACACGGATTTCAGTGATGGTGGTGCTGAGGCCACCTTGTGTTTCGGTGGTACTGACACCACCGCGTTTGATGCAGACCCCTCGGATTCAGAGTCTGATTGGGCATATTGCGATGATCAGATGCCAGACCTGAGTCCACCTGAGCCTACAGATGAGGAGGAGGTAGATGCAGAGCAGATCAGAGACAGCACAGTTGAGCAGCCTTCTCCAGATCCAGTTTGCGAGAGTTCGCTTTCTTTCTCCCATGCAGATTTGGCAGACTTAGCAGCATTGACACATTTCCTTCCGCAGCCAGATTTGCCAGCGCCCAACTGTCCAGAGCTGAAGCCGCTCCCTACTTCGCTGAAGTATCGGTTCCTTGCGGGCGAACCTGAGATGTACCCAGTCATCATCTCTGTCGATCTGACTTGAGAGCAAGAATCCCGTTTGATGGGGGTTCTTGAAAAGAACCGTAAGGCAATTGGATGGAGCGTAGCAGATCTCCATGGGATTAATCCATCAGTGTGCTCCCACCATATCTATCTCGAGGAAGGGGCAAGGCCATCGCGTGAGTTCCAGCGGCGACTGAACCCCAACCTGAGAGAGGTCGTGATGAAGGAAATATCAAAATGGTGGAGTGCAGATTTTATTTATCCCATTTCCGACTCCAAGTGGGTTAGCCCCTTGCATGTGGTGCCCAAGAAGACGTGCATCATGATTGTGATCAGTGAGTCGGGAGAGGAGATTGCTACACGAGTACCCACCTCTTGGAGGGTCTGTGTTGACTACAGGAGACAACCATGCCACCAAGAAGGACCATTTCCCCCTGCCTTTTATTGACCAGATCATTGAGAGACTGGCAGGGAAGAGCCATTATTGCTTCCTGGATGGGTACTCGGGCTACAACCAGGTGGCCATCGCTCCTGAGGATCAGGAGAAGACCACCTTTACCTGTCCATTCGGTACATATGCCTTTCGACGCATGCCATTTGGGCTATGCAATGCCCCTGCGATTTTTCAGAGGTGCATGCTGTCGATCTTTTCGGACATGGTAGGGGAGTGTTTGGAGGTCTTCATGGACGATTTCTCGGTCTACGGCGACAGATTCGACTCCTGTCTTGACTGCCTAGACCGAGTACTCCAGCGATGTATTGAGTACCATTTGGTTCTATCTTGGGAGAAAAGTCACTTCATGGTGACTCAAGGGACGGTGCTTGGCCATATCATCTCCAACAGGGGCATGGAGGTGGATCCGGCCAAGGTTGATGTCATTAGAAAACTCGCACCGCCGTCCAATTTGAGGCAGCTACGGTCATTCCTGGGGCACGTTGGATTTTATAGGAGATTTATTCAAGATTTCAGCAGGATTGCCCGGCCGTTGACTGACCTCTTGACGAAAGACACTGAGTTCCTTGTCGATGACAACTATCTTTCGTCCTTCGCGACTCTCCAGCAGTGTGTTATTGAGGCTCCTGTCCTCCAGCCGCCTGATTGGTCTCTCCCATTCGAGATCATGACAGATGCCTCCGATTTTGCCGTGGGGGCAGTGCTGGGACAGAGGAGGGATGGAGTTCCATTTACCATTCACTACGCTAGCCGCACATTGGATTCCGCCCAGCGGAATTACACGGTCACAGAGAAGGAGATGCTAGCCGTAGTGTTCGCCCTAGATAAGTTTCGATCTTATATCATTGGATCTAGAGTGACTTTGTATACCGATCACACCGCCATCAGGTACCTCATGGCAAAGAAGGATGCCAAGGCCAGACTGACTAGATGGATCCTTCTACTCCAGGAGTTCGACATTGAGATCAAGGATAAGCCTGGAGTCAAGAATGTGGTGGCGGATCATCTCTCCCGATTAGAGCAGCCTGAGGAGTCTGAGCAGATTGATCCCATTCGAGATACCTTCCCAGATGAGGCGATCCTTGCTATCGCCTCACTCCTGTGGTACGTCGATATTGTGAACTTTCTCGTTGATGGGAAAGTCCCACAAGATTGGCCCAGGCAGAGGCTTGAGACCTTCCTTGCGAAGGCCAAGTCCTACCACTGGGAGGATCCCATCCTTTACCACGAAGGAGGGGATAGCGTATGGCGTTGGTGTATTCCTCAGGAGGAACACCATAGCGTCCTCACTTACTGCCACAAGCTTGAGGCAGGAGGACATCATTCTGGGAGGAGAACGGCACAGAAAGTGCTCCAATCCGGCTTGTGGTGGCCTACCCTCTTTAAGGACTCAGATGAATTCGTGAAGAGGTGTACTGACTGTCAAAGGATGGGCACTTGTGGACAACGTGATATGATGTCGATGCAGCCCATTCACTTCTGTGAGGTTTTTGACGCATGGGGCATCGATTTCATGGGTCCATTCCCTAAGAGTCAGGGATTTGAGTACATTCTGTTGGCCGTGGATTATGTTAGTCGTTGGGTGGAGGCCATCCCCGCCCGAGCCGCTGATGCGAGGACAGTTTGCAGATTTTTGAGGAAACACATCATCACGCGGTTCGGGGTTCCATGAGTTTTGATTTCTGATGGGGGGTCTCATTTCATCAACGACCAGGTGAAGGCACTTGCTAGCGAGTTCGGCATAGACCATCGTGTTGCTACACATTACCATCCACAGACGAATGGTCTAGCTGAGGTGTCGAATAGGGAGATCAATACTATATTGCAGAAAGTCGTCCGCCCTGACCGAAAGGATTGGTCACAGCTTTTGGACTCGGTCTTGTGGGCATATAGGACGTCTTTCAAGACACCATTGGGTACATCTCCCTTTCGCCTCGTATATGGCAAGCCATGCCATTTACCTGTTGAGCTGAGGCACAAGTCACTTTGGGCAGTTACAGATATTCTTATGGATCCACATGGTATGGGAGACCAGAGGAGGGCAGAGTTAGCAGCCCTGGAGGAGCTTAGAGATACAACATTCTCAAACAGCCTACATTATAAGGAGAAAGTGAAGGAGTGGCATGATTCTCATATCAGCCACAAGCATTTTGAGATTGGACAGAGAGTATGGCTGTTTGATGCGAGGCTACGTTTATTTCCAGGGAAGCTACAGAGCAAATGGAAGGGACCCTACTTGGTCAGAAAGGTACACGACAACGGTAGCATCAACATATCTGAGTTGTCTTCTGAGAGTACCTTTCGAGTGAACGGCCAGCGGCTCAAGCCATTTTTAGATCATGAGCCGCGGGTCGCTGATCTTGCCCCTATTCATTTTGCGTGAGATGTGGTCTTTGACTCACATCTAATGCATCTCACGCCTGAGTTTCACAGATCTTCCGCCTTGTATAGATCCAGATGTCCATATCATTACATTTCTTAGTCCCACATCCCTTTCTTCATCTTTTGATTATGCTATACTTAGGGTGCACTTTACCCTAAGTATAGGGGGGATGTGAGATTGACGTATCCGGAAATGCTGCTATTAAAAAGTTGTTTTTATCGTGTTGTGCGTTGTAGGCGGCAATCGGAAACGGTCAAGAAAATACCACAAATAATTTATTCAATTTTTTTAATTTCGTGGTTTTATGTTTATTTTACTTGGGCAAGTCCCAAGGTCGATCACAAGGAGGCAAAGGAACAACCTAGAATTAAGTCTATCAAAGTTCGAGTTCGGTTTTCAAGGCGGTCTTTTTTGGAATTTTCAATGCAATATAGGGTGCAATATGCAAATCTGGCCTACTTTATGGACTAAAATGTTCAAATGATGTCCGAAAAATACAAAACTTGGCCGAGATGTCAACTATAATGAAATGGATGTCCTATAATTTTTTTTGGAATTTTTGGATGCAATATGAATTTTTTATGAATTTTTAAATGCAAACAAAATGATTTTCAATATTTAATTTTAATAAATATCAAACCTACTTATTTTCAAGGATCAAAATTATCTGAGATCTATCACTAGGTGACGGATCTAAAAAATCCTAAACCTCGAAAATGTGGGGTTTAATACCTATTAAAAATTAAATACTAAAAGATGCAAACTGATTTTTACAGGACATAATATGTATCCAAATGCAAATCTTTTTGGGCACAATGTTAAGAATGATTAACTCTAAAAGATGTGATTTTTCGGGAATTTTTAGAGCAACGATTAATCAATTATGAAATTCAGAGCAGAAAATGGGTAAAATATGCCAATTTTCACAAAACAAATATTTATTAATTAACCGTCAATCATAAAATTACCTACAAGATGTCAATCAGTAGAGAATTAATTAACGAACATCATGCTATTTTTAGATTAATTAGATAATGTAAAGAAAAGATCTAGAATCACAGGGGAACACAGGGGTACAGACGCAAATATAATAATAAAAGAAAACTGCAGTGGGGGGACTTGTGTGCAATTACCAAGCATCAGAGGGTCTTTCTGCAATTTTTCCAGTAGGTCACGTGTTGTGCACGTGACCTCTAGAGGCGGGGCTGATCTGCAAATGAGAGAACCTTCGGGGGAGGTTCTGTAAATTACCCAAGGGACACGTGCGTAGCACGTGACCCCTGGGGCGTTGCTTGCTGGGGAAGTTCCCCCACGCACGTGCCAGGGGGCGTGCGGGGGGCCTCGGGCTGACGGGCCCGGCCGACGAAGAGGAGGCGTGGTGGGCTGGAGAACCACCGGCCGCGTAGCTGGGCGGAGGAGCGGCGAGGATAACCACCGCCTCCTGCGGTGGTCGGGCGGTGCAGCAAGGCAGAGTGGTCGATGGTAGCGGCTGACACACGGCCTAGGCGGAGAGGACGGAGGAGTCGGTCGTGGATGTCGTTGACGAACGGTGGAGAAGCAGAGGCCTCCCTCTGGCCGACACACGGCCCATAGAGCGGCTCGATGGAGTTGTCGAGGGTGGTTGGCGGTGCAGCGACGTCGAAGGCGGTGGCGTGGTTGCGCTGGAGAAGCGAGTGGTTGTCGGAGAAGAAGGGTGTTGGAGACGAGGCGGAGCCGGCGTGGTGGCGGAGCGGAGGGAGGCGGTGGTGTCGACGGCGTGGGGCGGAGAGCGGAAGAGAGAGAGAGAGAGAGAGAGAGAGAGAGAGAGAGAGTATACCTGGAAGAAGCTCGACGGCGTCGGCCGGAGCGAGCAGCTTGCTCGAGGCGGAGCTGCAACGAGGAGTTGCTCTCCTCGGATCACGCCGGCGACGAAGCCTTGCTGCTGTCACGGCTGAAGGCGACGGGAAGCGATGAAGATCGGCGGATGAAGGAACCTCTGGGGTGGCGCGGTTCTTAAATAGGAGAAGGGGGCGTTCGCCGGAGATGGAAGGAGGGGGGTTGATTGAAGGCGGCGAGATCTGGGAGGAGATCGGAGATGGGGATGCGACGAAGATCGGCAGCGAGATACGCGGGGGGGAGTTGGCGAGATTCGCGGGCGGCGGAGATCACGAAGGAGGCGGTGGCGGCTTTCCAAAGGGGGTTGAGGAGGACGATGAACAGGCACCGTCCGATCGGCCGAGATCGGGCGGTCCTGCTCATGCCACGTGGCAGCTAGAAGGGAGAGAGGGGGCGCGCGTGCGGAGCGCGTGCCTTGAAGGCACGCGCGACGCACGTGCGTCTATTATTAATTTTTTTTATTATTTTTATTATTATTATTTTTTTTATTTTTTTTAAATTTTTTTTAAATAAAACGAATATATAATAATACCAAAAATAGCTGACACGTGGCGGCACCAGGTGCTACCACGTGTCAGCACCACAAAATTCCGAAAATAAAACATTTATAAAATCAATAAAAAATAGTAAATGACCTCGGATCAAAAAAGTTTCTTCACGAAAATTGCTCGTCTCGATGAGATCTACAACTTTCATGAAGACATCAAAACCAAAATCGGTCAAATGTAAAAAGTGAATTTTTGGGGTATCCTATGTACATAGAATACCTTGATTTTTGGGTTTTATAATTTTTATGTTATTTTTTTGATAAGATAAAAATCCGGAAAAATATGGAAAAATCAAAGATAAATAAAAGACACTTAATTCTAATTTTTTTTGGATTTTTATTGATTAAGAAAATATATACATAAAATACAAGATCAAAACCGCGAAAATGTACAATGTACAAAAGAGGCCCAAAACCCAACTTTCACATATGAGCTCCGATTCACTTGAACTTGGTCTTGTTTTGAAGGTAATTGAATGCACATTAGTTCGAAAGTGAGTAGGATTAAATCGGACATTGGATGGAGAAGATATGTGGCTTTTAGTCCGAAAATCCTGAAATTAGGGCTTGGGTTTTTGGTCCACTTATTTGGGTTAGTTACTTTTTTGTATTTTTCCTTTTTTCTTGTTAGTGATATGTACACAGTGGAAGTGGTTTTGAGTTATTCGGAGTTAGCATGAATGAGTTAAAAATCTGGGAAGTTAGGCTTATTTACAGGTCATTTTGGCTTGGATTTTTGGCTTCTTATTTTGTGTAGATTTTTCTGCTAAAATGCAATTCTTATGGAAACATGCATGAATGCTAATTATGCAAAATACATGCCAGAATGCTGTTGATTTTGAGGGATTTGAGCTTAATAAATGAGATTTAGAGTGATGAATACGAGATTCATCATCCCCCTATACTTAAACCATGCTCGTCCCTGAGCATCAAAAAGAAATGCCATGAGGTGAAATGAGATTGGGTTCCAAACCAAGACCATGAGCTGAAGGTGAAAGTAAGCTTAAACTCAACCTTTGGATTATTTGTGTGTCGGAACTTCTGTGAGACTTAGAATTTTAAAATCAACAGCCCTCAAGTTCTACACATCATTGCTACAGTTTCGACTCAGAAGTCATCTTAGATCAATCATCTTCCCAAAGTATACTCTTTGAACATTGAATAACCGACTCTTGTGTGTGAAATATTTTAGCTCTTCCCACCCAGAATGCCGGACTACCGCGTAAGCCTCCTCTCCAATAACTCGTCCTCGGGGAGTCAGGTATTTCCTTCTAAGGTCTGTCGCGCTGTGTTCACAATCGAATTGGGGGGAAGAAGATAGAAGAATGAGAAAAGAACTGGAGGGTGGCCAGTGTAGTCACCTCTCCTTGTGAAGATGGCCAGTGTAGCCGAGTCTTCACCAAGATCTGCAGGTTTCTGGAAGCTTGGACCTTTTTGGTCAGATTTTATTTGGTAGTTGCTTCTTTGTATTTGGAATTTTTGGTGGTTCTGCTTGGATCTTGTTGTGCCCCTACGGATATAGAATCTTTTGTTTCCGTACATTTTTTGGGGTCTTAGAAAAAATTGTGCCCAGCCGTCCATCCCTTTTCCGAAGCTTTATTTCAACCCGTACTCCGGTCTTTAGATTTCCACGCTACTAGAAAAGAAACTTACACAGTCTTCCAACATCCCGTCTGAGTTGAGCTAAGTGCATAGTGCGAGAGTACAAATTAATTCCCTATTCCAGAGTTGTACCCAGAATGAAGAGACCAGGTTAGACACTAAGAGTCAAACGTTGTACATTGTCATGTGGAACTCAAAGAATTAAGTCAAAGACCTGAAGACTCTAAAATCCTATTTCTCGGTGAAGTTCCTCTGAAGATTAGGTGGATTAAGGTCCAGTCCAGACCACTCTCGGTTTCGGCTCACAACTCAGTTCAGAACCCAAAGACTTTTCACATATGCAAATGTGATGCTTGATGAGATGCGAGTGAGTGAAATGCAGACCCATTTTTTATTTGTGATTTTTTTTCTTTTTTTTATGCAAAAAGAAATGAATAAGAAGCCATTTTTCAAAAATTTTGGGCAAAGTCAGTGTTAGTGGGAAAAAAAACTTTTTTTTTTATTTTTAAGAAAAACCCACCCCGTAAATACATATAGACTTATGCGCAAGTATGAGGTATGGCTAAAATATATACAAAGTATATATACAGACCCCCCTATACTTAGCGAGTGCTGTGTCCTCAAAGCACAAGAAGCGTAAAGAAGACATAGCTCGGGCTAAACGTAAGAGAGTGAAAAAGAACAAGAAAAAGATTTACAAAAATCGCCCCCCTATACTTAGACTGTGAATAGTCTAAGTATAGAAGAAGAGCGGAAAAGAAAAGAAAAATAAATAAAGCGGTCAGGGTACGTGAATAAGGAGGGTATATACAGGTGGGTGTCGGTTCCCCTTATACTTAGGCTTTGGTCAGCCTAAGTATAGAAGAAGGATGGATATGGAGTGGGCGAAAGATCGGAATGTGATGAGGGAAATGGTATATACAGATGGCATCGGTCCCCCCCTATACTTAGGCCTTGGCCTAAGTAGAGGAAGAAGCTGTACAAGGAGACCGATGTGGTCGGGAGGGAGGGTGGGTAGCCGATGATTAAGGCAGTTTACGGCTGATCTTCTTGTGAGCCTGCGGTGGGAGATCGTAATGATGAGTCGGAGATGAGGCATATGATTCCCAACTATTATCAATGTCATCCTCAGAAATATCATGATGGATAGTAGATGAAGTGTTTGAGTCGGATGAAAGATATCCATCATCAGAGTTATCCTCAGAGGAATAGTATTTGAAAGTGGACATACTCCAGATGTTCATGTCTTTTTGTTTCTTCAATTGTTTCCTCAAGCTTCGTTCCTTTTTAAGATCAATCGATTTGTCCTCCGATGAATATTCAGATGCTCCAGTCTCAGTCAGCTCATAAGAAATAATTCCAGTGTACTTGTGAAAGGTAGGAGCATCAGCTTTGGATGAGTAATAATTAGGAACGGGAGTTGTCCAACGAGAATCAAATTTTGGATCCTTGCGAAGATATGGCTTTAGAGATGCCGAACAGACTTCACTCATGTAGACTACCTTTTCCGGACCTGATGAGGGATCATCAACCGACTCCTCTTCCGAAAGATCAAAGGTGACTTTCTTTTTCTTGTTTTGTGAAGATGACGGTTCACTTGATTACCCGGATGAATAGCCATTAAAATTCTTCTCCTTGGTCGGTGTTCGGGCTACGTGTTCGTTCTTTGTTTCCTGAATATTGGTGCACTCTTGATTTGGGAGGATTTGGTCAAGATAATCAGAGTAGGTTGCTCCAGGGTGCGACCATGCAAATGTCTCAGGATCGTAGTAGAAAGCTGCGGGAATTGAGATATCGGGGAGAGTCTCCAAACCAATAGTCTCATTAACAAACGCAATCTCAGGTGTAGCAGCGGGGTAGGGCTCTTCTACCGTTTCGTGGTTGCGGTTGTTGGGGACTTTGTGGGTTACCTCAGAAAATCGTACTTCCTCAAAGACTGTATCAGATCGTAGTGATTCTAATGCCGTAAAATTTATTTCCCGAGTCTCACAATCGATACTCGCCTTGGCCAATGCCAAGAATGGTTTTCCGAGAATGATTGGAGACTGGGTGAATTCTCCTTGATGCTCAATATCAATGATCGTGAATTCTACCTTGAGCGGAGCACCTTGGAATTTCATGATGACAGAAATGGTTCCTCTCGGCCTTTTTATTGATCGGTCGGCTAATTGTACAATCTCTCGTATCTTCCGAATTGGCCCGAGTTTGAGTTCGTGAAATACAGAGGTCGGGAGGATATTGATCGGTGAATCGTCATCAATACGAGCATGTGTGAAAATTGTGTCTTTGATTTCACAGTCAAATCTGGGCAACCGCTTCACTATGCGGCTCTTGGTTTTTCTCCTCAACACCAAGGAGGATGCCATTGACAAGATATGTCTTTCAGTTTTTGTTCTAATCCTTCCTGACTTTTTGATGATTAATCTGTCCATTAGAAATTTCTTAAGGTCAGGGAAGTGTTCAATGGCCTTTATAATGGGAAGTTCAAAAATCAAGTATTTCTCCAGTGCTTCCCGTAAAGCAGGATCCAAATTCCTCAGATCTTCTTCAGATTCAATTTTTATAAGATTTTCTGGATTTTCAATTTTTTTTGTATTTTCTGTGTGGTGTGGCGATGTGGTGTCTTCCTTAGATGAGAAGGGGCCTGGACATTCAGAATTTGGGTCAGAGGCATAGTCATTCCTAGGGCAATAATGAGCAGAAGTTTTGATATTAGAGTCATCCCTAGGTCTTTGAATATCCTCAAAATTTTCATCATGGAATCCAATCATTTCCTCATTTAGTTTTACACCCGATCCACCATAGAATGAGATTACTCGATCGGCAAATTTTTGAAATCTATCCTCCATCAATTCAAATCTCGTTTTTATCCTCGAAACATTATCCTCACAATTTTGTTCATGATCAACCACATGAGCATTCGGATTTTGTTCAATAATTTCGTCTTCCATTTTTCTGTATATGCGGAGAGGAGAATTTCTTGGAATATCCATTATATGATCATTTCTTGAAAATTTCTCCTCAAAATTTATGGAAGGAGACTGCTCATATGGTACAGGCGTGTGTGTTTGATCTGAGTAGAGTTCGGTCCTTTGATCATGTTTGGTCAGCTCTTGATATTGTGGAGTCGGCATACAGGGTTTATATGTGTCTAGGAGTTCAGTCCAGTCCTCTGTATGAGTATCATGTCTGTCATGGTCAATCCAACGATGATGATCATTAAGCGCATGTCTTTCCATCTGGGTTTGGGTTCTCTGCCAGTCATGGGTTTTAAAGAGATTTTGATCTTGAAATGTTTCATTGGCGAGAGAGTGAGAATAAGACGGTTTAGTCCAAGATGGTGTGGTTGGATGATTTGAGAAAGGATTTAATGAGGTCGAAGTCATCTGCGGTTGAAAGCTTCCAGCAAATGTTGGAGGTTTAAACGAAGAGGAAGTAGTGGATTTGGGCCAAACCGACATAGATTTGTTTTCATAGTGGTGTTCGGTCATTTTTGAAGGAGTTGAGAGAAATGATAGGTTGGATCTGAAATTTGGAAAAATTTCCATGATGAGATTAAAATCAAAAGATGGGAGAGATGATTGTATGGGACAGAAAATTTATCAAAAGTGCGGTTATTGATCTTCGATATCGGTTCACGCACACCAATACAAACACAAATCAAACCCCGGGTTCACCAACTCACACAATGAAGCCGTAAGATTTAGGCTATTATCTTTTCAATTTTAGTTGGTGATAATTTCAATCTTGCAAACCGTTTAGACGAGCTGTTTAGGTTTGGAGCTGGGCTCTATCCTAGTGTGCGTTTCTCTCCTCGCTGCAAGATAAATCAAACAATATCGGGGTTACTCTCCGCAAAAATTCTTGATTTTATGGGTTCTTTGAGATCAGATATATTTAGCAGTCCCGATTTTAATGAGGTGATCACTGAAAAATTAGATGAGCACAAATACACGTCTACCGTCCAGTCCCAATTTCCTTTAAAGTTATGTTATAAAACAAGAGAGAGGAATTCGGGAAAAGCCGATGCACGCGGAAAACTATGATGAATGCTCAGTTAGAAGACTTACAGTGAATCCTCGCAATCTCCATGTGGGATGCTAGACAGAATGTAAAAATTATTCTAAATGAAATGCAAGCCGATGGAAAAACCGCACCTAAGCAGAAAGTTCTATTAGCGGGAAGAATTGATTTAATTTTGGCTAAGTTTGAACGATCTATGTGCGTCTCAATTAAAGTGAAGTGTGTCTTAAGATCCTACGAGCACAATCAAAAATTAAATTGCTCTGAGAGCCGTATGTGCAGGTCTATCCTAATCGCCACTCAAGTCGGGCCCCACCCTCGCCGGAGAGTGAAACAGGCCACGACACACCACAGAATAAAGTTTAGAGGTCTTTTACACATGCGAGAGTCCAAACGGACACCGCTGTAAAATTGCAGAAATTAAAAGTGCAGAAATTAAAAACCTAGACTCTACTCTCTCTCACGACTCAACTCGATCTTAAATTAATTGTAGTTTTTGGTGAAGTTGCGTCGGTTATTGAAAACCGCTCCACGTACAAGGTACCTCGCAAAAAAATAAGAGAGAAAATGTAAGAGAGTGACTCAAAAATAATATGAAAAATAAATGCTGAAAATAAATTGCAGAAAAAAAATGGAATTTACAATGAAAAATTCGGGGGTCAGACTACCCGAATGTGAAAAACCGAACAAAATTTTTTTAGACAAAAATCTAAGCCGTTTGCCTCCCCGGCAACGGCGCCATCTGACGTATCCGGAAATGCTGCTATTAAAAAGTTGTTTTTATCGTGTTGTGCGTTGTAGGCGGCAATCGGAAACGGTCAAGAAAATACCACAAATTATTTATTGAATTTTTTTAATTTCGTGGTTTTATGTTTATTTTACTTGGGCAAGTCCCAAGGTCGATCACAAGGAGGCAAAGGAACAACCTAGAATTAAGTCTATCAAAGTTCGAGTTCGGTTTTCAAGGCGGTCTTTTTTTTGGAATTTTCAATGCAATATAGGGTGCAATATGCAAATCTGGCCTACTTTATGGACTAAAATGTTCAAATGATGTCCGAAAAATACAAAACTTGGCCGAGATGTCAACTATAATGAAATGGATGTCCTATAATTTTTTTTGGAATTTTTGGATGCAATATGAATTTTTTATGAATTTTTAAATGCAAACAAAATGATTTTCAATATTTAATTTTAATAAATATCAAACCTACTTATTTTCAAGGATCAAAATTATCTGAGATCTATCACTAGGTGACGGATCTAAAAAATCCTAAACCTCGAAAATGTGGGGTTTAATACCTATTAAAAATTAAATACTAAAAGATGCAAACTGATTTTTACAGGACATAATATGTATCCAAATGCAAATCTTTTTGGGCACAATGTTAAGAATGATTAACTCTAAAAGATGTGATTTTTCGGGAATTTTTAGAGCAACGATTAATCAATTATGAAATTCAGAGCAGAAAATGGGTAAAATATGCCAATTTTCACAAAACAAATATTTATTAATTAACCGTCAATCATAAAATTACCTACAAGATGTCAATCAGTAGAGAATTAATTAACGAACATCATGCTATTTTTAGATTAATTAGATAATGTAAAGAAAAGATCTAGAATCACAGGGGAACACAGGGGTACAGACGCAAATATAATAATAAAAGAAAACTGCAGTGGGGGGACTTGTGTGCAATTACCAAGCATCAGAGGGTCTTTCTGCAATTTTTCCAGTAGGTCACGTGCTGTGCACGTGACCTCTAGAGGCGGGGCTGATCTGCAAATGAGAGAACCTTCGGGGGAGGTTCTGTAAATTGCCCAAGGGACACGTGCGTAGCACGTGACCCCTGGGGCGTTGCTTGCTGGGGAAGTTCCCCCACGCACGTGCCAGGGGGCGTGCGGGGGGCCTCGGGCTGACGGGCCCGGCCGGCGAAGAGGAGGCGTGGTGGGCTGGAGAACCACCGGCCGCGTAGCTGGGCGGAGGAGCGGCGAGGATAACCACCGCCTCCTGCGGTGGTCGGGCGGTGCAGCAAGGCGGAATGGTCGATGGTAGCGGCCGACACACGGCCTAGGCGGAGAGGACGGAGGAGTCGGTCGTGGATGTCGTTGACGAACGGTGGAGAAGCAGAGGCCTCCCTCTGGCCGACACACGGCCCATAGAGCGGCTCGATGGAGTTGTCGAGGGTGGTTGGCGGTGCAGCGACGTCGAAGGCGGTGGCGTGGTTGCGCTGAAGAAGCGAGTGGTTGTCGGAGAAGAAGGGTGTTGGAGACGAGGCGGAGCCGGCGTGGTGGCGGAGCGGAGGGAGGCGGTGGTGTCGACGGCGTGGGGCGGAGAGCGGAAGAGAGAGATAGAGAGAGAGAGAGAGTATACCTGGAAGAAGCTCGACGGCGTCGGCCGGAGCGAGCAGCTTGCTCGAGGCGGAGCTGCAACGAGGAGTTGCTCTCCTCGGATCACGCCGGCGACGAAACCTTGCTGCTGTCACGGCTGAAGGCGACGGGAAGCGATGAAGATCGGCGGATGAAGGAACCTCTGGGGTGGCGCGGTTCTTAAATAGGAGAAGGGGGCGTTCGCCGGAGATGGAAGGAGGGGGGTTGATTGAAGGCGGCGAGATCTGGGAGGAGATCGGAGATGGGGATGCGACGAAGATCGGCAGCGAGATACGCGGGGGGAGTTGGCGAGATTCGCGGGCGGCGGAGATCACGAAGGAGGCGGCGGCGGCTTTCCAAAGGGGGTTGAGGAGGACGATGAACAGGCACCGTCCGATCGGCCGAGATCGGGCGGTCCTGCTCATGCCACGTGGCACCTAGAAGGGAGAGAGGGGGCGCGCGTGCGGAGCGCGTGCCTTGAAGGCACGCGCGACGCACGTGCGTCTATTATTAATTTTTTTTATTATTTTTATTATTATTATTTTTTTTATTTTTTTTAAATTTTTTTTAAATAAAACGAATATATAATAATACCAAAAATAGCTGACACGTGGCGGCACCAGGTGCTGCCACGTGTCAGCACCACAAAATTCCGAAAATAAAACATTTATAAAATCAATAAAAAATAGTAAATGACCTCGGATCAAAAAAGTTTCTTCACGAAAATTGCTCGTCTCGATGAGATCTACAACTTTCATGAAGACATCAAAACTAAAATCGGTCAAATGTAAAAAGTGAATTTTTGGGGTATCCTATGTACATAGAATACCTTGATTTTTGGGTTTTATAATTTTTATGTTATTTTTTTGATAAGATAAAAATCCGGAAAAATATGGAAAAATCAAAGATAAATAAAAGACACTTAATTCTAATTTTTTTTGGATTTTTATTGATTAAGAAAATATATACATAAAATACAAGATCAAAACCGCGAAAATGTACAATGTACAAAAGAGGCCCAAAACCCAACTTTCACATATGAGCTCCGATTCACTTGAACTTGGTCTTGTTTTGAAGGTAATTGAATGCACATTAGTTCAAAAGTGAGTAGGATTAAATCGGACATTGGATGGAGAAGATATGTGGCTTTTAGTCCGAAAATCCTGAAATTAGGGCTTGGGTTTTTGGTCCACTTATTTGGGTTAGTTATTTTTTTGTATTTTTCCTTTATTCTTGTTAGTGATATGTACACAGTGGAAGTGGTTTTGAGTTATTCGGAGTTAGCATGAATGAGTTAAAAATCTGGGAAGTTAGGCTTATTTACAGGTCATTTTGGCTTGGATTTTTGGCTTCTTATTTTGTGCAGATTTTTGTGCTAAAATGCAATTCTTATGGAAACATGCATGAATGCTAATTATGCAAAATACATGCCAGAATGCTGTTGATTTTGAGGGATTTGAGCTTAATAAATGAGATTTAGAGTGATGAATACGAGATTCATCAGAGATCGTTTGGGTATTTCTTTTGTTTCTGCCTACCCCTGTTTTGCTGCCTATACTTAGGGATATTTCACCCTAAGTATAGGGGGGGTAGACCCTGTACATTCTCCACTCGGTTTTCCCTTAGTGTACAGCCTGCTATACTTAGGATTATTTAATCCTAAGTATAGGGGGAAGACCCGAGACCCTTTGACTTTTCATTTTTCTTCTTTGTATATAGTCTTTCTTTTCACTTCCCTATACCTAGCACGAGTTATGTCTTCTTCATCGCTCTTGACTCTGAGGACATCGTTCGAGCTAAGTATAGGGGGGTGTGTATATATTTCATATATACTTTAGCCATAACTCGTACTTTGTGTGAGTGTGTTAATAAATAAAATGGCTAAAAATCACAAAAATTAAAAATTTTCATGTACTAAAAAATTCTTTTATTTGCACATAAATAGCTAGTGTACAAATTATTTTTGTAAAAATGATTTCAAAAATCTTTTGTGTAAAGCTTGTGTAAATATTTTTGTATCAAAATTATGTATATAGTACAAATTTTTTCCAAAATGTTTTGGAAATCAAAAGTTTGCAAAAATCTTGTGTAAATGTGTGTAAATATCTTTTTGCAAAACTTGCACTTCATGCATCATCCATCCATGATTTCAAAACATTTTTCAAAAATTTTGCATGATTGTAAAATTTGTGTAAATAAGCATCTTTTGTACATATGTATATAGTTTTTCTGGATGATAGTTGACATTTAAATTAGCCTGGAATCAAATTGAGAAATGGAGCTTGATTAAGATCTTAATCCACCTAACTTCTAAGAGGAACCTTATAGGGCTTAGGTTTAAGGCTTTTCAGGTCCATGGTGACTTAATTCTTTGAGTCCACTATGATATGATCACATGTCGTCTCAATGAGCCTAAGTAGAGCACTTAACAACAACACATGACTCATATAGACAATGGCTTTACTTGGACACCAGCACTATGCACCGAGCTCTCTACGGATGAAGTGGTGAGGAGGCAGTCTTCCTTGACTTGGGGTAGCATATGAGGGTAGTACTTCTAGGCGGAACCTCTCTTCTTCTTTTAGTGAAGGAAGTGCGTCTCAACCTGGTCTGGTTGCCATGAGGTCTAACGACGGGAGTTGTGGGTTGCAATCGAAACGACGGGTTAATCACAATGAATGATGGCCAGAGCGTACTGCTCCGGCATACTATTTCTTTTTGGAATTTTGATGAAATAAGGTGAAATTAAAAGAAACTAAGGCTAGATCTGTGCTAAGGCATAAAAATGACATGAAAAACCTAGGATAAGAGAGCAGCTCCCCTACCAAAATTATCGGGAGTAGAGGATCAATTGGAGAAGCATCATCGATGGCTGAATCACCCTCGACACACCTTATCTACACCTCGAAACCATGGGGGAATGCCTCCTGTCACTAGGATTCCTCACCAGCCAAGAATTCAAAGGGTTACAGTGCAAAGAGAGGATTAGATTTGAATTGAAGGAGGAGGGTGTTGTTCTATTACAGTGGAAGGTGGTGAGCATGTGACTGAGCTTGTGTGAGGAGGAGATGGGGTTGGTGGGAGCTAGGGACCTGGCATGGAATAGGGAGATGGAGAGGATAGAATCGTGGTGGTCTCGAGGTTGAAGAAGGTGAGGGGAAAGTTTGGTAAAATTGAGAAAATGGGGTGGTCTCATGCTTTAATAAAGGCAGAGTAGGGTTGGTATGGTTGACTGAGCGGTAAACAAATGAAGTATACATATATATTATAGGTATATGTCTAATATATTTTATGATTTTATTTATATGTGTAGATAAATTTCTCTATATTATATGTATAATGTACATATATATTATAATGTGGTAATTATTTTAGTATCTTTCTAAATGTTTTAATTTGTGTTTATGTTTTCATTATATTTTATATAATATATACAATTATTTAAAATATAAAAAGAATAAAATATAAATAAAAAACAACATGTTATTTGTACAATTGGCCGCAATATAATAATACTCCAGAAAGCCAGTTTTGTATCCCAACTCCATTTTTATGAAACAACTTTCATTAGGTAGATAATTTATTTTAGAATACAATAGAGGTGAGCTTAATGAATTTTGAGTTCATATGGAGGAGATATTGATACAATAGAGGTGAGTTTTTTTGCGACTTTTCATTTATGTGTACAAGTTGCATTGTGCATGATTTTTGTTGACTATAATTTTTATAATTTTCTACACATTTTTTATACAAGTTTCATGTTGAACATTTTATTATTTGAGGTATGTACAAATATAAATAAAATAGTGTAAAAATGATTATATCCAGTATATGAAATTATGGTTTTATATAGTGTTCATGACCTTATCTTGCTTTACTTTATTCCTTATCGACTCAATTAATATTGACCTGGTTTTGAGGTTTAGAGTCATTCAATATCTTTGATACTCCATTTATTTTCTTTTGTTTTCTTTTATTTTCTTTATTATGTAGTTTTGGATTAAATACAAGTATTTATACACTAAATACAAGTTAGTAGTTTTTACATTTGTTTTGATAGGGATTTAAAAGACAATATGGAAGAATAAAGGTAGATGAATGGCTATTCATTACCCACGTATATTTACCTTTGCTAGTCCCTAGCATACACTTACTAGAAGAATAAGTGATGCAAAAGAGAAACTAAAGAAAAGGAAAAAAATAAAGGAATTAGAATGATTATGATTTTTAAACTTATCTTCACAAAATCAAAGTTTGGAGCTCAGTTAAGACCCTTAGATTGTTAGTTTGTTCTAGACCTTATTGGGATTAGGATCTAAAACTCAATATCCCTCAAGTTCTACAATCCCCAATTCAGTTCGCTTCAATAGCTAGGTCAGAACAAGTCTTTTCATAAGCAAACCCTTATGACTATGAGTCTCACTTGTATAGTGTATGTGAATATAGCTCTTCTCATCAGAAATAGTAAGAAGCAATCTCCCTTAGCAAGGTAACCCTAATTCCCCAATGTAGCTACTCTTTCATCGAGGACATTTCCTTCTAAGTTCAAGTACAATCGGCTCAAGAAGAGGGGGTAGAGAAAAGAATGGATTGTGACCAGTGTAGTCACATATCCCATGGAGCTTGACCTGTGTAGTCAAGTCTCCAGCTACAGGCAACCTTGACGTCTTTGACTTTGAAGCATAATATGCCTTGCTTATTGATACATACTCTGACGGGATTGATTTTTCATTGACTTTTTTCCCATCTATTCTTTTGGATTTTTTGATTTTGCATTTTTAGCTATATACAATAACATTTACATAAGGAATTTTTCCTCTTGAGCCAGTAGACTATCCCTCTTTTGATGCTTTGTCATAACCCACAACATCATGTCTTTAGACGTCCATGCCACTTGATCGGGTTGGGAGGAACTGGCCACCTATTTGGGTGATGTACGTTTCCATACGTGTGCTTCTCAAGCTAAATAATCCTACCCTCACCACCTCACCGGACTTGAGATAAGTATAGAGTGCTTGTCCAAGTTAGGTCATCATCAGCAAGAGTAATGTGTGTACTTCAAAATACTCTACTTAGGCTATATAAGATGGCTTGTGAACATAGTCTTGTGTACTCAAAGAATTAAGTCTCATTGACCTGAAAAGTATTAAGTCTAGTTCCTAAAAGGTTCCTATGAAATTAAGTGGATTAAGGTATAGAACAAGCCCCAATCTCCAAATTTTATTTAGAATAGTTCAATTCTCAACATCATTCTGAAAATTGCTTATGCAATGTAGAAAATATTTTTGTGAGATAATTTTCTGATTTTGAACTTTTTATGGAATTTTTCAAAAAATTTTGCAAATTTTTATGGAGTTTTGAATTTTTTCCAATTAAATATTTTTGAAAGGGTTTAGTGATTTTTAAAAGTATTTACATATTTTACAAGGGATTTATAGTTATTTACGGAGGATTTTAAAAAAGTATATATATAGGTATATACAAGTTTTATTCAAGAATTTTATTAATCAGTAAATTTATTTGAAAAATTTTGTAATGATATTATTTAGAAGGTTTTCAAAATAATTTGAAAATATTTTTGCAAACATTTGTCAAACATTTTGAAAACTTATTTTGTAAATACTTTTGCAAAGAATTTTTCAAAAATATTTTTACAAATATTTTTTGCATTTTTTACAATCATTTACAAAAGAGATATTTTTAAATGGTTGTAAAAAATATTATATTTAAATTTTTCAAAAGATTTTCAAAGATTTTTCTCACACTTTACAACCATTATTCAAATAATTCACAAAATAATTTCAAATCAATTTTTGTAAGTATTTTTCAAAAAAATCATACATTTTTACAAGAGTTTTTATAATTGACTTTTTCAGATACCCTTACCCAATGTAGTACATATTAGCCATATTACTAAAATGAAAAATTAGGAGTTATGACTAACGTATATATACCATGTGTACAACCCCCATATACTTAGCTCGAATGATGTTCTCATAGTGATCAAATAGCAATAAAACAGGACATAACTCTTGCTAACTATAGAAAAGTCTACACTACAAAGACTTAAATAAAAGAATAAGAAGTTGATCGTCCCCCTATACTTAGGATCAACTAAATCCTAAATACAGTAGACTGTACACAAGAATGGATGATCGAGTATTAGAATTTTTTAAAACTCGAAGCCTCGATTTGTCCCCTCTATACTTAAGGTAAAATATCCCTAAGTATAGAAAAAATTATTAACAAATTAGAAGACAATTGATAGAACACTAAAGAATAACTCAAATGCGCTCATCCCCCTTGACGAGCCCGCAAAAGCCGCGTTAAGAAATCGTTTTTAATCGTCAATCGTGAAAATAATTGGAAGTCGTTCGTTGTAGGCGGCGATCGGAGACAGTCAAGAAATAACCACAAAATAATGATTCAATTTTAATCTCGTGGTGTATGTTTATTTTACTTGGGCAAGTCCCAAGGTCGATCACAAGGAGGCAAAGGAACAACCTAGATTAACGTCTATCCAATTTTTAGTTCGGTTTTCAAGGCGGTTTTTTTTGGAATTTTTTTAATGCAATATGAGATGCAAAATGCAAATTCGGCCTATTTTAGGGACTAAAATGTAAAATCCGTTCAAACGGTGTCCGAAAATTAGGAAACTTGGCCGAGATGTAAAAAATTATGAAATAAGTGCACTGTAATTTTTTTGGAATTTTTAGATGCTATATGATTTTTTTATGAATTTTTAAATGCAAACAAATTAATTTTCAATATTTAATTTTAATAAATATTAAACCTATTTATTTTCGAGAACTAAAATTATCTAAGATCTATCACAAGGTAATGGATCTTAGAAAAATCCTAGATCACAAAAATGTAGGGTCTAATACCTATTAAAAATTAAACAGTGAAATATGCAAAATGATTTTTATAGAGAAAAGTGTGCATGCAAATGCAATGATTTTTGGGCACAATGTTAATCAAATTAATCTCTACGATATTTGATTTTTGGGGAATTTTTAGAGCCACGGTTAATTAACTATGAATTTCCGAGCACAGATTGGGCAAAATATTCCAATTTTCACAAAACACTTATTTATTAATCAACCGTAATTCACAAAAATGTCCATAGCATGTCAAAATGTAGAGCATTAAGCAATGAACAAAGTGCTATTTTTAAATAAATAAAATGATGCAATGTAGAGATCTATAATGGATGACAAAGACAGGGGTACAGATGCAATATAAATAAAACAAATAAATAAGCAAAGATGGACCTAACTGTAATTACCTAAACTGGGGAGGGTATTTGTGCAAATTACCCAGAGGGGCACGTGCGTGGCACGTGCCCTTGGATGCGGGGACTGAGGCGCGAATATGGGAACTCCAGGGGGGTCACTGCAATTACCCCAGAGGGTCACGTGCAGATCACGTGACCCCTGGGATGAGGAGGATGGGTGACGTCGACCCCCCACGCACGTGCGCCTCACGTGTGGGGGTCTCGGGCTCCGTGCCCGGCGGCGAAGGCGGTGGGGCAGGCGGTGGTAGCCGCTGTCGAGGGCGGTCGGTGGAGCGTCGGCCGAAAGTCAGCCTCCCTCTGGCCGACACACGGCCTAGAGGGCGGCGTAAGAGGAGTCGAGGGCGAGCGGTGATGAGGGGTGGATGGCGTCCGGTCAAGGCGGAGGCGAGATGAGCTGGCAGGCAGAGGTGGCCGTGGGTCGGAGACTGGAGGAGGGCGGAGCACTGGTCCTGCGGAGAAGGCGATGGTTGTCGTGGCGGAGACGTTGAAGGCGGAGGAGCTCCAGGCAGTTGAAGAGGTGCCGGAGAAGAAGGTCTTGGGCTCGACGGCATGAAGCCGGAGCTGAAGCAGCTCAGGCGAGGAGGTCGCGCTGCAACGAGGGTCGATCGACCCTCGGATCTCGCCGTCTCAGCCCAGGCGAGGCTGTCACCCTCATGAAGCTCACAGCGGCGGATGCGTTGGCGTCGAGGGCGGCGCGCCTTTAAATAGGAGAGAGAGCGAGCGGATGCGAGGGAGTTGCGGAGGAGGTCGTTGGCGAGGCGAGGGAAGCGGAGGCCGTTGGGAGGTCAACGAGGCGGCGGAGGGGGCGAGGTTGGGGACGGCGGTTTCGGAGGGGAGAAGGGGCAAGGCACGTGCGGAGCACATGCCTGGGAGGCACGTGCGACGCATGTGCGTCGTTTATTTTTTTTATAAAAACGAGATAATAAAAACCACAAAAAACGCTGACACGTGGCGGCCTCTGGGGCTGCCACGTGTCAGCACCAAAAAAATCGAAAATAAAACCTCTTGTAAAATAGATAAAATATAGCAAATGACCCCGGATCGAAAAAGTTCCTTCACAAAAATTGCTCGTCTCGACGAGATCTACAACTTTCATGAAGACATCAAAGCCAAATTCGGTCAAATGTGAAAAGTGAATTTTTGGGGTATCCCATGTACATAGAATACCTTGATTTTTGAGTTTTCTAATTTTTTTGTCAATTTTAAACACGATAAAAATCCGGAAAAATAAGGAAAACTCAAAGATAAATAAAAGAGACCTTAATCTAATTTTTTTTGGATTTTTATAAGTTAAGAAAATATACACATAAAATACAGGTCAAAAAGCCGCGAAAATACAATGTACAAAAGAGGCCCAAAACCCAACTTTCACATACGATCTCCGATTCACTTGAACTTGGTCTTGTTTTGAAGGTAATTGAATGTGCATTAGTTCAAAAGTGAGTAGGATCAAATCGGACACTAGATGGGGAAGATAAGTGGCTTTTAGTCCGAAAATCCTGAAACTAGGGTTTGGGTTTTTGGTCCACTTTCCTGGGTTAATTTTTTTTTGTATTTTTTATTTATTCTTGTTAGTGATATGTACACAGTGGAGTTGGGTTTGTGACATTCGGAGTTAGTATGAAGCAATTAAAAATAGGGGAAGTTAGGCTATTTACAGGTCAATTTGGGCTTGGATTTTTGGCTTTTTATTTTATGCAGAAATTAATGCTAAAATGCAATTCTTATGCAATCATGCATGAATGATAATTATGCAGAATAAATGCAGAAATGCAGTTGATTTTGAGGGACTTGAGCTTTAATTAATGAGACTTAGAATGGTGAATCTGAGATTCATCATCCCCCTATACTTAAACCATGCTCGTCCCTGAGCATCAAAAAGAAATGCCATGAAGTGAAATGAGACTGGGTTCCATACCAAGACCATGAACTGAAGGTGAAAGTGAAACTAAACTTGACCTTTGGATTAATAATGTGGCGGAACTTCTGTGAGACTTAAAATTTTAAAATCAACAGCCCTCAAGTTCTACACATCATTGACACAGTTTCAACTCAGAAGTCATCTTAGATCAATCCTCTTCCCAAAGTATACCCTATGAACATTGAATAACCGACTCATGTGAGTGAAGGGTTTTAGCTCTTCCCATTCAGAATGCCGGACTACCATGCTCCTCTCCTCTCCAGTAACTCGTCCTCGGGGAGTCAGGTATTTCCTTCTAAGGTCTGTCGTGCTGTGTTCACAATCGAATGAGGGAGAAGATAGAAGAAAGAGAAAAGAACTGGAGGGTGGCCAGTGTAGTCACCTCTCCTCGTGGAGATGGCCAGTGTAGCCGAGTCTCCACCAAGATCTGCAGGTTTCTGAAGCTTGGACCTTTTTGGTCGGATTTTTATTTGGTAGAATGCTTCTATGTATTTGGAATTTTTGGTGGTTCTGCTTGGATCTTGTTGTGCCCCTACGGATATAGAATCTTTTGTTCCGTACATTTTTTGGGGTCTTAGAAAAATTGTGCCCAGCCGTCCATCCCTTTTCCGAAGCTTTATTTCAACCCGTACTCCGGTCTTTAGATTTCCACGCTACCAGAAAAGAGACTCACACAGTCTTCCAACATCCAGTTTGGGTTGAGCTAAGTGCATAGTGCGAGAGTGCGAATTAATTCCCTATTCCAGAGTGGTACCCAGAATGAAGAGACCAGGTTAGACACTAAGAGTCAAACGCTGCACATTGTCATGTGGAACTTAAGGGATTAAGTCAAAAAGACCTGAAGCTCTTAAAATTCTATTTCTCGGTGAAGTTCCTCTGAAAATTAGGTGGATTAAAGTCAAGCCCAGACCACTCTCGGTTTCGGCTCATAACTCGGTTCAGAACCCAATGACTTTTCACATATGCAAATGTATGCGGTGTTGGATGAAGTGCAGGTGTGAAATGCTGACACACACATTTTTTTTTCGACATTTTATGCAAGGGAATTTTTTGATGCAGAAACTGAAATAAGAAGCCTTCTCTTTTTTTTTTAGAAAATTAGGGCAAGTCAGTGTTCTCTCTCTCTTTTTTTTTTCAGTTAGTACCCACCCCGTAAATACATATAGACTTACGCGAAAGTACGAGATATGGGTAAAATATATACAAAGTATATATACAGACCCCCCTATACTTAGCGAGTGCTGTGTCCTCAGAGCACAAGAAGCGTAAAGAAGACATAGCTCGGGCTAAGCGTAAGAGAGTGAAAAAAAAAGAAAAGAAAGAAAGAAAAGAAAAGAAGAAAAAGAATGAAAAGAAAAGCGGTCAGGAAGTGAGGAGAGTATATACGGGTGGATGTCGGTTCCCCCTATACTTAGGCTTTGAACGGCCTAAGTATGGAAGAAGGGTGGATATGGAGCGAATGGGAGTCAGGAGAAGAATGATATATACAGATGGCATCGGTCCCCCCTATACTTAGGCCTTGACCTAAGTAGAGGAAGAAGCTGTACAAGGGAACCGATGTGGTCGGGAGGGAGGGTGGGTAGCCGATGATTAAGGCGGTTTTCGGCTGATCTTTTTGTGAGCCTGCGGTGGGAGATCGTAATGATGAGTCGGAGATGAGGCATATGATTCCCAACAATTGTCAGTGTCATCCTCAGACAAATTATGATGGATAGTGGATGAATTGTTTGAGTCAGATGAAAGATATCCATCATCGGAATTATCCTCAGAGGAGTAGTAATTGAAAGTGGGCATACTCCAAGTATTCTGGCCTTTTTGTTTTTTCAATTGTTTTCTCAGAATTCGTTCCTTCTTGGGGTCAATCAGTTTGTCCTCGGATGAATGCTCAGAAGCACCAGTCTCAGTCAGCTCATACGAAAGAATTCCAGTGTACTTGAAGAATGCAGGAGCATCAGCTTTGGATGAGTAGTAGTTAGGAACGGGAGTTGTCCAACGAGGATTGAATTTTGGATCCTTACGAAGATATGGCTTTAGGGCTGCCGAACAGACTTCACTCATGTAAACCATCTTTTCCGGACCTGATGAGGGATCTTCAACTGATTCCTCTTCCGAAAGGTTAAAGGTGACTCTCTTTTTATTTCGTCGTGAAGGTGTCGGTTCACTTGAGTATCCAGATGAATAGACATTGAAATTCTCCTTGGTTGGTGCTTGGTCTGCGTGCTCGTTCTTAGTCTCTCGAATGTTTGAGCACTCTCGATTTGGGATGATTTGTTCAAGATATTCAGAGAATGTTGCTCCAGGGTGTGACCATGCATATGTCTCTGGATCGTAGTAGAACGATTTGTCAATTTTGAGATCCTCGGGGATTTGAATATTGGGGAGAGTCTCTGCATGTTCTTTCTCTCTTGATTCGATGCTGATGCATTCCTGAATCGAGTTGATGTAGTCCATGTAGTCGGAGTAGGTTGACCCAGGGTGTGCCCATGCATAAGTCTCCGGATCATATGATTCATATACATGGTTGTCCATGGTGAGAGCGGCTGGGAATGGAGCAGGGGGGAGATTTTCTAAACCAATAGTCTCATCAACAACTGCTATCTCAGGTGTGGTCGCGGGGTAGGGCTCTTCTACCGCTTTATGGTTGCGGTTGTTGGGGACTTCGTGGGTTGCCTCAGAAGATCGTGGTTCCTCAAAGATAGGGTCAGATTTAAGTGCTTCCAATGCTGTGAAATTGATTTCCCGAGTCTCACAATCCATACTCGCCTTGGCCAATGCCAAGAATGGCTTTCCGAGAATGATTGGAGACTGGGTGAATTCTCCTTGATGCTCAATATCAACGATCGTGAATTCTACCTTAAGCGGAGCACCTTGGAATTTCATGATGACAGAAATAATTCCTCTCGGCCGCTTTATTGATCGGTCCGCTAATTGTACAATCTCTCGTATCTTCCGAATCGGTCCGAGTTTGAGTTCATGGAATACAGAGGTCGGGAGGATATTAATTGGTGAATCATCATCAATCCGAGCATGGGTGAAAATTGTATCTTTGATTTTGCAGTCAAATCTGGGCAACCGCTTCACTATGCGGCTCTTGGTTTTTCTCCTCAACACCAAGGAGGAGGCCATTGACAAGATATGTCTTTCAGTCTTTGTTCGTATTCTGCCCGACTTTTTGTTCATTAATTTATCTGTTATAAATCTTTTAAGGTCGGGGAAGTGTTCAATGGCCTGTATAAAGGAAAGTTCAAATATCAAGCGTTTTTCCAGTGCTTCCCGTACAGTCGGATCCAAATTCCTCAGATTATCTTCAGTTTTAATTTTTATATAATTTTCTGAATTTTCAATTTTTTTGTGATTTTCAAATATTTCCATTTTTTTGGTATTTTCTGGGTGGTGTGGGGGTGTGGGGTGTTCTTCAGACGAAGAGGGGTTCTGGTGTTCAGGGTGGTGGTTAGTAGCATAATCATTTTCAGAACTGTCCATTGGTCCCTGAATATCCTCAGAATTTTCAATCTCAGATTCAGTTATTTCCTCATTCATTTTACTGTCCGAGCCACCATAGAATGTGATGAATCGATCGGTAAATTTTTGAAATCTCTCCTCTATTGACTTGAATTTCTTATTTATCCTCGAAATATCCTCCTCAAGATTTGGTTCATGATTAATTATGGGAGCAGTAGGTGTATGTTCGATAATTTCATCTTCCATTTTTCTCTTTGTGCTGAGAGGAGAGCTTCTTGGAATATCCGAAATATGCTCAGTATTTTCTGAAAATTTCTCCTCAAAAATAATGGAAGGAGGCTGCTCATAAGGTTCAGACATGTGTCGTTGATTGGTCAGACCTTGATATTGTGGAGTCAACATACAGGGTTTATGTGTTTCTAAGTGGTCAGTCCAGTCCTCTGTATGAGCATCATGTCTGACGAGGGGTCTATCATGGTCAATCCAATGTCGATGATTATTCAGTGCATGTCTTTCCATCTGAGTTTGATTTCTCTGCCAGTCATGAGATTTGAAGGGATTTTGATCTTGAAAAGTTTCATTGGCGAGAAACTGAGAATAAGACGATTCGGTCCAAGATGGTAGGTGGTCATTTACGGTTGGATTGTTCGAATAGAAATTTAATGAGGAGGCCGAATTTATCTGCGGGTGAAAGCCTCCCGCAAATGTTGGAGGATTATTGTAATAAGGGGATTGAGTTGATTTGGGCCTAACCGAAACAAATTCATTTTCATAGTATAGCTCTGATGGGTGTTCGGTCATTTTTGAGAGGAATGGGGAGTCGGATCTGTGAGAGTTTTTAGACAAGAGTTCCATTGTGAGGTTTAAATCAAGAGAGGGAAGAGATGATTGCACGGGATAGTCAAGAGAATTTTTATCGAATGTGCGGCTATTGATCTTGAAATCGGTTCACGCACACCAATGCAAACACAATTCAAACCCCGGGTTCACCAACTCACACAATGAAGCCGTAAGAGTTCGGCTATTATCTTTTCAATTTTAGTTGGTGATAAAATCAATCTTGCAAGCCGTTTAAACGAGATGTTAGGTTTGGAGCTGGGCTCTATCCTAATGTGCGTCTCTCTCCTCGCTGCAAGATAAATCAACCAATGTCGGGGTTGCTCTCCCGCAGAAATTCTTGATTTTATGGATTTTTAGATCGGCTATATTTAGCAGTCCCAGTTTTATTAAGGCGATCACTGTAGAATTTAGGTGAACACAAATTTACGTCTACCGTCCAGTCCCAATTTCCTTTAGATTTATGTGATAAAACAAGAGAGAGGAATTCGGGAAAAGCCGATGTACGCGGAAAACTTATGATGAATGCTCAGTTAGAAGACTTACAGTGCCTCCTCGCAATCTCCATGTGGGATGCAATACAGAATTGAAAATTTATACTAAATGCATGCAAGCCGATGAAAACCGCACCTAAGCAGAAAGTTCTATTAGCGGGAAGAATTGAGTTAAATTTTTGGCTACGTTGAACGATCTAAGGTGCGTCTTGATTAGAGTGCAGTGTGGCTTAAGATCCTACGAGCACAAGCAAAAATATAAATGCTCTAAGAGCCGTATGTGCAGGTCTATCCTAATCGCCACTCAAGTCGGGCCCCACCCTCTCCGGAGAGTGAAACAGGCCATGACACACCACAAATAGAGTTCAATGTCCTTGTACACACGCGAGAGTCCAAACGGACACCGCTATAAATGAGCAGAAAATAAAAATGCAGAAATTAAAAACCTAGACTCTACTCTCTCTCACGACTCGACTCGATCTTAATTTAATTGCGGTTTCTTCGGGTGTCGGTGAAGATGCGTCGGTTCCTTGAAAAACCGCTCCACGTGCGCCGGGTACCTCGCAAGAAAAATAAGAGAGAGGATGTAAGAGAGTGACTCAAGAATAAAATAAATGAAAGAAATACTGAAAAATAAATACAAGAAATAAAATGGGATTTACAATGAAAAATTCGGGGGTCAGACTACCCGAATTCGGAAAACCGAACAAAAATTTTCAAAACAAAAACTAAGCCGTTTGCCTCCCCGGCAACGGCGCCATCTGACGAGCCCGCAAAAGCCGCGTTAAGAAATCGTTTTTAATCGTCAATCGTGAAAATAATTGGACCGTCGTTCGTTGTAGGCGGCGATCGGAGACAGTCAAGAAATAACCACAAAATAATGATTCAATTTTAATCTCGTGGTGTATGTTTATTTTACTTGGGCAAGTCCCAAGGTCGATCACAAGGAGGCAAAGGAACAACCTAGATTATTGTCTATCCAATTTTTAGTTCGGTTTTCAAGGCGGGCTTTTTTTGGAATTTTTTTAATGCAATATGAGATGCAAAATGCAAATTCGGCCTATTTTAGGGACTAAAATGTAAAATCCGTTCAAACGGTGTCCGAAAATTAGGAAACTTGGCCGAGATGTAAAAAATGATGAAATAAGTGCACTGTAATTTTTTTGGAATTTTTAGATGCTATATGAATTTTTTATGAATTTTTAAATGCAAACAAATTAATTTTCAATATTTAATTTAAATAAATATTAAACCTATTTATTTTCGAGAACTAAAATTATCTAAGATCTATCACAAGGTAATGGATCTTAGAAAAATCCTAGATCACAAAAATGTAGGGTCTAATACCTATTAAAAATTAAACAGTGAAATATGCAAAATGATTTTTATAGAGCAAAGTGTGCATGCAAATGCAATGATTTTTGGGCACAATGTTAATCAAATTAATCTCTACGATATTTGATTTTTGGGGAATTTTTAGAGCCACGGTTAATTAACTATGAATTTCCGAGCACAGATTGGGAAAAATATTCCAATTTTCGCAAAACACTTATTTATTAATCAACCGTAATTCACAAAAATGTCCATAGCATGTCAAAATGTAGAGCATTAAGCAATGAACAAAGTGCTATTTTTAAATAAATAAAATGATGCAATGTAGAGATCTATAATGGATGACAAAGACAGGGGTACAGATGCAATATAAATAAAACAAATAAATAAGCAAAGATGGACCTAAATGTAATTACCTAAACTGGGGAGGGTATTTGTGCAAATTACCCAGAGGGGCACGTGCGTGGCACGTACCCTTGGATGCGGGGACTGAGGCGCGAATATGGGAACTCCAGGGGGGTCACTGCAATTACCCCAGAGGGTCACGTGCAGATCACGTGACCCCTGGGATGAGGAGGATGGGTGACGTCGACCCCCCACGCACGTGCGCCTCACGTGTGGGGGTCTCGGGCTCCGTGCCCGGCGGCAAAGGCGGTGGGGCAGGCGGTGGTAGCCGCTGTCGAGGGCGGTCGGTGGAGCGTCGGCCGAAAGTCAGCCTCCCTCTGGCCGACACACGGCCTAGAGGGCGGCGTAAGAGGAGTCGAGGGCGAGCGGTGATGAGGGATGGCTGGCGTCCGGTCAAGGCGGAGGCGAGATGAGCTGGCAGGCGGAGGTGGCTGTGGGTCGGAGACTGGAGGAGGGCGGAGCACTAGTCCTGCGGAGAAGGCGATGGCTGTCGTGGCGGAGACGTTGAAGGCGGAGGAGCTCCAGGCGGTTGAAGAGGTGCTGGAGAAGAAGGTCTTGGGCTCGACGGCGTGAAGCCGGAGCTGAAGCAGCTCAGGCGAGGAGGTCGCGCTGCAACGAGGGTCGATCGACCCTCGGATCTCGCCGTCTCAGCCCAGGTGAGGCTGTCACCCTCGTGAAGCTCACAGCGGCGGATGCGTTGGCGTCGAGGGCGGCGCGCCTTTAAATAGGAGAGAGAGCGAGCGGGTGCGAGGGAGTTACGGAGGAGGTCGTTGGTGAGGCGAGGGAAGCGGAGGCCGTTGGGAGGTCAACGAGGCGGCGGAGGGGGCGAGGTTGGGGACGGCGGTTTCGGAGGGGAGAAGGGGCGAGGCACGCGCGGAGCACGTGCCTGGGAGGCACGTGCGACGCATGTGCGTCGTTTATTTTTTTTTATAAAAACGAGATAATAAAAACCACAAAAAACGCTGACACGTGGCGGCCTCTGGGGCTGCCACGTGTCAGCACCAGAAAAATCGAAAATAAAACCTCTTGTAAAATAGATAAAATATAGCAAATGACCCCGGATCGAAAAAGTTCCTTCACGAAAATTGCTCGTCTCGACGAGATCTACAACTTTCATGAAGACATCAAAGCCAAATTCGGTCAAATGTGAAAAGTGAATTTTTGGGGTATCCCATGTACATAGAATACCTTGATTTTTGGGTTTTCTAATTTTTTTGTCAATTTTAAACACGATAAAAATCCGGGAAAATAAGGAAAACTCAAAGATAAATAAAAGAAACCTTAATCTAATTTTTTTTGGATTTTTATAAGTTAAGAAAATATACACATAAAATACAGGTCAAAAAGCCGCGAAAATACAATGTACAAAAGAGGCCCAAAACCCAACTTTCACATACGATCTCCGATTCACTTGAACTTGGTCTTGTTTTGAAGGTAATTGAATGTGCATTAGTTCAAAAGTGAGTAGGATCAAATCGGACACTGGATGGGGAAGATAAGTGGCTTTTAGTCCGAAAATCTTGAAACTAGGGTTTGGGTTTTTGGTCCACTTTCCTGGGTTAATTATTTTTTTGTATTTTTTATTTATTCTTGTTAGTGATATGTACACAGTGGAGTTGGGTTTGTGACATTCGGAGTTAGTATGAAGGAATTAAAAATAGGGGAAGTTAGGCTATTTACAGGTCAATTTGGGCTTGGATTTTTGGCTTTTTATTTTATGCAGAAATTAATGCTAAAATACAATTCTTATGCAATCATGCATGAATGCTAATTATGCAGAATAAATGCAGAAATGCAGTTGATTTTGAGGGACTTGAGCTTTAATTAATGAGACTTAGAATGGTGAATCTGAGATTCATCACCCCTATACTTAGGATCGCCATCCTAAGTATAGCACAGATGAGTGGGATGAATGATTACATGGAAGAATGAAATAATTGAAAAAGAATGAAAAAGAATCAATAATTTTTTTGTTTTGTGCATTGTGTGAATCTTCTGATGCTGCAGTTAGGAGATATTCTTCAAATACAACATTGATTGAATCGACAACGGACAAGAATGTATCATGCTCTAAACATGGCTTCAGCAACTGTCTGTTGACCACAAATGGTTGTACGTCCGATGATAATTCAGATATCAGTATGCTACCATTGTCACACATATCTCACATAGAAGCAGCCCTATCCATTTACTCTTAAGTTTTCCTAGGAATATCTTCAACTTTACATCAAATAACCACACATTCTGACCTAGCTTGAAAGTCTTTTGTTTAATGTGCTTATCATGCCGGCGTTTGACTTTCTCCTTGTACATCAGGCTTAGACTCAGAGTTCTAAAAGTCAGCCCAGATCAATCTTTCGATTCTGACCACCAGTGTGTGAGTCTAAATTACAAATATTGACTGCCCAAAGAGATTTATGAATTAATTCCACTAGCATATGGCATGACTTTCCATATATAAGACGATACGGGGACATACCCAATGGAGACTTGTAGCCAGTCTGATAACCCCATAAAATGGAATCAAGAAGTTGAGAACAGCTCTTCCTATATGGCCTAACAAGTTTCTGCAAGATTGTCTTGACCTCCCTTAACTCGACCAAGCCATTGGAATGTGGGTGGTAAGGAGATGTGACACGATGATCGGCAATGTACTCCTTCATAAGATTTTTCACTTCTCTGTTGATAAAATGGCTACCCCCATCTGAAATTAAGATCTTCGGGATTCTGAACCATGAAATAATGTTGTCCTTGAAAAGGTGACAAATAGTATGCCTATCTGCAGATCAGACGGGAATAGCCTCCACCCAATGACCCACGTAATCAATGGCAAGCGGGATGTATTCAAATCCTAGACTGTTATGAAATGGGCCCATAAAGTCGATGCCCAAGTTTCGAAAACATCTGAAAATCTGAATAAATTTAAAAGGCATGGAATCTTTGGAACTGATGGTTTCTCCTATTTTCTGATAGTCGATGCAGCCTTTAACATATGTTGCGACATCCCTGAATAGTGTATACCACCAGAAGGCACACTAAAATACTTTCGTTGTCGTTCCGCTTACATAATGTGTCCTCTTGCTTCGAGCTTATGACAATACTCGAGGACACCGGCATGCTTCTCTTGAGAAATACACCGACATCAAATGCAATCCACACCTTCCCTAAAAAGATATGGATCTTCCCACTGTAGAAATGGATATCAGATAAAAACTTCTACTTCTTTATTCACATCAAATCTTGTGGAACTTCTTAGAGCTGAGATAGTTTAGACTATCGGCATACTAGAGGAGAGAAGCAACACTGAGAATTGATTCATCGGGAAAGGTTTCAATGATCATCACAGAGCTCAGCAGAGTCTCTGTACATTCAATTCCGGAAAGATGATCTGCTACCACATCCTTGACTAGAGGTTTATTTCTTATTTCTAAATCAAATTACTAGAGGAGAAGGATCTATCTGAGTAGACATGACTTGGCATCCTTCTTCTGCTTTAATATTGGATAGTAGAGTGGTCAGTATAAATAATCACTTTGAAACTGAGAAGATGGGATCTAAATTTCTCAAGGACGAAAACAACTACCAGTATCTCTTTCTATGTAAATGTATAATTTTTCTGAGCTTCATCTAATGTTCTACCAGCATAGTGAATGGCATAGGACAATCCATCCCTTATTTGTCCTAAAACAACCCCAATGATAAAATCAGATACATTCATCATGATCTTAAATGGAAGAGACCAATCGGGTGGCTATAAGGCATGTGCCTGAGTGACATGATCTTTCGACTGATTAAAAGCTTAGAGGACTTCTATGATAAATAATGAAATTTTTCTCTTTGCCTAGGAATTATGTTAGAGGTCGGCGATGAATCTCCATTTCATGACCTTTATTCTATCATTTTGGCCATAAAACCCTAGCTAAATACATATCTATAGCATTAATTTGTACAAAATAACATTCATTATTTACATTCTTCATTGTGTATAAAGTACTATAATTAATGCCAAAATAATAGAATAAAGGAAAGAAAAGAAAAGAAATAAAGTTCCAAAGGTATTTTATGACCCTAAACATCGAGACCAAGTCAAGAATTGATTTGGTCTACAAGGAATAAAATATGGAGAGATAAGGGCTGAGAATACAAATAAAAACCTTATTTATTTATCCTTCAATAACTTATTTTTGGGACTTATTTTATTCTTTATTATTTATACATTGATAAACGCTCCCGCTACCCTTGTTAATTCGAGCAAATTAATGTTCAAATTGATTACTAATGTTCGTTGCAGTCAGATAACGAGAGCGGATCAAAAACCACTTTTAATTTTTGTTTTACAACTTAATTTCGAGTGGCAACTTTTTACTTGGGAGTCCAAGGTCGAACTATTTCTAATGTTCGATTTTCAGAGGGAATATCTTTTGTTTTCTTTCGATTTTTTTATGCAAGATACATGACAAAATCAGGCCAGTTTTAAAAGTTAAATCAGATAAGTAATCAAATGAAGTCCAAAAATGATGAAACTTGGCCAGATGATGAATTATAATGAAATTAAGCTACCCTATTTTTTTAGAATTTTCTGACACTAAATGAATTAACTATGAATTAAAAATGAATGCAGGGTGATTTTGACCAATTTAATTTTAATAAAAATCAAATCACAATATTTTGGGGATTATCCTAGATAGATCTAAAGATGAGGAATCCAAGAAAATTATCAAACCTTAATTTTGATGTGAAATGAACTTATTAAAAATAAATTAAGGAAATCACCAAATAATTTATTTAGGCCTCAAAATGCGTGCAATTGAGATGAAATTTTTATGCAAGGTGAAGCTAATTATCCTAGATCTAATGTGATTTTTTAGGAATTTTTGGATTCACAGAGAAATTACTATTAATTAAAAGGTTAAATTGGGCAAAATATCACATAAATGAACCAATTAATTAATAAAAAATTCCATTGATATTACAAAATTATGGCACGTGTTACATAAAGAGGAGGACAATGTAAGCTACACCATGCAATTTTTAGAACTCAAAAATGAATTAAGATGAATGCCTAAATATGTGTGCAAAGACAGGAGCATAATTGCAATACAGGAATTAAAAATTGCTCAAAATAAAATATGCTGACAGGGACTATTATGCAATTACCTAGAATGCAGGGGGGTAGATGCAATTTCTCCACAGACGCACGTGCTCCTCATGTAGGGTCGCTTCGTAGGGACTGAATTGTAATATCAGAAACCTTCAGGGGCCTCAGTGAAATTTGCCCAGACCGCACGGCAGATCACGTGGGGTGCCCTAGGGTCAGAGTACTTCAGCGGCTCGGGACGAGGCTCGGCTGCTCTGGAGGTTCGGGCGTCGGTTCAGATGAGCTTCGGGTGATCCGAGCCTAGAGGTCGGGGAAGAGGCTCGGATCGGGCGATGTGGTGCGATCTAGACCGTTGGATCAAGGACGATCCAACGGTTGTTGGTCGATGACGCGTGACGTGTCTGAGTCCGTCAGATCATTGATCGATCCCACGACGATGGGCTCGCTCCTGCTGATAGCGACGTGGCGTGATCAAGCCCGCAGGATCTAGAAGAGATCCAACGGCTGGAGATGGAGGCGGGAACGACAAAGGGAAGCGGGCCGTGTGGCGCAATCAGAGGGCGCCACGTGTCCAACTATGAGTGGCTGCAGGAAGAAATGAGATTAGAGAGAGAAGGAGGCTGAATTTGGAAAAACTCAAAACATGAAAGTTGTAGATCTTGATGAGATCTACAAGTTTCATGTTGACCAAAGACAGAGATGAGGTCAAATATGATACAAAAATACACGAATACAAATATACACATATATAGTATACATAGAGGCCCAAAAACCCAACTTCTTCCTATGAGCTCCGAATTGGATGAAATTAGTCTCATTTTAAAGGTCTTTGAATGTGTATTCATATGAAGGTGAGTAGACCTATTTTGGAGTTGGTACAAGAGAACTATGGGTTTTTATGGTCCAGGGGTTCTAGGGCTTTATTGGATGTTTTTCAAAGGAGATCTCTGACTTTCTTCCTTATATTATTAACTAAAGGTGTATATATCATAAGGGAGGTGTTAGTTTATAGGTGGATATTTTACAAGTGATCTTGGCTTCTTATTTAATGCAAATGTGAATGCTAAAATGCAAATATTATGAATGCATGTATGAATGCTAATTGTGCAAGATAAAGGGAAATATGCTGCTATTTACTCGGGAACAAAACTCTATTTTCAACTTTTAGAGTGATGAATCACAGATTCATCATACATCAAATAAAAAAATGTACGTGAAAGTTTTAGACAAAAATACATAAAAAATACAAAATTGATTTTACACAAAAATAATATACAATGTACTTTCTACACTCAAAATAAAAATCCAAAATACAAACCTTACAGACCTATGTCTCCTCAATATGAACTTAAAATGCATCAAAATCGCCTTAATTGTATATAACTTTTAATAAGCTATTTAATGAAGGGGTTTAATTTAATTTAAAGTTAAGATGCAAAAGTTAGGTTTTGGACCCCTATTGTACAATATGCTTGAATAAAATATTCATTTTCTTTATTCATTATCTTTTTCATTATTTTATATTTTGTAATTTTGTAAATATTATTTATATTATATGAACATAACTAAAATAAAATAAACCATTAAAAATATACTAAAATAAATAATTATATAAAATATATATATGAATAAAATACATAAATGAATATATTATACATATACCTATATAATTTATACCTATATTTAATTAAGCATACAAATAAACTCAGAAAAATACAATAAAAATATATCTAAGTGTATTTAAGTAAGTTATAAATATATAAATTAATTATATAAAATAGTAAAATCTAACATGTAAATTAAAAAAATATATAAAAGATAGGTAAATATACTTGTACTTATACATGTAAATAGCAACTTGTAATAAATAAACTCATAAAAAGAAATAAAAGTATAAATTAAATACTACATAAAATAATAAATAATGTTTTTCATAATCAAAATTTAATTAATTCATTTATTAATTATAATCGAATTCATAAATAATTTTTTATTCTTCTTTTTCTGTTGGTCCACATGGATGAACCACTATTTCTCGACAGTTGACCACAGGTCAACTGCCCTCTCTCCCCTTCTGACTTCTGTCAGACATCACGACCTACCCATCTTCTCCCCATTTTCCCACTCCCGCCATATCTTCTCTCCCTCGATCCTTTCCATCATCTTGATTATCGATCTTCCCTAATCCACGCCGACTCGACATCTTCATCATTTCCTCCATCCTTCGCACGCCACCCTCCATCGAACTCATCTCCATCTCATTGTGTATAACCACATCATATCCCCTATTTTTGGGGTGGTTCGTCTTCCACCTATTCTTAGACCCTCGAAGGACCTCCATGGCATTTAGGCTTGTGATAGGGGCCGATTGTCGTCCTTCGCAGCAAGGAGTGACTATGTAGAAGATGTATCCCACCCATCTCCGGCGAGCTCTGACGTCGAGGTATGTCCTCTTTGGCTCTGGCCAAATCTAGGTTTGTTTTCCCGTTTTCTAGGTAGTTTGTCTTATAACCTTTCGATGCAACATTTTATTTTGTTTTTTTTTTGATTTTTGCCTAATCATTAGGACTTAGTCTTCATCAGAGCTCTAGAGATCCGACCACCGTCACTCATCGTGTACCTGACTGTTCTGACCTCACAATCATCCCACTTCTTTTCCTGATCGTTTCTCCGTCCATCTCCTCTCGCTAGACACCCAGGTTCCCTTGGGATCAGGACTTCGAGGTCCTCTCCATCGCATCTCCTGAGACCTCACCGCCCCCTTCCATTTCACATCTGACCTTTATCAAATAACTTTAGGACCCTACCCTCTGCATTAATGTCGTTCCATTTATCTTACTTAAAGGTCTTGAAGAGCTCGTTTGAGGGCTATGTGACCCAAGAAAGAAGCACCAGGTATTCATTGGAACCCTTGGGCTCCAGGGCTTGATCAGCGAGCCCTGAGCATTTTTGAAGCCCTTGGCAAGTGCGTCACAACTGCAGGAGCATGAAGAGAACATCAATGGTAAGCGAGGTGGCTGGAGATGCTCACTACACTAGATTGAAACTTGCTTAAGGCAAGTTCATCCCCAGTTCTTCCACCACCCTTATGTGTTGTCTGATCATGATGCAGTTTCTTTGAGTAGGATGCATTGGATCAACAGGAGCCTCCACCATCTAATCTCCCATGGGATCTAATCTGAGCCCCAGATCCGCGAAGGGTTACACGTGTTCCGAGCTCGCCACGCATCCAAGTGAGAATCTCGTGGCCACTGTAGGGGGTAAATTACATATATGGCCCCCTCATTTTTGTATATTAATATTTAATACTTAAACTTTCTGCAGTAGTTGTAAAAAGTTTGTAAAAATTGCAAGTGAACCCATATGCCTTGTTGATATTAGCTTTAGGTCCTTACCAGCTCAGCTTGCGTGTGCACTTTTATCCCTCTGGGTTATTGTAATTGTATTTTAAAACTTAAACTTTGAAAATTAGTTGTAAACTATTGGGTATTTTGCATTGTAACCCCTACATTTTAATTTAATTTCAAATATACCCTTCTAGTTCAATAATTTTTGTGTTTGTTTCTCTAATTTTTATAAATATTATATGTGCTCTAAAAATTATAAAAAATAGTATTCAGTGCATGCTTATATAGTATTTAATGCCATAATTTTATTTCTCCATCTTAGGCATTTTTATATTTATTAAAAATCAAAATAGTATGCTTTATTTTCTGATTGATTTAAAAAATCCAAAACAATTATAAAATTGTAATTAAAACTTCAAAAAATTAGTGTTTATTTAATTTTTGTATTTTGTACCTCTAGACCAAAAATCTCTAAAAATAAAAAAAAATCACTAAAAAATAAAAATATCCAAAATCCTTATAAAAATTATAAAAAAATTCCTCCAAAATCGAAAAATATTTATTTCTATCTTTGAATTTTCTTTATATTATATATTATCTATTTAAGAAATTAAGAGATTTTGGAATTTTTTATTTTTAATACCTTAAAACATTTGACCAATTTAAAATATCACTATTTTGACTTTTTTAGTTTTAAAAATCCAAAAAATCCAAAAAATCATAAAAAAATCATTAAAAATAAAAAAAATAGTATAAAAATATAAAACTTACAAAAATATTTTATTCTGTAAATTTTGATTATTTTTAGTTTTTATTAAAATTATATTACCATATATTATATATATCGATCTAGTTATATATATATTATATTGAAAAAAATAAACTAAAATTATAAATTTATAAAAATAAAATAAAAATTATAAAATTTAAAATCTTAAAAATATATAAATATTAAATATTAAAAAGAATTATTTAATTTAATTTAAAAACCCATAAATTCATTAACTAATTAAGTAGTTGTACAAAATATACCTACATTATTTATTCATTATTTATATATAAATAATATACTTGCTACACCGACTTGTCTCCTTGTGTTTGACACTCTACCGTACTTACATCTATACACATTTATAGTGGAGTTATAATAAATTTTAACTCCACACGCTTTGTATTTCTGTGATCATTGATTCTAGGTTAATTGTTGTTTGAACTAGGGTTTCTTGTGGGTCACCACAACGACTTTGTCTTCGCCTTGTGAGGACATATTTGGCCTGCGAAAAAACCTGCTCAACAGTCGGGCAATCTTACTGAAGTCCTTAATGAATCCTAAGTAAAAATCAACATGCATAGAGATGACCTCACATTCTTGATTGTTCGAGGTGGCTCAAGTTTTACAATCACATTCGCCTTTGTCGGATCGACCTCCATACCTTGTTTGGAGATGACATGACCCATCGTAATTCCTTCGGTTACCATGAAGTGACTTTTTTACTATGATAGAAGAAGATTGACTTCACAGCAACTCTTAAGTACTTGGTCCAGATGCGCAAGACAACCATCAAAACTATCACCATAAAGTGAGAAATCATCCATAAAAACCTCAAGAAAAATACCCACCATGTTTGTAAAAACGGCCAACATACACATTTGGAATGTATCGGGTGTGTTACATAATCTAAATGACATCCTCTTGAAAGCATAAGTGTCGAACGAACAAGTGAAAATCATCTTCTCTTGATCCTCAAGAGCGATTGCCACTTGGTTGTACTCAGAGTACCCATCCAAGAAGCAAAAGAACTCTTTCCCTTTCAACCTTTCAAGCACTTGATCAATAAAAGGTAGAGGAAAGTGATCCTTCTTAGTAGTTGAGTTCAGGCAACTGTAATAAATGCAGATGCACCATGATGTGGGTACTCGGATAGATATCTCCTCTCCTTGATCATTATTAACCTCCATAATTCTGGATTTCTTCGGAACTAGGTGCAATGGGCTCACCCATTTTGAGTCAGAGATGGGATAAATGAAGCCAACCTCACACCACTCTGTTATCTCTTTCATGACCTCATCCTGAATATTAGGGTTTAATCTTCACTAAAACTCGTATGACATTTTGAAACTGTGATGGTTGGCGCGTGATCTCCAGATAATAAGGAGTTGTTGTCCACCTTGGTCACTCTTGGCTCATGCATTAAAGTACCAAACATATCTGCAATGATTTCTTCATGTTCAGTTTGGCAAGAATTTTCCTCAAATAATTTGATCAATGCATCAGAATCAATCTTCCTGCCAGTGGTGACGCGAAAATTCGAGATGTGACTAAGGTGGATAATGTCGTTGTCCTTATGAAACTGTGATGGTTGGCGCATGATCTCCAGATAATAAGGAGTTTCTGTCCACCTTGGTCACTCTTGGCTCAGGCTTTAAAGAACCAAACATATCTGCAATGATTTCTTCATGTTCGGTTTGGCAAGAATTTTCCTCAAATAATTTGATCAACGCATCAGAATCAATCTTCCTGCCAGTGGTGATGCGAAAATTCAAGATGTGACTAAGGTGGATAAAGTCATTGACCTTAGTCAATCGATTCGGTCAACGAGAAAAATATATATAACCACTTGAAAGAAAATCAATCAATGAAAAGTAATGTAAGTGGTCTTCACTATTTAATTGACCTGCTATAGCGACCAGGGGCGAACACAAGGAGCACGATTGAAAAACTAAGTAGTCAAATTTCAAAGTAAAATAAAATGAATTTCTAGTGGTTTTTAAATTTTCAAAAAAAATTATTTTTAAATAAGGAACAATATGCACAAGGAAAGAAATACACACACCACACTCTTTTTGTATTTTTGAAAATAATAAAAATACTCAAAAAATTGTAAAGAAAATATTTTGGATTTTATAAGTTTTGAAATATTTTTGTAGAATTTTCAGGTATTTTTGTATTTTTCTAAAAATCAAACATTGAGAAAAAAGGTAAACAGTACACATCATGGAGTAATTTGTAACTTAAAAATAGTTTAAGTGACCAAACTCGTGGGAAATTATTTTTATACTGAAATATAGACAAATATCTACTAACAGGAACTGAAACCACTATTTTGGATTTTTTTTGATTTTTTATGATTTTTCTAAAATTCTAGATATTTTACCATTTTTTGGGTTTTATAAATAATTAGCGCGTCAAATTTGGATAGAAAATAAAAGACAATGAAATACACCTAATCTATTTTTTTGGAATTTTTGAGCAATATTCAATTTTTTATCATTTTTTAAATTTCAGTCAGAGAAAATGGCACTGTTTTTTATTTTTTAAAAATAGCAAATAATAGTAAAATACAATGAAATTTTTATACAATGAAGATGAACAAAGTAGGAATATAACATGAATTTTGGAAAATTTATTAATAACAAATGCTATTTATTTCAATGATAAAATCATGCAATTTATATCCTGAAATACAGGACTAAAATGCGATTTTTTATTATTTGTGCATCACATAATAACAGGCAATAAAATAGAGGAAGAATTTGTAGTTTACCCATAAAGTGTGTGCAACACACATGATTAGAAGTCTGGCGGGAGCGTGTATGCAAACCTTAGGAATTCTAGGGGTAGAACTGTAATTTACCCAATATTTTATTAAATTTCTTCCACCCCCACCTAGGGTTCTTCTTCACGTTCGTTCTCAAAAGGGAGCATGGTGTCGATGCCCCTTCAGATCTGCGGCTGGCTGGCGGTGGTGCGATGGCTGGAGAATGATCTGGTGACGCGCTCCGTGCAGGCGGATGACAGTCGCGATTAGAGGTTGGTGGCGGATCGACGGAGGCGCGCGGTGAAGGGCCAGCCCAGGCGGGGATGGTGTAGGTGGTCCACGTAGGCTCGCGCGGTTGCGGAGGGGGGCAGCGGGCCGGCGATCGGGCAGTTGGAGGCACCGTGGGCGAGGAGCAGGCGGCCGTAGGTCTGGTGGCGAAGGCGAATGGCAGAGGCGGCGCGCGTGGGCTTGCTCAGATGTTTCCAGGCGTAGAGCTCGCTGGTGGGGGACTGCGGAGGTGGCAGGCACCGTGCACAGCGGAGGTGACTTGCGCGGGAGAGCTGCACGGTGTTCGTTGGGCGGTCGGGCAGCGGGCTACGAGAGATGGGCAGCAGGCGGCGGGTGCCGCCCGTGGATGAGGTGGCGGGCCTGCTATAATTTTTTTTATTTTTTTGTTTTATTTTTATATTTTTTATAAACTGAAATAAATGAATTTTTTAACAGAAACTGTATTTTTTTTTCATTTTTTTCATTTCTTACCTGCAAAATAAATGTTAAAAATAAAACTTATAAACTTTTTATTATAATCCTACAAAACAAATATATATAGATATATAAAAACTTTTTATTTTTTCTTATTTATTCCTACAACAAAAATGTTAGAGATAAAAAATTGAAATATTTTTTTTATTTTTTTGTAAATTCATTCCAAGCAAATGTTAGAATAATTTTTATGTATATGTTTTTATTTTTTATTTTTTTGCAAAATAAATGTTAGAAAAAGAACATTTTTATTTTTTAATTTTTAGTTTTATTTTTTTTGTATATACAAATGAGGATACGTGCACGACGACTTGATCCAATAAAATTCGAACATGGAAAAACATGAGTGGATGTGGATCCGTGAAATGGGAGATGGATCCGTGTCTCCGGTCACAGTGCGTGGCTGGAGTTGTGTGATTGCTTGAGGAAGAACGTGAAATGGAGAGGATGAGGGAACGAATGTGAAATCAGTGTCGGATTGGAAATCAAATATGCGATCGGAAATGGTGCCAACTACGATTAAAAATTTTACAACTAAATGATTGTGAATTAAAACCTAAGATTAATCTAGAAAAATGGCGGAAAATAAAATAGATCTCACCTTGGGATCGGATACGCCGTGATGGCCTCGGCGAGGACTGACTCAGTGTCACCGGACGACTCGGAGGCTGGGCACCCTTCTACGATAAGAAACTCTTAGAGATCGGGCTCCTCTCCACTTAAGATTTTGATCAAAGAATAATGAAGGAAAGGAGCCCCATTAAAAAGAAGATGAAATCCCAAAAAGGAAGATATTTACAAAAGAGGAAGACGTTTAGTGGTAGAATTAAGAAAATAAGCTAAATAAATAAATAAAATAAATAAATTTTCGTAACTACAATAATAATAATTGATAATTGTCAAAATCTAAAGAGCCACCTTAATGGTGGCTAATTAAGGTAATTATTGAACTAAACACATATGGTATATTTTTATATACAATTAATTAATTAAATGAATTATTTTCATCACTTTATTTATTTAATTAATAAAGGTTAATTATTTATTTTTTTGATATAGTTATTTAAGGAGAAAGTTTATATGCATACGATACATACATATAGTACAATATACACATGTGCATTAAAATTTTTTATTTACTTTAAATTACTTGTGAACAATATTTGTAATTATTAAAAATATGATATGTACAATAAAAAAATAAATACAATAAATACATGGTCAAATTGCTAAAACCACCCCAAAAAACTGACTTTTCAACCATAACTCCAAAAATTATGAACCTATAGCCATTATAAAGATAATTTTATTTAGAATTCAATGGAAGTGAGTTTGGTTCAATTTGAGTTCATATGGAGCCAGAATTAGTCTTTCAATTGTCATTTTACGGCTTTTTCTGAGTGTGGATACTTGTATTCTATACATCGTTATACTTTGCAATTATTTTTATTATTTACAAAACATTTTTATTTACAATTTCTATTTAGAAAAATATTTAATTTGAGGACAATTTATATACAAATAAAATCATGTAATTTTTATAAAAATATACAAAGAATAAATTCAAAAAAAGGAAGAATATTTACAAATTATTTTTTTGGATTTTTTGGATTAAAGACCCTATCTCCCCCTACTTTGTTCCTGGTTGATCAGGTCAACTCTTGACCTTCTCTTGGAGTTCGGGTCAGTCTGCATTTATTTCATACATACATCCTTTATTTTTCTTTTCTTTTCTTTTCTTTTTCTTTTCTTTTTTATTCTTTTATTTGAATATAAACAGTGTTAAAAATGCATATTTAACAAATGCATGCTAAATGATAATTTCATGAAATTAGTGGGTATTTACATGTATTTGACTAAGGAAATGAAGCTAAAATAAAAGAATAAAGGTGATGAATCATGGATTCATCAATCCCCTATACTTTACCTTTGCTAGTCCCTTAGCAAACACTCATTTGGAAAATAAGTGAAAATAAAAAAAAGAAAAGAAAAAGGAAAGAACTTAGACCAATGTTGATTTTCAAACTTATCTTCGTAAATTTAGAGTATAGAGCTTGGTCAGACCTTTGGATTATTAGTTTGGCAGAACCTTTGGGGAAATGGGTTTAAGACTCAACAACCCTCAGTGAGAACCCCCGATCAAATCTATATCATTATAGAATGGGAAAAAGACAAATAACATCATATAAATGTCGAGCGAGTCCCACTATTCTTTGGTCAGATCACCTTAATCAGTCAGGTCAGAACAATTCTACATACACAAACTCTAGTGACTATGAATCTATACTTGTACTGTGTATGTGTATTTTGGCTCCCCCACTTCAGAAATGACATAGAAAAAACCTCCCTCAACAAGGTAACTCTATTCCCCCCATCTAACAACTCTTTCCTCGAGGAGCGGGGGTATTTCCTTCTAAGTTCAAGTACAACCATCTCAAGAAGAGGAGATGGAGAAAAGAATGGATGGTAACTAGTGTAGTTAACTATCCTTGGATGCATGAGTAGTGTAGCCAAGAATGGATGGTAACTAGTGTAGTTAACTATCCTTGGATGCATGAGCAGTGTAGCCAAGTCATCCGCTGCAAGCTTACAAAAATTTGACTTTGAAGCTCTTATTCTCTTTTTTTCACTTGTATATACACTCCTACAGGCATTTTACTTTTCAATCAGGCATGCCTACTTTTGGAGATTCTGCATTTTTCCCTTTTTTTGAAAATATATACAAGGTGCAGCATGTACATAAGGAGTTTTTCCTCTTGAGCTAGTAGATTATCCCTCTTTTTATTCATTATTGCAATCCCACAGCATCCTGTCTTTAGACCTCAGTGCTACGATAGCAGGTTGAGATGAACTTCCCTCCCTAGAGGAAGACGAGAGGCTCCACCTAGATGTACTACCCTCGTATGCTACTCCAAGCCAAGGTCAACTGCCTCCTCACCACCTCATCCATGTTGAGCCACGTATAAAGTGCATGTGCAAGTCAAGTCGTTGTCTGCGAGAGTCATGCGTGTGTTGTTAAGTGCTCTATTTAGACCAATCAAGATGATATGTTAACATAGCCTAATGGACTTGAAGAATTAAATCTCAAGACCTGAAAAATCCTAAAATCATATCCTATAAGGTTCCTCTGACATTAAGTGGATTAAGGTCTTAACTAAGCTCCATTCCTCAATTTCATTCCAGACTAGTTTAAATACCAACATTACTCTGAAAAATGCTCATACAAATGTGAGAAAACATATACAATGCAAAGAGAAAAGAAGAGAGAAAAAACTTTTTTTGAACGATTTTCTATTTATGAACTTTTTATGGATTTTAAAAAAATAATGCAAATGTAAAAAGATTTTTTATGCAAATATTTGCAGACTTTTGGTTTTTATATTTTTTAGGCAATTATTTTTAGAAATTTTTTTATAAGGGTGAGGGTTGTAGATAAGATACACATATTTACACGGGAGTGAGTTAATTATTTACAAGAATTAGGTGAAAGGATTTACAACTTGAGTGTTAGTAATTAATACAACTACATATATATATATGGTAAAGAATTTTATGGATGATGCATATATTCCTCAAACTTATTTGAAAATAATTATACAAATACTTTTGAACACTATAGTCCAAAATAATGTTTTCAAACAATTTTGCAAATATTTACAAACATTTGAAAACTATTTTGCAAACATTTTTCAAACAGCATATATAGATTTAAAAAAAATAATTTTTCAACCATTTTCAAGATATTTGTACATAGTTTTACAAAAAAAATTTATTTCACACAAAGAATTTTTTTTACAAACCAAAATACTTTTACAAAGGTTGAAATTATTTTTCAAAATATTTTCAAATAGTTTTCAATAGATTCTTCAAATAGAATTTCAAACTACTTTCAAAATATTTTAACCTGGCTTATTAATCAGTATTTACAAAAAGAAATTTGAGGAAATATCTGCATCTTTTTATTAGTTGTGTTTTTTTAATTTTACATATATTTATATAGTATTTTAGACATATTATTTAAAAATACGAAAGTATGAGTTATGGCTAAATGTATATACAATATATACGACACCCCCTATACTTAGCTTGAACTATGTCCTCATAGTGATTACAGAGCAGCAAAGGAAGACATAACTTGTGCTGAGTATTGGAAAGTGAAAAGAAGGGTTAAGCTACCACGACAAATAAAAGAATATAATGAATAGATGTTGGTGATCCTCCTATACTTAGGATCAAGAAATCCTAAGTATAGAAGACTGTACACAAGGGGATTACCGAGTGATAGGATATACAAATACTACCTCCCCTATATTTTGGGTAAAATATCCCTATGTATAGGCAACAAAACAGAGGTAACTGAATCAAATGGATAATCACAAGTCTGACACCCCCCTATACTTAAGGTAAAGTGCACCTATGTATAACATAAACATAAGATGGAGATGGGGTGTTAGACAGAAAGAATGAATGATATGGACATAATGGATCTAGACAAGTAAACAATGTTGAGGTGTGTCTCAACAAGCGCTAGAATTTACGCCCCTAGCTGGGTGCAAAGGTTAGGATAATGTTGTATCAAGGTTCATGACAACATCTATAATACAAATACCGTATTATCATCGTAGTCTCGGTAGGGGAACAACGACGAGGTCAACAGTGTAAACTATGACACCCAAGTAAACAATCAGGTGGGTGTTTGCTACCGGTAAAGTTTATGGGAGAATGAAATCGGGATCTGGTAGCACAAAAGAATGCTTCGGCTCAAGATCAGAATGGAGTAGAAGGGCAGAGCCGAAGAAGTTGAACATGGAGAAAGAAGGATCAGTCATGGAATCCTCCACGTTAATCACCGTCTCGAATAGATAAGGAAGATCAAGATCAGGAGACTTACTAAGAAAACTGAAATTCGATGCACATAATGGAGAAAAATCTTATAGACCATCGAATATCTCAAAGATCGGATCATCCTCATGAGGGTTATCGAGGAGAGAAAATTCAGACTCAGGAAAAATCAAAAGACTCGGTCTCGTGATCCAACAGATAGGATACATTTCTAGAATGTGAAACCGAATACACAGGGTATGTGGCATCCTCCTGCAGTTAACCCTCGGGGAGTAATGCAAAATCATCGATGAAGAGAGAGGAATCATAATCTAAATGAGAATACCCACTATCAAGCACCCACTCCTCGCACAAAAAGGTATCCTCGGTTAAAGACAGGCTCTAAACAATCTGAAAACATGACATGGTACTAGTCAACAGTGTGGAAGCTGTAGAAGTCTCAAGATCTGATCCTCGAGCTACGGCAATGCTTGCTAACATCTGGTCCTCATGAAATGTATTAATCTCATCAAATTGGAGGACACAAGGCTCAAATACGAGACTATTTAGGTCTTTCAAATCAAAATGGTGTCCCTCATCAAGCTCTCTATGCTGAGATGGATCCAAATGTGTATCTGAATCTGAGAGGATCTTCTGAAGAATGGGCACTGAATCAGCTGGACATGGAGACTGAAATTATTTAAAGGACGACTGGAATATGGGCTCCTCCTCTGTTTTTTGGGATACTAGCAAATCTAGAATCCAAGAATCTTCGACGTGAAAGTGCAGGACTAGTTCAATCTCTAGTTGTAAAACCAACGGAAACTCGACCAATGTGCAATTCTGGGAACTCATAGTGGTGGTCAACACATCCATCATCTGAAATGTAGTAGAATCCACATCCTCTGAATGGTGTGTGCTGTCTGAATCGGCATGAAGTGCAACATACTCAATTGGTGTCATATCTTCCTCGTGTGTTGTCCCGAATAAATCATATCGTGAAGGCCCTTAAGTTGATGAATTGGCTGAAATATCTCCCAAGATGGTAAAAAGTATGTCCATGTCGGGGTTGTGGTGTGAACCACCACACGAGGTAAGTACCAGTGAAATCTACTCCACGGTCATCCCTCTCATGGCGATCTGAAAAAGGTCAGTTGTCAAGATTCCATTATATGAAAATCTCCTTAATAGGTCAATAAACCTAATCCATGAATTATGCAATGGCTCTTGGGGATCAACTGAAAAATCTGAAATGAAAGACCGCATCAAATCTACTCTACGCTAGGGATAAAATCTCTGTAGATTCTGTGAACGTAAATCTCCTCACGTAGCGAACTTCCTTCCCAACCGTTGGTGCCAACTCTTGGCTCTACCCTGAAGTGTAAATAGGGAGGTCATCAGCATCAGTTCCTCAAAAGTAATATCTAGATAATATGGTTCACACAAAAATCTTCAAACTCAGAAAGATGGAGATAAGGCTCCTCATGCACTTCCCCTAAAAACTTCAGCAGTCGCTGAATGAATTCCAAATCCAGAATGAATGGACTAAATGTAGAAGCTGACAATGCTTCCTGATCAGGCTGCTCAACCATCATCCCTGGATAGAAGTCGTCTAAAACTCGTAGTGCTCAATGTGATCTCTCATGGGATGCGCTGCCATCCCGGCAAAGAAATCACCCGGGTTTCGCATCTGCTCAGTCTGATCTCCGTGGGTGTCAAGCACAACATGCCCAGTATAAAGAGGGAATGGGGAGTGGGCAGAAAGATAAGGAGACGAGAGGTCGATCGGGGTCCTGACCTCCCAAGAGAGTGGGTGAGAATGATGGGAATGAAAAGAATAATCTGCAAGATCCAGCAGGAATGAAGGGCGACCCATCATCATGAAAATAGAAAGGGGGAGGATAATGAAGGGAGGCAGGGAAAAGAAAATAGATAGAAAAAGAAGAGAAGTCGACTGCTAATGATCTAGATATGATGATCGTAACCAACTAGCACCAATCGCATTCAATCACAAAGCAAACCCCATATTCACCTACGCAACACAGTAATGACCGTGAAGCCTCGATCGTTTATCTTGTCAAATTTTAAAATGGTGATCATTCAATATATCAGAGCTTTAAGCGAGCTGTTAGGAACCCGAAGCTCTAAGGAGACTGTCCCAAATCTCACAACTAGTTTTTCCCAGCCAGTATGGGTACGGATCGTTTACTGGCTACCTGATGAATCTCCATTTCATCACCTTTATTCTATCATTTTGGCCTCAAAAACCCCAGCAAATGCATGTAAATAGCATTAATTGTACATAATAGCATTCATGATTCATTGTATTAATTATACATTAAATAAGGTTTTTAATGCCAAAATTATAGAATAAAGAGAAGAAAAGAAAAAGGAGTAAAATATTGCAAATATTTTATGACCCTAACCCCGAGACCAAGGCCAGCATGGAATTGGTCGACAAGGAATAAAGTAGGGGGAGATAAGAGCCAGTGTACAATAAATACCTCATTTATTCATGCATTTATTTATGTATTTTTGACACCTATTTTATATATAATTATTCATTCATCAAATAAAGAAACTTTATTCATGAAAGTTGTAGATAAAAATATAAATAAAAATACAAAATTGAGTTTGTGTAAAAATAATACTCATTGTACATTTTGTACACAGAATAAAAAGCCAAAATCTCAACTTCACAGACCCATATCTTGCAAATAAAAACTCCAAATCACCCAAATTCACCATTAATTGTATATAGCTTTCCAAGAACTATTTAATAAAATTGGTTTCATAATTTTTGGAGTCCATCTGTAAAAGTTAGGTTTTTGGCCTTCATTGTGCAACCTGCCTGATTAAAATATTCAATTTATTCATTGTCCATTATTTTTATCAAATTATATTTTTAGGATTTTGTAAATAATGTATATAATACATGTACATACTGAAATTAGAATAAAACTAAATGGGATTTACAAAATAAAATAAGTCTATGCAAGAAAGTAGGCAAGATACCTATGATCCAATATGTACATAAATAAAAAGGGAAAACATTCTTTAATTATTTTCTTTTCTCATATTTTTATAATGTTGTACATATTATACATAATATATCAAAAATACAAATCTAAAATAAAAACCAAGAAAACACATTAAATAAATAAAGTAGATATAATATATAGGTAAAAGACCTATAAGTATACCTACATATACATATACCTATTTATTTAAAAATGTAAATAAACTCATAAAAATTAAATAAAAATACCCTCACACTCACAAAAATAAATTACAAATTTATAAAATAAGACAACAAAATAATAAAATAAAATAAACAAATTAAAAATAAAATACACAAAATACATGTAAATACATGTATATACACATTATTAAAATAAAACTATAATAAAACACTTCGAAAAATTAATCAAAAATCATAAATAAATACTACATGAAATAATACATATTTTTTATTTTATAAGGAAAAAATAATAAAATCATTTACTAAGTCAAATAAATCATTTTAGAATAGGGCTTCCTATTTTGTCTTCTAGCGGCCGAGGTGGACCAATGGGGCGCCAGCCCTTGTTGACCGCCCGGTCAACTGTCCCATCCCGGACCTGGCGTCTCTGAACCGTCTTTTCCCTGGATTTCTTCCCTTTTTTACGGCCATCTCGTCCATCAATCGAGCTCGCTTTCTTCACAAGAAATAATCTCTGATGATCACTGATGCCCGCTGATATCTTAGATCAACACGATACTCATTGGATTAATCAATAAACGCCGGTCAATAAGGCTCCAGGCCAATGTCTATAAATAAGAAGCTTCACCCCCCTCCTCAAATTTGGCCAATTTCATCCACCCAAAAGCCCTGATTTCGATCTTGGTAGGTTCCTCGTGACAGGGGGAGTGTTCCAGCACCTCGAATCGGCCGGAGGAGGGAAAATTTTGACGCGGCGGAGCTCCGGCGTCCGTCCTGCTCCGTGGTGGCCCCCAGGTATAAGAGCTGCCATTTATCGCATTTTAGGTAGATTTTCATTCTAGCATTTAAATTGCGTTCTTAGTTTAGCCCTTAGATCAGTAGTGTAGCATGAAATAGAAAATTCGAAGTTCGCCCTGTGATATCGACCATGTCCGACCGCCATTCACCTCCCATCTCGTTCCCCATCGCATTCTCCATTTATCTATCATCTTTGTTCAACCAAGGACTTTTGGTCTTTGCGAATCGGAGCTCCACCTCCGCCTATCGCCGGAGCTCCTCCGCCTCACTCCCTTTTGCGACCGAGCTTCAAAACCCGGGGTTGAGGAGATAGCCCTCACTCCCCCGGTTCTTCCTATGCAGGGCAAACGAAGAAAGGAGCCCATCTGGGCTCGATTCAAACCAGGAAGAGGCTCCTGGAGGTCCCGACCTTGCTCGACCTCGCCCGAGCTCTTCGGACCTCCAGGAGCCATGGCGAGACCATCAGCAGATGCGGGACGTCTCCAGCTACGTGTAGAGTGTCTCAGATGCGAAGAAGGAGCCCGAAGGAGCCTACGCTCCATGATCGAAGCTCGCCGCGGGCGAGCTGCTTCTCTGTTCCTCCAGACACCTTCCTCGCCGTCCGATCAGGAGGAGCGTTCCAGATTGCACGAGATCCGTCCGATGAAGACCTGCACTGACCGTCAGATCCGCGAGGCGCATCTAATCTCCGCCCTTCATCGGCGAACCGGTACCCACCGTCGGATGTGCGACGCGTGTCCAAGTGAAGCCTCCATCGTCGTCCGTCAGCGCGCACTTAGGGGTAAATTTCTTATTTAGCCCCGTCATTTTTGGTATTTATTGTTCACCCCTGTAAATAAAAGTCGAAGTTTATTTAAGTGTGTAAATTTTGCATGGACTCCCCCTGTACCTCTGCTATATTACTTTTAGGTCCATTCCACGTCACCTCACGTGTACGCCCACGTGAGGTGGCTAAATTACACAAGCACCCCTGTATGTTTGTAAATTTTCCTTTAGTCCATAAAATAAAAATTCCAGTGTAATATTTTTGTGAAAATTTATATTAAGGACCCTGGACTTTTGGAAATTACTTTTTGGTCCCTGTGGGTGCGGAGCACGTGTAGTCCACGTGCTGGTTATTTTGCACTGGGGCCCCTGGCGGGTTTTGTATTTCACTTCAGCCCTTAAATTTGCAAGTCATGTGTTATATTTTTGGGTGTTTTTGCACAGAAGCCCCTGACTTTATTTTTACTTGCAAAAATGCCCCTACCAGGCCATATATTTTTGTATGCTTTGTCCATTTATTTCATGCCTCATATTAATTCGAAAACTTTTGCAAAAATGGATATAAGCTCCTGTTAGCTTGCTCTTGCACGCCATAATTGTAGTTTTTAATTTTGTTGCATTTTTGCATTTATTAAAAATCAAAATTATGTAATTTATTTACTGTCTAGCTTATAAAATACTAAAAAAAATATTAAACCTCCTCGAAAAATTCCAAAAAAATTACCTACGGTCTATCTTATCATGTTTTAGTGTCAGTCCAAAAATCATTAAAAATCTCTAAAGAAAAACCTTAAAAATTCAAAAATACTCAAAAAATTCTAAAAAAATATAAAAAAATTCTAGAAAACCCCAAAAATTGCAAACTCAAGTTCTGTAGTTTCTATATTTTAACCTCTTTACTTTGAAAATGGTTTGGAAAAATTTTGTGGATGTGTGATATTTTTAATTACCATTTTACCCCCAGCCAGTAGATACTTTACTGTTTGCTTTATTTCAGTATTTTAAAAATATCAAAAATCTGTTGAAAAATGCCCAAAAATCACAAAAACAGTAAAAAATCATGAAAATACCAAAAAGACTTTATTTCTGAATTTTTGACTATTTTTGTATATTTTTATAAATATTGTATCACCCCTCTCTCTACATTATATATATATTCCCTTATTGAAAAAGAAAAAAATATATTATATATATATTTATTAATTTATAACAATCTGAGAATTAAATTTAAAAAAATTATTATATATATAGATAAATATATACACATGTATGTACTCTATGCTTTATACATACCCTTTATGGGTATGTATCTATATATTCATATCCTATAAATTATATACATATATATTACATAACTATATTATTACAATAAAAATAATAATAAAACAAAAATATATAAAAAATAATAATAAAAATAAAAACCCACAAAAATAGGCTTCACTCAAGGATGACTCTGTGGTACATGCACATCTTAGGCTACTGTACTTTTGTATTGCTCTCTGTGGTTCGACCTCTACATGCTTGTTCACTATGCATTTTGTGGTAGAGTAATAAATATTAATTCACATTTTTGGGACTCAATTGTTTTTTTCTTTTATTGTGGATTAATTGCTGACTAACATGGGTGTTCTGCGAGCGGTTGCCTCAGCGACACTATTTATATCATTTATTGTGACCCTCGCGGAATATCGGGTTATCAGATAGCGCCGAGCTTGGAGGAGGCCGAGCTTGGAGGAGGTTGGTCTTACCTCATGAACAACTGGAGAGAGCATCAAGGAAGCAAAGAGATGGGGATTAGATAGGTCTAGAACACTTAGGATCATTTTTGTAATTTATGGTGAAAGAGAGACAATTTTGGCATGTAATAATTAACAGGACTCTACTCTTCACAATGAGGTCCAGTGCCCGGGCGATTGTTCACCTGGGGGCCTCATCGCGGTTTTCCGAGTTTTCCATCGCTTTCTTTTCTTTGTTTTCCAAAGTTTTGAGCTTTCTGCCTTTATTTTACTTTATTTTGTGTGCTTGGAGCCCCTAGATATAGGCTGCTTGACTCGGTAGCTAGGTCCAAACATTAATAAGAATGCATGTTCCTATAGTCTACTTCGTATGGATCTAGTCAAACTTAAAAAAGCCGTTCATTTGTCTCTTAGCCTTGTGCCACAGCGAGCCCCATAAAGCGCTATCTCCTAAACTCAAGTGTGTTGAGCAGAGGAGGGGTGAGCCAAGATCGAACCTTTCGGGCTAAAGATGAATGAGCGACTTATGGTTCTTCACGCTAATAGCAGCTAATGTTTAGGGTGATTTTGTGCCTTGCATACCGACATGTAAATAGGTTTAAAAATTCTGTTTTGCATACCGCATGGAGAGAGCTGGGATGCACTGTAAGTCTTCTTACTCAGCATGCATCATTCGGTTCAATGGTGAGATTTCCATCATGGAACCACTTACATGGCTTTTCCGCTATCTCCCTCTGATTTTGAGCACCTAGGACTTAAATGAGAATCTACAAAAACGTTAGGCGGTGGTATGAAAACAGACTCAAAAAAAGTGAAAACCCAAAAATTAAAACAAGGGGACTGCTAAATAAACTTTTACCTTAATTAAAATATGTAATGGACTATCATTGTACCGGGTTCATAAAGCCCTCATTGTTTTCAGGTACCTTGGAGGGGACCAAAACCCTACTCCCTTGAGCGAGTGCGACCCCCTAAGGATTAAAGCCAAAAACCCAGTCTGCAACTGCCTTGTGTATCGCCTGGATTTCTGAAGTAATGGCGCTTCTATCGTACGTAGGCGAGTAGGGCTTGGTCACCAATGATGACTCTTTGTTGTGTAGAGCATCGACCCTGTCCGAAGTATTGAGCATAGGCCACGCCTTCACGGGGGTGTCTATCTCATTGTCTTGCGTCCGAGTAGGTTCTTGCACGCTCACGGGTGATTCCATTGTGTGCGAGAACCGAAGTATTGGTTTTGCCTATCAGCTTCCTCTCTCTATTTCTTTGGCTGAGTAGAGATCCATGAAGGGTTACAAGGACTCCAAAAAGTACAGACTACAGGTTACACAGGAGGAGGACAAGTACATGATACTCTTCTGGCAGTACTCTCTCTCCTATAGGGTAGCGTACTAAGGACTTGTTATAAGATATGCTTGAAATCACAACTCTAAAAATGAAAAGATAATAAATAGCTGAACCTTCACGGCTTCACATGGCGTGAGTTGGTGAATCCGATTTTGTATTGCATTTGTATGGATCTAGATTAAGGTTCAAAGATCGAGTCACGCGCCTTTGCGCACATTTTGTTGTTTCTCCCTTTGACCACCCCGCTCAACCGAGCCTCTCTACTGTTTTACACTCCTTTTATTCCTCGTTGACCATCATATCTTTCTTCTCACATCCGACCTTCTCTTGTACTTCGCGAAGTTGATCCATGGATGGTTTTCCTCGGGACCATGCTGACACCCACATCGATTCCATGGACTCAACTCTGCCAATAAATTCGAGGCGATTCCCGAGAACCCGATCCGGACCTTGCGGGTCGATCTCCAGACTCCTCGTTTTCTACCTTTCTCTTGGCCACCCAATAAACTGGGATCACTTTTGTCCCACCTTCGTCGTTGTGAATGGAAGTTGATTACAGTCTACATCCTTTTTCGTTCACAACATGCTGGGGGTTGACCTGGATTCCAGCTTCATCACAGCAGCTGAACACAATTGCAAGTGATCTGATTTGGACTATCTCATTATGCAGATAGAAGACAGAGCGAGCCCTGGAGACTACTCTGGAGTTTATTTCGTCCGACTCAGACCCTGATATGGCTCCCGTAGGAAAGGGCAAGGGTCAGCAGCCACCCCAACCAGAGGGACAGGTGCCAGACCAGAATCAAGTCAGTGCACAACTACTGGCATCTATCCAGGCCATCCAGCAGCAGCTGACCGAGCATGCCCTCACGCAGGCAACATTCCAGGATATGTTGAATGATATGATGAACCGAGATGAGGGAGGAGGAGGCAGAGGCAGAGGAGGCAGAGGAGGAGGTGGAGGTGGAGGTGGTGGTCCCGATGATGATGATGAACCTGAATTCCCGCCACCACACAAGCCTACACTTAAAGAAACATACAATCCGGGAGATAGCCAGATGACCGAGTGGATCCTCATTCCACTGGTACACGCTCACTTTGAGCTGAAGCCCCAGTTCATTGCTCTTCTCCCTGCATTCCATGGAAATACCAGCAAAGAGCCGTACATTCACCTGTAGCAATTCTCCCGCATTTGCCGCACTACTCACTACCCCAATGTCCCTCTGGACATTGTCAAGATGATGGCATTCCCCTTCAGCCTACAAGACAAGGTCCTCTATTGGGTCAACCATCTGGGGAAGGTTGTGATGACCTGGGAGGAGCTGAAGTCAGCCTTCCTGCATAAGTATTATCCCCTCCGTCGTCTCAACCAGATGCGAGCCCGAATTAGTAATTTCTTCCAAGGACCCCATGAGTCAATACATGAAGCATGGGAGAGATTCACTGACCTGCAGGAGAAGTGTCCCCATCATGATATTCTGAAGACCAGCTTTGTCCAGCACTTCTTTGGGGGACTGAACATTGAGAGCCAAAGGCTCGTTGACGCAGCATGTGGGGGGTCGCATTTTAACAAGGATGAAGACGTCGTTTGGCAGATATTTGAAGAAATGGCCGAAGGAGAGGCCGCCCTCTCTTCATCCAAGGCATATCAGAAGCAGCCCCAGATCCTCCAGAAACAAGTGCACATGGCAGCGTCCAAAGAAGCAGAGAGAGATGAGAGCTCCAACCTCAGTATCATCGGGGGCCATCTCTCGAAAGTTGATATCATTGAAAAGCGATCACATGATCTGGAGAAACTCGTTGTGATCGAGAAGAGGACCCAGAACTTAGACAAGCTTGATCAGATCAAAAAGTACCTTGAACTGTTGGTGGGCACCATCAACTCTGTTCAGTCGGCGACACCATCAGAAGCTCCAGCTGAGAAGAAGGACGAGCAGCAACCGCAGCATCAGCCTCAGCCGAGCCAGCAGCCACCGGCAATCCAGCACGTATACTATGTGCAGGCGCCCGACCAGGGCCAGCCGCTGCAGCAAATGGTTGTGTACCAACCAGAGTTTCTCTCAGGACCTGATCCAGTCTTCCCGCCACCACCCCTGATTCAGGAAGTGAACGGGGTATGGACCAATGATGCACAGCCGACCCGTCCTATGGGACAACCCCAGGGTTAGCCACTTGCCAACCGGCAATACCACCAACCTCAGGGTGGTTGTTTTGGGGAGTCCTCTCAGCCGCATCAGCAGTACCATCAGCCTCCCCAGTATGCGAATCAATGGAGGCAGAATCTGCCATACCAGCAGCAGCCGCAGTACCATCATCCACAGCCGTATCATCAGTATGCGGCTGCTCCCTCTCAGCAATATCAATAGTATCCTCCCCCCTCGTATCAACAACTTCAACTTCCTGCACCACCCCAGCACCACCAGCAACAGCCTCCGCACCCATCCATACAACAGCAGCGTAGTCTGCATGCTGAACCCACTGAAGCACCCCCTGTAAACCCTACCATGGATTGTCTAGCCAAACTTGTCAAAGGGCTGGCGGAAATGACCAAGCGGCTTGACGACCTGACCGCCACTCGAACCACCATTCCAGCTCAGGTCGAAGCCAACCCCAATAACCTCAAAAAGAAAGAGCAGGTAGAATGTGATGTCCTGTCAGTGTCTGATAATGATATTACTGTTTATTCTAATGTTGTTACTCTCAGGAGCGGTAGGGCCTTGCCTCTGCCTGCTACAAAGATTGGGGTGAATAAAGAAACAGGTGGATCGTCATCTTCCGCATCAGTCGTACCAGCTACAGGGGCGGGGAGGAGGAAGAAGAAGGAGAAGCCATTCCAGCCGTCGTGCATTTGCAGCATCAGTCCCAGCCAAAAATACAAAAAAATCAGCAAAATCAAAAACAACAAAAAGAAGTTCGCAGCCGAAGCGAAGCCGCGCCAGCATTGGAGGAGCCGCCAGCAGCAGCCGATCCCTCGCCAGCCGACGGAGCAGACGCTATCCTTTTTGATCGCCCTGCAACACCAGTATGCCAAGATACAGTTTGTACTCCTTTTTGTAGTCCGGATGTACAACATTTGATGGGCGATGATTTTGATGTAAATAAGAACTCTAATCTTCTTGCCAGTAATGTACATATTCCATTTCCTCATGCAATAGAAAAATCCAAAAAAATTGCAAAACGAAAAAAGGCATTGTCTGGTCTAGGAGTTGTGGAACTTTTAGATAAGTTGATTGTTGAGATTCCTTTGTTGAAGGTCGTGGAATACATGCCCGCTGTGAAGAAAGGACTAAAGGAGGCATGTACTAACAAGCATCGCCCAGCTCAAGAAAACAGACGCCGAGATGTAGAAAAGCACGTTCTCTCCATGGCCACCGTAGTCGCCATCAGCAACCTCCCACAGAAGAAGCAAGATACAGGAGCACCTCTGATCAGTTGTGTGATTTTCGACCAGGTCTTCGAGCACATTCTCCTTGACAGTGGATCTTCCATCAACCTTCTGCCCTCATCCATAATGCAAGAATTCGGGCTGTGTCCGCTCAAGCAGACACGCATGATCCTTCAGTTCGTTGACCGATCCGTCAAGCGTCCCCAAGGTCTTTTGGAAGACATCGTAGTTAAAGTGCAGGAGATGCAATTCCAAGCCGATTTTGTAGTCCTTGATATGGACTCACCTGCACCTCTACTCCAGACCCCTATCATCCTTGGTCGACCATTTCTTCGTACTTCAGGTGTCGTGGTTGATTACGGGTCTGGCAAGATTACTTTCAGCTCGAACACCCAGCAAATCACTATAAACATGAACAGAGATCCGAATGCCACGACTGATGAGAGCCATGCAGCATCCGAAGCAGACTGTGACTTTATTGCAAAGATCAGAGACTCATCCTTATCATTGGACGATCTATGGACCCGAGAAATCCTCACACTCGAGGAGGACTTGGAAAGCATAGTCAACCTTTGCTCTGATGATTCTTGGGAGACAGATTCTCAGATGCAAGCGCATCTTTTTGAGCATTCACTCCAGACCGAACACGATCAGCTTAGTGCAGAACCGTTCGGTACATTACTGGGATCTTAGCAGGAGGATGAGGATGGTAGCCCTTTCAAAGAAGTACATCCCACCACCAGCATAGTGTCTGAAGTGACCAACAAGATGGACAGATCGACACCAGAACTCAAGCCACTTCCTGCAAGCCTGAAGTATGCTTTCCTTGCGGGTGAAGAACAAATGTATCCGGTCATCATCAGCAGCAGGCTGAATCCGGATCAGGAATCTCGCCTTATCAAGGTTCTAGAAAAGAACCGCAAGGCACTTGGTTGGTGCGTATCAGATCTTCAAGGGATAAATCCAGCTTTGTATTCACACCACATTTATTTGGAAGAAGATGCCAAGCCGTCCCGTGAATTCCAAATAAGGCTGAACCCTAACCTCCGGGACGTCGTCATGAAAGAGATAACGAAATGGTGTGATACATGCTTCATTTATCCCATCTCCGACTCAAAATGGGTAAGCCCACTTCATGTAGTTCCAAAGAAATCCGGGCTTACCGTGGTTACAAATGATAAAGGAGAGGAAATATCCACTCGGGTACCAACATCCTGGCGGGTGTGTGTTGACTACCGCCGTCTTAATGCAGCAACTAAGAAGGACCACTTCCCCTTGACATTCATTGATCAAGTTTTGGAAAGACTCGCAGGCAAGGAGTTCTTCTGCTTTGTGGATGGGTATTCTGGGTACAACCAAGTGGCAATTGCCCCTGAAGATCAAGAGAAGACTACCTTCACTTGCCCATTCGGCACTTACGCCTTCAAGAGAATGCCCTTTGGATTATGCAATGCACCTGCAACCTTCAAAAGATGTATGTTAGCAGTCTTCGCCGAGATGGTAGGCAGTTTTCTCGAGGTGTTCATGGACGACTTCTCTGTCTATGGTGATAGTTTTGATTCTTGTCTTGAGCACCTAGACAGAATCTTCAGAAGTGTCGGGAAGTCAATTTAGTGCTTTCATGGGAAAAGAGACACTTCATGGTCACAGAAGGTATCGTGCTGGGTCATGTCGTTTCCAAACGTGGCATGGAAGTCGACCCAACGAAGGTGGATGTTATCTCAAATCTACAGCCACCTCAGTCAGTGAAGAATGTAAGGTCATTCCTGGGGCATGTGGGATTTTACATACGATTCATCAAGGATTTCAGCCGCATTGCCCGACCTTTAACAGAACTTTTGTGCAAGGAAACTGAGTTCATTGTTGATCAGCAGGTTCTCCTTGCTTTCAATCAGTTGAAGGAGCTTATTACTCAGGCTCCAATCTTACAGCCGTCGGACTGGTCTCTTCCCTTTGAGATAATGACCGATGCGTCAGACTTTGCAGTCGGGGCTGTTCTTGGGCAAAGGAAAGAGAAAGTGCCCTATGCCATTCACTATGCCATTAGAACATTAGATGAAGCACAGAGAAATTATACGGTGACAGAGAAAGAGTTGCTGGCTGTGGTTTTCGCCCTCGAGAAGTTCAGATCCTATTTGTTGGGATCAAAAGTCACAATTTTTACAGACCGCTCTGCTATCCGGTACCTATAGCAGAAGAAGGATGCCAAGCCAAGATTGATCTGTTGGATCCTTCTCCTCCAGGAATTTGATTTGGAAATCAAGGACAAGCCTGGAGTTCAAAATGTGGTAGCAGACCATCTCTCCAGAATAGAGCAGCATGAGCCTCCTCTGAACAATGCACCTATCACAGAAACCTTTCCTGATGAATCAATCCTTGCAGTGGATTCTCTTCCTTGGTATGCTGATATAGTCAACTACCTCGCCTCTGGGGTAATGTCGTCGGATTGGACGAAGAATCAGAAGAATAATTTCATGTCGACCATCCAGTTCTACCAATAGGAGGATCCTCTTTTATTCAGGGAAGGAGCGGATTGCATTTGGCGCAGGTGCATCCTTCAGGAGGAGCAATTTAGTGTCCTCGAGCATTGTCACTCGCTCGAATCTGGTGGACATCACTCTGGAGATCGTACGGCAGCCAAAGTACTTCAGTGTGGCTTCTGGTGGCCCACATTATTTAGGGATGCTGCAGAGTTTGTCAAAAGATGTATTGACTGTCAGAGATTGAAACTTCAGTGTGGCTTCTGGTGGCCCACATTATTTAGGGATGCTGCAGAGTTTGTCAAAAGATGTATTGACTATCAGAGATTGAAAGGTACACTTACTGCCAAAGATTCAATGCCCCTGAAAATCATTCAGATAGCAGATGTTTTCGATGCATGGGGCATTGACTTCATGGCACCGTTCCCTAACAATCAAGGTTTTGAGCACATCCTTCTTGTCGTCGATTACGTGAGTCGTTGGGTTGAAGCTATCCCCGCTCGAGCCGCCGACAGCCGAACAGTATGCCAGTTCCTGAAAAAGAACATCATTTCGCGGTTCGGGATACCAAAAATTCTCATATCAAATGGGGGTAGCCACTTCATTAACAAAGAGGACAAGAAGTTAACGAAGGAGTACGGCATCGATCATCATGTTGCGTCTCCTTACCATCCTCAGACCAATGGCATGGCGGAGTTATCAAACAGAGAAATCAAGACTATCCTGCAGAAACTTGTTAGGCCAAACAGAAAGGACTGGTCTCAACCCTTGGACTCGGTCCTATGGGCTTACCGAACCGCCTACAAGTCTCCCTTGGGCATGTCGCCATATCGTCTTGTATATGGGAAACCGTGCCATCTGCTCGTGGAATTAATTCACAAGTCTTTATGGGCAATCAACAGTTGCAATTTGGACTCACGCAAAAGTGGTCAGAAAAGAAAGGATGATCTGAACAGACTCTTGGAGTTCCGAGACTGTGCATACGATAACACCTTGATGTACAAAGAGAAGGTGAAACGCTGGCATGACCGGCACATCAGACGAAAGACCTTTGATATTGGACAGAAAGTGTGGTTATTTGATGCAAAGTTGTGGATATTCCCAGGCAAATTGAAGAGTAAGTGGACAGGGCCATTTCGAGTTTGTGAAGTGCGTGACAATGGAAGTATTGCCATATCAGAATTGTCCCCTGATGCACAACCCTTCGTCGTCAATGGCCAACTCCTGAAGCCTTACCTCGAACCAGATGCATTCTTGGTCGTTGTTGACTCCATCCAGCTCGTGCACCATGATGACATCTCCACAACAGCTGCAGCATCAAAAGATTCAGACAATGCACTCCAACCACTGTTTATCTGATTTTCTTCTTTTCTTCTTTTCTTCTTTTCCTTTTCTATTTTCTCTTTGTATCAAAAAGGTGTCGCCCTTGTAGACTGTTTTCTATACTTAGGACATACTTTGTCCTAAGTATAGGGGGGATGTGCACCTTGAGTTTTTCATTTCATTCCGATCCTCTCCATTGTCTCCTCTTCTTGTCTATACTTAGGAGTATCTTACCCTAAGTATAGGGGGAGACAATTTGAGTAGGATCTGTGTATTCCCACCCTTGACCCTCCCTGCTTTGTGTACAGTCTGCTATACTTAGGATTATTTGATCCTAAGTATAAGGGGACGGCCAACTTCTCATTCATTCATTCATTCATTCACATCTATTCTTTAGACATGTCTATACTTAGTACGAGTTATGTCTTCTCTTTTCTCTTCGATCTATGTGGACATAGCTCAAGCTAAGTATAGGGGGGTCGTATATACTATGTATATACTATAAGCCATAACTCATACTGAAAAATAAAACATCAACTCAATCTAAAAGGTAATAAGTAACTCTATAATAATAAAAGATGATTGTGAGCTCCTCAGACTCTTTGTACTTGTACTGATTAATAAGTCAGGAAAAGCGTTTTGTGCAAAATATTCTCTTTGAAAAATCTTTTCAAAATCGCTTGCAAAATAGTGTGTACAAGTATTCAACCTTTGAAAAATCAGTTTTGTGTGTAAAATTTATTCTCTTTGAGTGAAATAAAAATATGTGAAAATCAGTGTGCAAATGATTGGAAAAATTTATTTGTCAAATTGCTTTGAAAAACTTATCTATTCTGTGTGAAAAACATTTGTGAAATCATTGTCAAATGCGTGTACATGTTTGCAAAATTAATTCGGACTATAGTTTTTAAAATTCTTGTGAAAATGATTCTTGAATAAGTCCGAGGAGTTTGCACAAAAATCTCTCATAAAAAAATAAATAATAAGCAATAATCCTAAATAAAGCTTATAAGAGCCAAAACCATATTGTACAGCAAATACAGTTTTTCTTCTTTTGTATATACTGATTAATAAATCAGGTTAAATACCTATACAATATGATTTGAAAAATAGTGTGACCTGTTTGAAAAATTTGCTGTGAAATGTTTTCAACCTGTGTGAAACTGTTTGATTTGAAAAACTTTCTCTTTGAGTGAAATAAAGGATTTGAAAAACCTATGTGAAAAGGTTTTGAAAAATGTTTGTCAAAATTATTGTGGAAAATGTATATATATATAGTGTGAAAATCTTTGCAAAAATAGTTTTCAAATGTGTGTAAATGCTTGCAGAAATTATCATGTACTATAGTTTGCAAAATTATTTTCAAAACTAGATCTGAGAAATAAAAACATCATGACAAATACTTGTAAATTGTGAATAAGATACATAAAATTCTTTCTGAACAACCTGAATCAAGTACTTCATTAAAACCTGTAAAGTCTTTATAAATCTATATATTTTGTAAACAAGACAGTACGCCCGTGTAAATAATTGTATGCACTTTTTGCATGTGTCAAGCTTCTTATTTGCAAAAATTCTTTGTGTAAAAAGACTATTTGATTCTTTTAAATTTCTTGTGAAAAATTGCATCATTCATTGTGCATAGCATAAGCATACCATTCATATTCTTTTTGGAGTGAGCTTGATGATTGTATCAGTCCAATAAAGTCTCAAGTTGGAGCTTGGTTCGACCTTACCGCACCTAATTGCACTGGAACCTTACGGGAACTAGGTTTAAGGTACTTCAGGTCTATGCAGACTTAATTCTTTGAGAAATCAGGGCTGGGTTCAAGTCACCTCAGTGGACTAACTAGAACTTTTCGAGGCACGTATGACTCTTGCCGACCGTGACCTAACTTGGACACTTGCACCTTTCACTTGGCTCAACTCAGTTGGAGTGGTGAGGGCGTTGGATTTGCCAGTCTGAGACGCACACGGGTGGAAACATTCGTCCTCGTCTAGGGAGGGAAGTGCACCCCAACCTGGTCCAATAGCCATGAGGTCTAACGACAGGAGATTGTGGGTTGCAATAAAGCTTCAAAAGAGGGATAGTCTACTAGCTCAAGAGGAAAAACTCCTTATGTAAATGCTGTTGTGCATAGTATTTCGAAAAAAAATGGTCAGGCCTGTACAAAAATAAAATGCCTGCAAAGTATGTACATATGTTGTAAAGCCAATAAGCAAGCTTGAGTTCCAAAGTCAAATATGTAAGCCTGCAGCTGGATGACTTGACTACACTGGTCTTGCATCCTAGGATAGGTAGCTACACTGGCTACCGTCCATTCTTCTCTTCACCCCCTCCTCTTGAGCTGGTTGCCACTTGAACTTAGAAGGGAATACCCTGCTCCTCGAGGAAAGAGCTGTTGGATTGGGGAATCATTGGGTTGTCATTCTGGAGAAGTCAGTTCCTTTGTCATTTCAGTTGGGGAGAGCCACCATCACTTATACTGTACAAGTCAGCTTCATAGTTATAAGGGTTTGCGTATGATGTAGACCAGTTCTGACCAGGCTATTGAGGTAGGTTGAACCGATTTCTGTGGTTCTCGAAGGCTGTTGTGTTTTAAAACTGGTTCCCGACTAGGTTCCACACACATCTACACCCAAGGTCTGACAGGAGCTCCAAATTCAGATTTTATAAAGACATGCATGGCACTGAAAGCACCCCTATTCACTCTACCCTTCTTTAATTCTCCTTTTCCTTTTCTTTATTCTTTTTGTACTTATTGCATAAGTGTTTGCTAGGGACTAGCAAAGGCAAGTATAGGGGGGTGATGAATCTCCATTTCATCACCTTTATTCTATCATTTTGGCCTCAAAAACCCCAGCAAATGCATGTAAATAGCATTAATTTGTACATAATAGCATTCATGATTCATTGTATTAATTATACATTAAATAAGGTTTTTAATGCCAAAATTATAGAATAAAGAGAAGAAAAGAAAAAGGAGTAAAATATTGCAAATATTTTATGACCCTAATCCCGAGACCAAGGCCAGCATGGAATTGGTCGACAAGGAATAAAGTAGGGGGAGATAAGGGCCAGTGTACAATAAATACCTCATTTATTCATGCATTTATTTATGCATTTTTGACACCTATTTTATATATAATTATTCATTCATCAAATAAAGAAACTTTGTTCATGAAAGTTGTAGATAAAAATATAAATAAAAATACAAAATTGAGTTTGTGTAAAAATGATACTCATTGTACATTTTGTACACAGAATAAAAAACCAAAATCTCAACTTCACAGACCCATATCTTGCAAATAAAAACTCCAAATCACCCAAACTCACCTTTAATTGTATATAGCTTTCCAAGAACTATTTAATAAAATTGGTTTCATAATTTTTGGAGTCCATCTGTAAAAGTTAGGTTTTTGGCCTTCATTGTGCAACCTGCTTGATTAAAATATTCAATTTATTCATTGTCTATTATTTTTATCAAATTATATTTTTAGAATTTTGTAAATAATGTATATATTACATGTACATACTGAAATTAGAATAAAACTAAAGGGGATTTACAAAATAAAATAAGTCTATGCAAGAGAGTAGGCAAGATACCTATGATCCAATATGTACATAAATAAAAAGGGAAAACATTCTTTAATTATTTTCTTTTCTCATATTTTTATAATGTTGTACATATTATACATAATATATCAAAAATACAAATCTAAAATAAAAACCAAGAAAACACATTAAATAAATAAAGTAGATATAATATATAGGTAAAAGACCTATAAGTATACCTACATATACATATACCTATTTATTTAAAAATGTAAATAAACTCATAAAAATTAAATAAAAATACCCTCACACACAAAAATAAATTACAAATTTATAAAATAAGATAACAAAATAATAAAATAAAATAAATAAATTAAAAATAAAATACACAAAATACATGTAAATACATGTATATACACATTATTAAAATAAAACTATAATAAAACACTTCGAAAAATTAAATAAAAATCATAAATAAATACTACATAAAATAATACACATTTTTTATTTTATAAGGAAAAAAATAAAATCATTTACTAAGTCAAATAAATCATTTTAGAATAGGGCTTCCTAATTAGTCTTCTAGCGGCCAAGGTGGACCAATGGGGCGCCAGCCCTTGTTGACCGCCTGGTCAACTGTCCCATCCAGGACCTGGCGTCTCTGAACCGTCTTTTCCCTGGATTTCTTCCCTTTTTTACGGCCATCTCATCCATCGATCGAGCTTGCTTTCTTCACAAGAAATAATCTCTGATGATCACTGATGCCCGCCGATATCTTAGATCAACACGATACTCATTGGATTAATCAATAAACACCGGTCAATAAGGCTCCAGGCCAATGTCTATAAATAAGAAGCTTCGTCCCCCCTCCTCAAATTTGGCCAATTTCATCCACCCAAAAGCCCTGATTTCGATCCTGGGAGGTTCCTCATGACAGGGGGAGTGTTCCAGCACCTCGAATCGGCCGGAGGAGGGAAAATTTTGACGCGGCGGAGCTCCGGCGTCCGTCCTGCTCCCTGGTGGCCCCCAGGTATAAGAGCTGCCATTTATCGCATTTTAGGTAGATTTTCATTCTAGCATTTAAATTTCGTTCTTAGTTTAGCCCTTAGATCAGTAGTGTAGCGTGAAATAGAAAATTCGAAGTTCGCCGGAGCTCTGCTCCGACGACTTCTTCACTATGATATCTACCGTGTCAGACCGCCATTCACCTCTCATCTCGTTCCCCATCGCATTCTCCATTTATCTATCATCTTTGTTCAACCAAGGACTTTTGGTCTTTGCGAATCGGAGCTCCACCTCTGCCTTTCGCCGGAGCTCCTCCGCCTCACTCCCTTTTGTGACCGAGCTTCAAAACTCGGGGTCGAGGAGATAGCCCTCGCTCCCCCGGTTCATCCTATGCAGGGCAAACTAAGAAAGGATCCCATTTGGGCTCGATTCAAACCAGGAAGAGGCTCCTGGAGGTCCCGACCTTCCTCGACCTTGTCCGAGCTCTTCGGACCTCCAGGAGCCATGGCGAGACCATCAGCAGACGCGGGACGTCTCCAGCTACGTGCAGAGTGTCTCAGATGCGAAGAAGGAGCCCGGAGGAGCCCACGCTCCATGATCGAAGCTCGCCGGGGGCGAGCTGCTTCCCTGTTCCTCCAGATGCCTTCCTCGCCGTCTGATCAGGAGGAGCGTCCCAGATTGCACGAGATCCGTCCGATGAAGACCTGCATTGACCGTCAGATCGCGAGGCGCATCTAATCTCCGCCCTTCATCGGCGAACCGGTACCTGCCGTCGGATGTGCGACGCGTGTCCAAGTGAAGCCTCCATCGCCGTCCGTCAGCGCGCACTTAGGGGTAAATTTCTTATTTAGCCCCGTCATTTTTGGTATTTATTGTTTACCCCTGTAAATAAAAGTCGAAGTTTATTTAAGTGTGTAAATTTTGCATGGACCCCCCTGTACCTCTGTTATATTACTTTTAGGTCCATTCCACGTCACCTCACGTGTACCCCCACGTGAGGTGGCTAAATTGCACGAGCACCCCTGTATGTTTGTAAATTTGCCTTTAGTCCATAAAATAAAAATTCCAGTGTAATATTTTAGTGAAAATTTGTATTAAGGATCCTGAAATTTTGGATATTACTTTTTGGTCCCTATAGGTACGGATCACGTGTAGTCCATGTGCTGGTTATTTTGCACTGGGGCCCCTGGCGGGTTTTGTATTTCACTTCAACCCTTAAATTTGCAAGTCACGTGTTATATTTTTGGTGTTTTTGCATAGAAGCCCCTGACTTTATTTTTATTTGCAAAAATGCCCATGTCAGGCCATATATTTTTGTATGCTTTGTCCATTTATTTCATGCCTCATATTAATTCGAAAAATTTTGCAAAAATGGATATAAGATCCTGTTAGCTTGCTCTTGCACGCCATAAATGTAATTTTAAATTTTGTTGCATTTTTGCATCTATTAAAAATCAAAAACATGCAATTTATTTACTATCTAGCTTATAAAATACCAAAAAAAATTAAACCACCTCGAAAAATTCCAAAAAAATTACCTATGGTCTATCTTATCATGTTTTAGTGTTGGAAGCTTAGAGCTCGGAGCTGTCACCTCCGGGTACCTTTAGCTCGACCAAGGGGGAAGGATCGTGGGTAATTCGCGGTTCAACCTGGGAAAGGTAGATGGGGGTTTGTATTTGAAGGGAGTTGAGGGCGTGTTTTCGAGGCATGATCACGGGTGGAGGAAGGAGATCTGAGTGGATCTGATGGAGCGGCGATGGAGATGGATCAGAGCGGCGCAACTTCCATGAAGGAAGCGGCGGCAAAGGACGAGCGGCGCGACCTAGGAAAATCCACCAAGGTGGGCAAAAACCCAGGCGCGCCAGAGCTACAGTAGATGAAGGACGGGCTGTTGACCTGCTGGTCAACAGTCGCTAGCTTCTGGTTGGTCCACGTGGACCAACCAGAAAAAGATAATAAAAAAATGTTTTGTTAATTCGTTTAAAAATAGAAATAAGTTGAATTAAATTATGGTTATAAAATAAAAAATGTTCAAAATTTTATGTAGTATTTTATTCTGATTTTTATTTATTTTTATGAGTTTTATTTTTACAAGTTGCCTTTTTAACCCTATATAGGTATAATACCTATGGATTTTAGTATTTTATTTTATTTTATGTATTTTGTTTCTTTATTATTTTTATTTAGTATTTTATAAAATTTTAACATACTTTTATATACATGAATATATTTTTATTGTATTTTTCTGGTTTGTTTTGTGTATTCAATAAAATATAAAGGTGTTTTATACAGGTATAAGTATATGTAATGTATCTATGTACTCTATTATACCAGTATTTTTATTTTGTATTTTATTTAGGTTTTTATTCTTATTTTAAGGTACATAATTATTATAAGTATTATTTACAACATTATAAAAACATAAAAATGAATAAATAATAAATTGAATATTTTATTCAGTACAAGTGTACAGTAGGGGTCCAAAACTCAACTTTCAGACCGTAGCTCCGCCAAATGCGAAACCACCACCATTGGATAGATTATTTTATTTTATATACAATTAAAGGTGAGTAGGCTGCATTTGGAGTTTTTATTGGTGAGATACGGGTCTGGGAAGTTGGGATTTTGTATTCTTATTCAGACCATATCTTTTTGTCTGTACATTATTTTTCTGTGAAATCAATTTTGTATTTTTCTTTATAAAACTATCTACAACTTTTATGTACAAAGTTTCTTCATTTGATGTACAAAAAGTGGAACCAAAAATAGGTCCCAAAATGAATAAAGAATGAATAAAAAGTATAGGTGTTTTGACTGTGTTTCTGGCCTTATCTCCCCCTACTTTATTCCTTGTCGACCTATTCATCAAGATGCCTAGGTCTCGGGGGTTTTGGGTCATAAAATATCTACAATATTTTATTCTTTTTCTTTTTCTTTATTTATTCTATAATTTTGGCTTTAATTACAGTGATTTATACACAATCTGAATGCACATGCATGGATGCTAAGGTGATGGTTTTAATGCTATTTACAGGCATTTGCTAGGGTTTTTGGTGCCAAAATGATAGAATAAAGATGATGAAATGTGGATTCATCAAGTGTCAGTCCAAAAATCATTAAAAATCTCAAAAGAAAAACCTTAAAAATTCAAAAATACTCAAAAACTTCTAAAAAATATAAAAAAAACTAGAAAACCCCAAAAATTGCAAACTTAAGTTCCGTAGTTTCTATATTTTAACCTCTTTACTTTGAAAATGGTTTGGAAAAATTTTGAGGATGTGTGATATTTTTAATTACCATTTTACCCCCATCCAGTAGATACTCCATTGTTTGCTTTATTTCAGTATTTTAAAAATACCAAAAATCTGTTGAAAAATGCCCAAAAATCACAAAAACAGTAAAAAATCATGAAAATACCAAAAAGACTTTATTTCTGAATTTTTGACTATTTTTGTATATTTTTATAAATATTGTATCACCCCTCTCTCTACATTATATATATTCCCTTATTGAAAAAGGGAAAAAATATTATATATATATATATATTAATTTATAACAATCTGAGAATTAAATTTAAAAAAAAATAGTATGTATATAGATAAATATATACATATGTATGTACTCTATGCTTTATACATACCCTCTATGGGTATGTATCTATATATTCATATCCTATAAATTATATACATATATATTACATAACTATATTATTACAATAAAAATAATAATAAAACAAAAAATATATAAAAATAATAATAAAAATAAAAACCCACAAAATAGGCTTCACTCAAGGATGACTCTGTGGTACATGCACATCTTAGGCTACTGCATTTTTGTATTGCTCTCTGTGGTTCGACCTCTACATGCTTGTTCAATATGCATTTTGTGGTAGAGTAATAAATATTAATTCACATTTTTGGGACTCAATTATTTTATTCTTTTATCGTGGGTTAATTGTTGACTAACATTGGTGTTCTGCGAGCAGTCGCCTCAGCGACACTATTTATATCATTTATTCTGACCCTCGCGGAATATCGGGTTATCACTACCCGATCTGCCCAATCTGCTAAAGAAGTCCCGGACCGATTACCGGCTACCCGATGAAATCCTCATTGGAGAATAATCAATCACGGGCACCGCCCGTGGATGGAGATGGCAGGCATACTGTAAAAAAATTATTATTTTGTTTTATTTTTTATATTTTTTGTAAATAGAAACAAATAAAAAATTTTATTTCTTTAAATAAAAATTGTATTTTTTCATTTTTTACCTGTAAAATAAATGAGAGAAATAAAGCTTATAACGGTTTTATTATATTCCTGCAAAACATATCTATATATATAAACTTTTTTATTTTCTTCTTACTTATTCATCCAACAAAAATGTTAGTTATTAAAAAACTGAAATATTTTTTAATTTTTTTGTAAATTCATGCAAAACAAATGTTAGAATAATTTTTATGTATATATTTTTTATTTTTTATTTTTTGTATACACAAATGAGGATACGAACACGACGGCTCGATCCAATAAAATTCAAACTCGGAAAAACATGAGTGGATGCGGATCCACGAAATGGGAGATGGATCCGGGTCTCCGGTCACCGTACGTGGCTGGAGTTGAGTGATTGTGTGAGGTAGAACGTGAAATGGAGAGGTTGAGGGAATGAATGTGAAATCAGTGTCGGATCGGAAATTAAATATGAGATCGAAAATGATGCCAACTACGATTAAAAATTTTACAACTGAATGACTGTGAATTAAAATCTGAGATTAATCCTGAAAATGGCAGTAAAATGGATCTCACCTTGGGATCGGATATGATGTGATGGTCTCGACGCGGACCAACTCCTTTTCACCGGACGGCTCGAAGGCTGAGCACCATCTGCGACAAGAAGCTCTTGGAGATCGGGTTGCTCTCCACTAAAGATTGATCAAAGAATAACAAAGGAAAAGAGACCCATTAAAAAGATGATGAAATCCAAAAAAGGAAGATATTTACAAAAGAGGAATGTGTTTAGCGGTGGAATTATTAAAATAAATTAAATAAATAAAGAAATAAAATCGATTTTTGTAATTACAATAATAATAATAATAATAATAATTAATAATTGTCAAAAATGAAGAGCCACCTTAATGGTGGCTAATTAAGGAAATTATTGAATTATACACATATGGTATATATTTATATACAATTAATTAATTAAATGAATTATTTTCGTCATTTTATTTATTTAATTAATAAAGGTTAATTATTTATTTTTTTAGAAAGTTATTTAAGGAAAAAGTTCATATACATATGATACATATATATAGTACATTATATACATGTACAAATAAGGAAAAATATTAAAAAATTAATTAATTTTTTTATTTACTTTAAAATACTTGTGAGAAATATTTGTAGTTGTTAAAAATATAATATGTACAATAAAAATAAATACAATAAATACATGGTCAACTTACAAAAACTACACCGGAAAACTGACCTTTCAACCGTAACTCCAGAAATTATGAACCCATAGCCATTTTAAAGATAATTTAATTTAGAATACAATGGAAGTGAGTTTGGTTCAATTTGAGTTCATATGGAGTCGGAATTGGTCTTTCAATTGTCACTTTACGGCTTTTCTGAGTGTGGATACTTTTATTCTATACATAGTTTTACTTTGCAATTATGTTTATTATTTACAAAATATTTTTATTTACAATTTCTGTTAAGAAAAATATTTAATTTGAGGTCAATTTATATACAAATAAAATCATGTAAGTTTTGTACAAATATACAAAGAATAAATTCAAAAATAAAAAGGAAGAATATTTACAAATTATTTTTTTGGATTAAAGATCCTATCTCTCCCTACTTTATTCCTAGTCGGTCAGGTCAAGTCTTGACCTTCTATCAGGGTTCGGGCAGTCTGCATTTATTTCATAAATACATCAATCAATTTTCTTTTCCTTTTATTTTCTTTTTCATTTCTTCTTTATTCTTTTATTTGAATATAAACAATATTAAAAATGCATATTTAACAAATGCATGCTAAATGATAATTGCACGAAATTAGTGGGTACTTACAGGTATTTCACTAAGGAAATGAGGCTAAAATAAAAGAATAAAGCTGATGAATCATGGATTAATCAGCCAGCAAAGGAACAAATGTTGATTATGCTTTCCATGTTGTCCTCTAGGAAGATGATTTTCTGGGTCTCAATATCATTCATCAATAAATCTAGTTCTCTGATATCTTCAATAATTTGACAGCCTTCTGCAGTCCATTTTGACTCTCTTCTCTCTTTGTGCTCTCTGTGGCCTTTGGCTCGGTGATCATGTTCATTATGACTTTTCACTACATGAGCGAAACGTGATCTTTATAGGCCCATAATCAAGTATTTCTTTGAATGTTCAAAGGAACGACCAACCAAGAATAATCAGAGTCTGGAATAACGGTGCAGGAGAATCAATGTCTAGGATAGACAACAAAGTCCACTGGGAATTTTATTTCCAGCATGGTTATAATAATGTCTTCCAATAAAATCTCTAGGTCACTTGATAGATCGATTACAAAACGGAAGGATTATGCGTGAGAGTTTAAGCGGACCCGGCCTGAATTCTTTCAAAAGTGATGTGGGCATGAGTTTAACGGAGGAACCGCTATCAAGTAAAGTTCGCTAAAAAAATTGATCTAAGAACTCATATTTGATCAAAGGTTCTCTATCTTCTTTCTTTTTGATTGGGAGATCACTAATCACTTTCACAGTAGCCATGGTCAAAATATGCTTCTCTGTTCTGTTCCATCTGTTTTTGTAGGGCTGACGCTTTGCTACACATGCTCTTTCAGTCATTTCTCCACAAATGACATGTATTCCATGGCTTTCAATAAAGGCATTTGAATAATAATATTCCGTAAAATCTCCATGATGGCAGGATCAGACAATGTATTTTTTAAATTTTTTTTGTTTTTTTAGAATTTTTCATTGCATAAGGAAAAGGAATATTTGCAGAACCGATGTTAATGTTCTTATTTACAAGAAAATCATCTTGTATAGGTGAATGACTAGAAGGGATACTTTCACTCATAATAGGAGGGAAACTAAAAGAAACATGAAATTCAGCTTTGTTGATCGGTCCAAGATTTGTTGTTGGTGTTGGCATCTCCTTGACTAAAATATAATGGTTGTGTTTTGATCACAAGAAGTCTGCCATGTTTCCAGCTATCACCAAGATAGACATCAACCCGATACATGTGTACCCAAGTCTGATCATCTTCACCCAGTGCCATCTCCTCCAAGTACCATGTTCCTTTGTTATTTCATGTCCATTACGAATATATTGATGTGACACCTCTTCCTCTTTTAGGTGCTTGAAGTTGAGTTACGGGAGCAATTGGGCGCTCAAGTTTGAATGGTCGAAGCACACATGTAGCCCCTCTCGATTATCGTCCACTAGGAATTTAAGGCTTTGACTTCTTCAACGAACGTGTAGGGCTTATCGAGACAAACCCTATGCAACCTTTAACATAAGTTTTGGACCTCAAGAGAACTCAGTAGAAATCCAAGGAGCATAACCTACGTTGTGGAAGCTCTGTTCTCGTCAATGATGGACGGAGAGGGAAATAGGAGGGGGGGGCGACAACCCCTCCCCACTCCCCCAACCTAGTTAGAGAGAATTTTCTTAAATTCCAGCTTTGCAGCCTTCCCTTAATTAGTAAATAAATACCTCCCTTATTTTAAATGCTAAAAAATATCCTAATTGATTGCATCTTTTAAATAGCTAATAGTATCATTCTCATCTCACATGACCGTTCACTTTTCTCCTATATTGGAAGCATAAGGAAGACCTTCATTTTCAAAAAAATACGATAATGGAAGAAAAGATTTTAGACCCGTAAATGATATTTATAGAAAAAGACACAAAAATAAAAAACATGTAATTACCTGATTTTTTTTCATTTTGTATCCTAAAAATTGTGTTCTTTTGATTTTATTATTAACTTTCCCTTGACTTTTCCTAATTTCAGACTTGTGCAAAGATGAAGCCTTCTAGGGTAATGCCCAAAAATGATGGTTACACTTCTTCTTGCAATAGAGAAAATGAGATATTTCCTCATCATAATGAAATCCCCAGCATTACAGAACTTGTTTTAAACAGATATAGTTTCAACACAAATCATGATTTGTATTATGGTGATCATAATGATCCTACCTACGATTTATTCCTCAACCTTATGTGAGAAGATGGAAAATCATATATAGTAGGGATTTCAGACCCTAAAAATTGCTTGATTACCCTTGCTAAAAATGAGAAAGATGATCGGAGTGATGAGGACGATGATAATGACGACAATGAAGATGAGGAGCAACCTAGGGTCGTGACGCATCGGTCGGCTCATTGTGGAGTCTTTATCCGTGAGAGGGATGTCGAGGCAGAGAGAAGAGAGAAAGAGGCAAAACCAATGAAGGAAAGAAAAGGGGAGGAGCATCCTTCATCGATGGAAGAAGTGAATGATTTGAAACTCGATGATATGTAGTAATACGTAACTTATATTTTAGTATTCACAACGATTTGTCATTAACATTATGCTTCTAAGTTCAAATTATTCTAGGATATATTATGTTATAGCATATGTGAATGTGGAATATCTTGTGATACTTGACAGTGAATGTGGATATACTTGTGATTCTTGATTGTGAATTTGGGTATATACAATTATGATGCTTGATTGTGAATGTAGATTACACTGAATTAGTGTATTCTTGCACAAGCAAATTTTTATATGCTAATACATGTATAAGTATTACGATGGAAGTGCGAAACTAAAGTAGGCAATAATTAATTTGTTTTGGTATCAGAAAATACAACTACATGAAGTCCCCCATGTAGTCACATTTTGGTCCATTTTTTATCGTGGCAATGGCTATTATGAGCATGGGTGCTCATATTATCAGAAATTTCTTGTAGTGGGGGAAGGAATCGAGGAGAAGAGTTGCGTAAGATGTTGGACAAGTGGGAGATGAGCGAGAGCGGGGACAAGTCAAGTTGGGGAGAGGAGGCGATGTTGAAGGAACATGAAGGATATTGAGGGACATGAGAGAATAAAGGGAGTCGATGGGAGTGCTCTCTCTTGTGTCGATGTTGACGAGCTGCTCTATGGGTGCATCCTCCTCGAAGATCTGTAAGTAGTTTATGGGCATGGAACCCACCACTATACTCGAGACTTGATTAAAGAAGATGATGAGGCTGCGAAGATTGGAGAGGACTGGTGGAGGATGGGGTCATTTTCTGGTCCGCGCAGGCTCGTGCGGTTGCGGAGGGGGGCAGCAGGCTGGCGATCGGGCGGTTGGAGGCGCCACGGTGGAGGAGCAAGCGGCTGCGGGTCTGATGGAGAAGGCGAACGGTGGAGGCGATGCGTGCGAGCTTGCGCGGAGGTTTCCAGGCGAAGAGCTCACTAGTGGGAGATGGCGAAGGTGGCGGGCACCGCGCACAACAGAGGTGGCACGCTCGGGAGAGCCGTGCCGCCAGCCGGAGAGCTGCGCAACGTTCGGTGGGCGATCGGGCAGCGGGCTGCGAGCGGTGGGCGGCGGGTGGCGGACGCCGCTCGTGGATGGAGATGGGGTGCGTAGTGCAAAAAATTATTTTTTTGCTTTATTTTTTATATTTTTTTGTAAATAGAAACAAATAAAAAATTTTATTTCTTTAAACAAAAATTATAATTTTTTCCATTTTTTAATATTTTTTACCTGTAAAATAAATGAGAGAAATAAAATTTATAACTTTTTAATTATAATCATACAAAGCAAATATATATATATATATAAACTTTTTATTTTTTTTTCTTATTTATTCATGCAACAAAAATGTTAGAGATAAAAAAACTGAAATATTTTTTAATTTTTTTGTAAATTCATGCAAAAAATGTTAGAATAATTTTTATGTATATATTTTTATTTTTTTTATTTTTTTTCAAAATAGATGTTAGAAAAAGAACATTTTTTATTTTTATTTTTTATTTTTTTTGTATACACAAATGAGGATACAAACACGACGGCTCGATCCAATAAAATTCAAACACGGAAAAACATGAGTGGATGCGGATCCACAAAATGGGAGATGGATTCGGGTCTCCGGTCACCGTGCGTGGTTGGAGTTGAGTGATTGTGTAAGGTAAAATGTGAAACGGAGAGGTTGAGGGAATGAATGTGAAATCAATGTCGGGTCGGAAATCAAATATGAGATTGGAAATGATGCCAACTACGATTAAAAATTTTACAACTAAATGACTTGAATTAAAATCTGAGATTAATCTAAAAAAAATGGTGGAAAATAAAATGGATCTCACCTTGGGATCGGATACGATGTGATGGCCTCGACGCAGACTGACTCCTTGTCACCGGACGACTCAGAGGATGGACACCTTTTGTGACAAGAAGCTCTTGGAGATCGGGCTCCTCTCCACCAAAGATTGATCAAAGTATAATGAAAGAAAGGAGACCCATTAAAAAGAAGATGAAATCCAAAAAAGGAAGATATTTACAAAAGAGGAAGGTGTTTAGTGGTGGAATTAATAAAATAAATTATATAATTAAATAAATAAAATGAATTTTCGTAATTACAATAATAATAATAATTAATTGTAAAAAATGAAGAGCCACCTTAATGGTGGCTAATTAAGGTAATTATTGAATTATACACAATGGTGTATATTTATATATAACTAATTAATTAAATGAATTATTTTCATTACTTTAATTAATTAATTAATAAGGGTTATTATTTAATTTTTTAGATAGTTATTTAAGGAAAAGTTCACATACATATGATACATACATATAGTACATTATATGTGTACAAATAAGGAAGTAATTTAAAAAATTAATTAATTTTTTTAATTTACTTTAAAATACTTGTGAACATTATTGGAAATTATTAAAAATATAATATGTACAATAAAAATAAAAACAATAAATACATGGTCAAATTGCAAAAACCACCCCAGAAAACTGACTTTTCAACCTATTCCAGAAATTATGAACTCATAGTCATTTTAAAGATAATTAATTTAGAATACAATAGAGGTGAGTTTGGTTCAATTTGAGTTCATAATGGAGTCGGATTGGTCTTTCAATTGTCACTTTACGGCTTTTTCTGAGTGTGGATACTTTTATTCTATACATGGTTTTACTTTGCAATTATGTTTATAAATTTTCAAAACATTTTTATTTATAATTTCTGTTAAGAAAATATTTAATTTGAGGCCAGTTTATATACAAATAAAATCATGTAAGTTTTGTACAAATATACAAAGAATAAATTCAAAAATAAAAAGGAAGAAAATTTACAAATTATTTTTTTGAAGATCCTATCTCTCCCTACTTTATTACTGGTCGATCATGTCAAGTCTTGACCTTCTATCAGGGTTCGGGTCAGCCTATATTTATTTCATAATACATGCTTCATTTTTCTTTTTCTTTTCTTTTTCATTTCTTCTTTATTCTTTTATTCGAATATAAACAGTGTTAAAATTTAACAAATGCATGCTAAATGATAATTTTATGAAATTAGTGGGTATTTACAGATATTTGACTAAGGAAATGAAGCTAAAATAAAAGAATAAAGGTGATGAATCATGGATTAATCAGCCAGCAAAGGAACAAATGTTGATTATGCTTTCCAAGTTGTCCTCTAGGAAGATGATTTTTTGGATCTCAATATCATTCAGCAATAAATCTAGTTCTCTGATATCTTCAATAATTTGACAGTCTTCTGCAGTCCATTTTGACTCTCTTCTCTCTTTGTGCTCTCTGTGGCCTTTGGCTTGGTGATCATGTTCGTTATGACTTTTCACTACATGAGAGAAACATGATCTTTCTAGGCCCATAATCAACTATTTCTTTGAATGTTCGAAGGAACGACCAACCAAGAATAATCAGAGTATGGAATAACGGTGCAGGAGAATCAATGTCCAGGACAGATAACAAAGTCCACTGGGAATTTCATTTCCAGCATGGTTACAATAACGTCTTCCAATAGAATATCTGGGTCACTTATTAGATAGATTAGAAAATTGAAGGATTATGCGAGAGAGTTTAAGCAGACCCAGCCTGAATTCTTTCAGAAGCGATGCAGGCATGAGTTTAACGGAGGAACCGCTATCAAGCAAAGTTCGCTCGAAAATTTGATCAAAGAACTCACATTTGATCAAAGGTTCTCTATTTTCTTTCTTTTTTATTGGGAGATCACTAATCACTTTCACAGTAGCCATGGTCAAAATATGCTTCTCTGATCTGTTGCGTCTGTTTTTGTAGGGTTGACGCTTTGCTACACATGGCTCTTTGAGTCCTTTCTCCACAAATGACATGTATTCCATGGCTTTCAATAAAGGCATTTCAAAAAGATATTCTGTAAAATCTTCATGATGACATGATCAGACAATGTATTTTTTTTTATTTTTTTTGTTTTTTTAGAATTTTTCATTGCATAAGGAAAAGGAATATTTGCAGAACCGATGTTAATGTTCTTATTTACAAGAAAATCATCTTGTATAGGTGAATGACTAGACGGGATACTTTCATTCACAATAGGAGGAAAACTAAAAGAAACATGAAATTCAGCTTCGTCCATCGGTACAGGATTTGTTGTTGGTGTTGGAGTCTCCTTGTCTAAAATATAATGGTTGTATTTTGATCGCAAGAAGACTGCCATGTTTCCAGCTATCACCAAGATAGACGTCAACCCGATACATGTGTACCCAAGTCCGATCATCTTCACCCAGATGCCATCTCCTCCAAGTACCATGTTCCTTTGTTATTTCATGTCCATTAGTAATATATTGGTGTGACACCTCTTGCTCTTTTTAGGTGCTTGAAGTTGAGTTACAGGAGCATTTGAGCACTCAAGTTTGAATGGTCGAAGCACACATGTAGCCCCTCTTAATTATCGTCCCCTAGGAATTTAAGGCTTTGACTTCTTCAACGAACGTGTAGGGCTTGTCGAGACAAACCCTATGCAACCTTTAACATAATTTTTGGACCTCAAGAGAACTCAGTAGAAATCCAAGGAGCATAACCTACGTCGTGGAAGCTCTGGTCTCGTCAATGATGGACGGAGAGGGAAATATGAGGGGGGCCGACACCCCCTCCCCACTCCCCCAACCCAGTTAGAGAGAATTTTCTTAAATTCCAGCTTAGTGGCCTTCCCTTAATTAATAATTAATTACCTCCCTTATTTTAAATGCTATAAAATATCCTAATTGATTGCATCCTTTAAATAGCTAATAGTATCATTCTCATCTCACATGACTGTTCACTTTTCTCCTATATAGGAAACATAAGGAAGACCTTCATTTTCCAAAAAAAATACAATAATGGAAGAAAAGATTTTAGACCCGTAAATGATATTTATAGAAAATGACACAAAAAATATGTAATTACTTGATTTTTTTCAGTTTGTATCCTAAAAATTGTGTTCTTTTGATTTTATTATTAACTTTCCCATAACTTTTCCTAATTTCATACTTGTGCAAAGATGAAGCCTCCTAGGGGAATGCCCAAAAATGATGGTTACACTTCTTCTTGCAATAGAGAAAATGAGATATTTTCTCATCAAAATGAAATCCCCGTCATTATAGAACTTGTTTTAAACATATATAGTTTCAACACAAATCATGATTTGTATTATGGTGATCATAATGATCCTACCTACGATTTATTCCTCAAACATCTGCAAGAAGATGGAAAATCATATATAGTAGAGATTTTAGATCCTAAAAATTGATTAACCACCCTTGTTAAATATGAGAAAAGATGATTAGAGTGACGAGGACGATAATGATGACGACAATGAAGATGATGAGAAACCTAGGGTCGTGACGCATCAGTCGGCTGATTGTGGAGTCTTCATCCTTGAGTGGGATGTCGAGGCAGAGAGAAGAGAGAAAGAGGCAAAACCAAAGAAGGAAAGAAATGGTAGGAGCATTCTTCATCGATGGAAGAAGTGAATGATTTGAAACTCGATGGTATGTAGTAATATGTAACTTATTATTTTAGTATTCACAACTATTTATCATTAACATTATGCTTCTAAGTTCAAATTATTCTAGGATATATTACGTTGTAGCATATGTGAATGTGGAATATCTTGTGATACTTCACTGTGAATGTGGATATACTTGTGATTCTTGATTGTGAATTTGGGTATATACAATTATGATGCTTGATTGTGAATGTAGATCACACTGAATTAGTGTATTCTTGCACAAGCAAATTTTTATATTCTAATACAGGTATTAGTATTGCGATGGAAGTGCGAAACTAAACTAGGCAATAATAAATTTGTTCTGGTATCAGAAAATACAACTACATGAAGTCCCCCATGTAGACACATTTTGGTCCATTTTTTTATCGTGGCAATGGCTATTATGAGCATGGGTGCTCATATTATCAGCAATTTCTTGTAGTGGGGGAAGGAATCGAGGAGAAGAGTTGGGTAAGATGTTGGACAAGTGGGAGGCGAGCGAGAGCGGGGACAAGTGAAGTTGGGGAGAGGAGGCGATGTTGAAGGAACATGAAGGATATTGAGGGACATGAGAGAATAAAGGGAGTCGGTGGAAGTGCTCTCTCTTGTGTCGATGTTGACGAGTTGCTCTATGGGTGCATCCTCCTCGAAGATCTGTAAGTAGTTTATAGGCATGGAACCCACCGCTATACTCGAGACTTTATTAAAGAAGATGATGAGGCTGGGAAGATTAGAGAGGACTGATGGAGGATGGGGTCATTCTCTAGTGCATGGGGAACTTGCTCATCCTTAGGTGCGGAAGGAATCGAGATGTTGGTTCTGCTTTGTGGATGTCGAAGCGAATGATGTTTCAAGCTCCGCTCAGGATTGACTAGGGGGACAAACAAGGGAGAACTTGCTCCAAGTGTATTACTGAAGGTATCAAAGTCCTCGTGTGCTCCTATTAGGTGGAGGTAGTGTTCAAAAATGGGACAGCCTTATTCCAATCTCAGTCCTTGTGGAGCTGCTATGCTCTGCTACGAAAGGGCCGAACGAAACCCAAGCTATAGCTCTATGGTTTAGTCATTTGCTGGATATTCATGAACAATGGGTGCAGTATATGGAAGAGGCATTGCAGTGAGGTTCTTGTGGTGTTTAAAGATTGGAAGATGATTTTAAGTTGGATGAATCTCTCTTGTTCTATTGTAGTTCCCTCTCCTTGACTTGTCGCACAACGAGAACATCCTTCTTCTTTTCAAATGGCATTCTAGTCAAAAGTGCCCTCATGAGCTTTGAAAAACCTCGATCTTCTATTGTGGAATCTCCAGGGTAAATGATCTGCAATGGTGTGTGGGGCTTGATCATGCAAATGGTTCGCTAGAGTCGAGCAAAATCATCGGAGTTTGCCCCTGGTTCACACCTCAAGAGCGGATGCGAAGGGGCAGCTCGGAACTCTACACCCATTTGTCGTTGCTGCGTGGAGAGGATAAGAAAGAGGGGGCATGAGTGCCGCCACCACCGCTGCTACTTGGAGAGGAGAGGGGGAAGCGAATGAAGATGTGGAGGAGGGGAATGAAGGTGGGTGGTGGAAGGGGTGGAAGGGGTTGGATGGCAGCACCGGAGGGGGTGAGTTATGGGGATGGAGGAGGGGATAGAAGAGGGGGTTGACGGAGAGGGGAGGTGGTCGGTGGGGGAGGAGGCGTGGGTGGACGGATATGGGGTGTGGGCGGAGGGCAAGTGGGTGTTGATGGAGGAAGTATGAGGGGCTGAAGGAGGAAGGAGAGGAGGGGGTTGTTTTTCCTTTTTTTTGAGTTTATATCATAACCATTATATGCAATATATGTTAGATTAACTCGATGGTCTGGTTGAATTCAAGGATTAAACTAACAGAGGTTTATAAGTATGAGATAAAGTGATTATTCGAGGTTTCTCTTGTAATTCATGAATATTGAGGGTTTTTGGGTGTAATTATGAAAATACACAGTGTTATGGATGTAAATATCCCCCTAAACAAATTGTTGTTGTATTTGACGACAATTAGAAGAAAAGTCAATGAATTACCTTTCTTATATGATTCGTTGCAAGGAATATAGCAACAAATATGATATTCATTACTAATTCAAAGAGTTAAACAACGAATAAAAGTCATTGATATATATATATATATATATATATATATGGAAAATATGACAATGAGTATTAAATTATTCGTTACCTTATATCAATTTTATTGTAGTATAACTTTTAGACCCCTTGTCTCTAACTAGTACGTGTACGTTCCCATTATTATAAAAAAACATACAACTAATTCTAATTAAAATTATGAAGTAGGCCCACTTATCTCCTCTATTGTTGTATCGGTACACATGATAAAAAAATAGAATTGTACTATACTCAAGGTAACCAAACAACCAAACAAGAGGCAATGCAGTACATCTTCTGTATGTCGTGTACAAATAGCAACTTTATAATCCATAACATACTACTGTATGATTAATATCAATATCAATGCTGAAGGTAGAGGGGAAATGCATCAGTGAGTGAGGACAAGTTTTATCTTAGAAGAGAAGTTGGAAGCACATGACATGATGAAAGGGAAGAAATAAATATTTGTAAATATTGTAGTAGTTGTTTAGAAGGCATCTACAATATTTAAAGCCATGCCCATGCCCAAGTGCCTCAATCATGCCTAATATCGGATGAGTCACACTGTAGATAAAGGACAAAGGAGGAGGAGCAAAATATTTTATGAAGATATGATAAGATCCTCTTCTCAACTTGGGAGATGTAAGGTGTGTATGCATATAGAGTTGGATGAGGTTAATAGTAACGTTATCCTTTCAAATGGGCAGGATCCCAAAACCATTTCTTTATATTCCCTTTCTCATCAACTTTTCTCATCCATCATATTTATAGAGAAAAAACAAATTTTTCTTCTACGTTCCTTTTCATCAATTCACTTATTTATTCAGCAATCAATGTAATTTCCCACTCTACCCTCCAAAATGTAGACCCCCAATTTATTGCATAAATGGACATGAAATTAATAGAGGGGACCCTATATATCAAGAGATGTATAACCAACTTATCATAATATCCAATCCTTGTGTCAACCTCAGTGTTGAAAAAACACACAAACACACGATATTTAACAATAAAGGCAGCCACTTTATTCTCATAACACATGTTCACGGGGACCTAGAGGCAATCCTTTGTTCCTTGTCAAGTTCATGTATCCGCGACAACTTGGAGACAACATGCGCCGTGTAGTCCGCCTCACTCTCGATGTCGAGATCCCATCGCATATCTTGCTCCCCCAGTTGACAAGATGTTCGTTTCGAAGTACATATTAATTAAGTTTTGAAACTACTGGGGGGTTTGGAATAGATATTGACCATGTAATACATGTTTTTTTTTCCTTTTTTATTGATAATTACAAGTTCTCATTTCAGCCATAACACAAATTCAGAAGGCCTCCAGCCATGCGTTACAATGTTATCCCTGGTGTTGAGAAGTTTCAAAAACATGCAAGCAAATATCTTTCAAAGAAAACCACAACAACTTTAAGTCAACAGAGTGTTGACATCATGCTTGATGTATTGATTAGATAAGTTTTAGATTTTCCCCTAACAAAATTTAAAGAAGGTAAGGGAAATTTAAAAAAATCGGAAAATGGCCTTCCCAGACTTCGACAGTTTAGGAACATTCTCAAAATAAATGGTCTCTAGATTTGAGAGGGTGGTCGCAGAGCAAGCATTTGGAGTCCAAGTTTCAAACCGAAATGGCCTTTCTCGTGTGGGAATTTGTTTCTAACCAATATTCTAAAAAGTAAAGCAGAGGAAATGGTCCAAATGTACGGCCGGGGAACAGAGCTAACCCAGATCCTGGTAACAACTGCTCGATATCTCAACAAGGTTTCCAAAGAGCAGACGCATTGTGCGGGATAGAAGTATCCCAGAAAGATTCGACCGTAGGTATTTGGAGCGAGGAATCAGCCCACATGGAGTTTTCAGCCATAAGGAAGTTCCAAACCCATGCAATCTCAGATGAATTAATCAAGTCCCCAAGCGACATAATTTCAATACATCATTCTTTAGGAATGCAAATATCTTTCCAATCCAACTCATGCCTATTGAAATCTCAAAGAAAGTTCAAGCATAACAACAATATCTGCAAGACAATGCCTTCCAACCACAAAGTTAGGGATCCATCTAAGAGTGCCAAAGTAAGGTTCTGGATAAATTATCCTCTTGATTTCTTAGAGCAAAATAACCGACACTTTGCTGCATTCACGTTCTGCCCCACCCGAGATTGTTGATGAGCGTTAGGTGATGGAGTGATGGGACAAAGAGTACAAGTGTGCCCCCACATTTTCTTCGGGAATAAGTAAACAAGTACCAGAAACTAGTCTGCAAGTACATTTTCTGGAAGAGAGTCGGAAAATAATGGAGACATCTAAAGAACATGATTAACAGCTGTAGACACTGAACAGTCAGTGTCAAATATATACATCTAGTCATAAGCTCCAATAGCTGGATCCTACAAACGTAGGAAAATGTCCCATCCAAACCAACGACTAAGTTCTAATTCCAAAGCTCAAAAGGTGATGGCATGATGATAATAATAAGATGTACTGATAGATGCTTAATCTTAACTGGCAGATGGGACAGACCCAACCTCCATATACAATGAAAGGATGGTTCCAACCACCAGCAACTGGAGCAATTTGCTGCATGGGGTGCAACTAGGGTTAGGGCTCCCACACCATATTAATCACACATTCATTCCCCCAAGGACGATGCCAGTTTATATCTGGTTGTTGGAAGCTTGCCCAAGTTGCATTGCCTCCTTGCCCAATTGAAGTTTTTTTGTAGGTGCAACGTCTTCCTTCTCGACCAGTTGCCATGGGATGCTACCCATCGGCACGACATCAGAACCAACCAGAGGGGACGATTGGCTCCCGTCCTGCCTGTAGTACGGTTCCAGCCGCATTCACTGGTCGTGCTTTTGAACACGTCAAGCTAGGTTCATGGAATTTATAGATGGGGAGATGTCGATGGGGGTCGCGTTCATAATGGAAGCGTGAATGTCTACGTCTGCATTACATGTTTGCAAGAAAAATTAGAAAAGGGTTTTCGCATAAATTACGATGAATTTGTAGTCGACTAAGTGAAGGTTAATGTGGACTCGATAGTATGCAACTGTATTTCTGAATCTTGATCTTTTAATAATAAACGTAATATGGAATCATGTGAGCATCCCTTGGAAGGTAGGAGTCAACTTCAATGGGTTTTTTGACCCAATTAAGCTCAGGATTAATTGGGCTCCTCGGAAACCACGAACTCTTTATTTGGGTTCTGAATTTGGATTGGTGATATATAAAGATCGCGCGTCGAAGTTTTGTTGATCTACTGGTTAGAGGTCACGGATTGTATATTGCAGATCTTAATTATAGATATTAATCATCCGCATTTTGAGCATGCTCAAGTACCCGGATGTAAATCACGACATGTATTTAACCAGAGTTTTTGCACCATTTTAACTCATAAAGCATGTGTTTAATCATAGTACATCTGTCCATCATACAATTTATGAACACGATCATTGTTATTTTCTTCCATACAATACAAGAAAATTGGTGTAAGGTAATGAATAATTTAATATTTATTGTCATATTTTCAGTAGTAAATATATATAATGAATACTATTCGCCGTCTGATTCTTTAAATTCACAACGATTAATCATATTTGTTGTGATATTCCTCACAACGAATAATATAACAATAGTTATTCTTTGACTAAATTTTCTTCTAATCGTTGCTAAATTGTTCAATGATTTATATGAATTTTCACAAATAAGTCAACGAGAAAATCATCATTAAATAAACCTTTAACAACAAATACGGCATTTTTTGCTAACTAAAAGGAGAAAATATGGTTTTGCAACAAATAATATTCATTGTTATATCTTTAATATCGAAAGACATGGTAATGAATATTCAAATTATCTGTTATCATATGTCTAATTTCTTGTAGTGATAATCAAATTTAAAATGTTACTTATATTTAAAACCACAATGAGTATCATATTGTTGTTATATCGCTAATGATCAAATTTTATAACAATGATTATCTATTGAATTTTCTTTTGAATGTTGCTAAATTAGTAATTATAATGATTAATTAATGAAAAACTCAACAGATAATCGTTGTTATATAACCATCTTCAACTACGAATATGACATTTTTAATTATATCGATACATAATATACTTGTAGTATTTTTGGAACCAGTTCTTATGTTAAGGAGTCTAGGGTAATATTTCTTTTCAAATTCAAATTTTCTTCCTTATCATTGGGATTGGTTTCTTCTTTGTATATACTTATTATACATTTTATCAAACTCATATTCCTCCATAGCTGCTGCATAATTCCCTATTTATGCAGGTGCCATAAATGTTTTAATCATATTTGATGTGATGATCCAATTTAAAACTGTAAAAAGGAGTCTATATATTTTATTTTATTTTATTTATTTTTATGATTACAAACTAATTAGTGCATATTGCAAGCATCTGGTTAAATACAGGGATGCCAAATAAGGCCTAGTTGAAGATCAAGCATTATTAAAAAAAATCCAAGTTATAGGGATTGTTTTTGGATTCTAAGGGATTTTTATGATTTTTTTTATAAAGAGTAGTGACATTCTTATAGATATTATAAGTTTTCAGACTAAGTGTTAATAAAATAAAAACTTGATTTGAATAAAAGGTAAGCATAAATTAAAAATGAATTAACACAAATTGAATGTTTATTAAAAGTAGCCGAATAAATTGTGAATAAGATATTTTGATATATGATAAAATAAATAGAAGCAAACTAAATGCAATAAATAAAATAAAACGGAAATGGATATGATTTAGCCCATATTAAAATAAATAAACAAATGAAGAAACTGCATAATAAGAAATGGAGATGGCGAGTTTAAAAAAATATGAAAAAAGGACTTTTGGGGTGGACCTATGAAGCTCCTCTCTAGCCCATTTCTTTGTACATGGGTTGAGCTTGTCAAGATCCTCTTTTTCATCTATGGAAGTTCCTCGAGGGGCATTGTAACCTATAAGTAAATCAATGAACAAATCAAAAAATTAAATATTACGTAAAAGTCCTTGAATATCAGAAAATTCTTAAATATTATTGCATTTTTTATTTCTATTTATGTGGAAGTCCTTGTAATTCAATTTACCTCCCTTCGACACCAAGGATAGACGTGAACCAAAGAATCGTTGTTTAACTGCATGTTAGGTATGAGATCATGTGCAATATCTCCTTCAATGAGGTCTCAAAACGTAATAATGAGATATCAGATCTCTAAATTTTATTTCAATGTGATTTTGAGCTTTGTGATTTAAACATAGAATGGTCAACTTAATTCATTTACTCCCAAACAACATTGAAACAATTCTTAAAGAATGGGTATACTGTTGTTACTTTTTTAAGTTTAGTTATGACATTGATAAGACGTATAGTCGGCGGGCTTTTTTTTTGTAAGTTAGTCTAAAATAAGAAAAGATGAAAAATGAACATTATGTGATGTAACATCAACATGAGGAGTTGGATTTCACATGCTAGAAACTAAAAATCTAAATCAAATCCTAATCCTAAAGTTAAACTAAAATCTATGTTTAGACTACTCTCTTGTAATGCGGGGTTCGGGACTAAATATGCATAGAGATGGGGGAGGATTTGTGTAATGGTCTTGCTCGAACGACATGAGGTTGGCCGCAAATCACTGCCTAGCTCCGCTGCAGGATCTTGATCTAGCGAACGTGCTTGATCACTCTAGTGTAATGAGTTGAGGTCACTTGATTAGATCAAGTTCTATAGGTGAGCCACAAAGCGACATATTCGGGAGACATCGAATGCTTATCTGATGGATTAGATCAATTCACTTAAGCATGTTGCCTCAAACTCGTTTGATTTAGAAGCTAGATCATATGGTTGGATGCATTTATCACAATCGTCAAGCCTTAGATGATACTTTAGATTTGAATTAGTTTTTTTTTGCCTCAAATAGTGAGACCTAAGAAGGAAGAATTCGAAGAATAAAGATATTCCTATTGAACTTGGTTGAATAACAACTTTACTAAATTGGTTTTTTTAATGTGAGTGGGTGCCTTAAAAACAACAAGCCGTGATTGTGAGCCATATCGGTAGAAGGGATGGACTTTAGCTTCTTGATCGAGCATGGGCTTTTGCACCTGACCTAGTGGTTTGTGGGCCTTCTTGTTTACCTTACACTCAAATATTTTTTTATTTTATTTTTCATACACCTTTTGGGGATTTTAAGGTTATTTTTCTAGTTTTAAAATTGGGTTAATCTAGATTGGGTTTTTAAAAAAAATTAGTGGTGTGTTGACCTGACTCGAATTTTCTAAGATTTAGATTCTATATTTTTCTAAAAAAAACTATCATAATCCATTCATCTAAATGGCACCAGAGTAAACTAGCATGCACATGCGCAGAGCAAAATAAAACATAGTCTAATCAGAAATTCACTCTAGAAAACTTTTATATCAAGAGCCTTTTTTATAAAGACTAGCTCTGAAAAACAAAATACTCAAAAAGAGTAAACTACAAGGGTCGCTGATATTCGATACAAAAACAATCATCTTTTAACCAACAATATCGGGGTTAGCTTCATTGAGGCACCAATAGGGGATGGTCGCTTTAGGCTGGGGAGATCACACTTACCTTTGATCCAGCATCTACAGTATCTGAAAGAAAACAAGGAGATGTATCACAATGGAGTAGATAAGCAAAAACATTGAACATATATTTCTCTATCAGTTTCGACGCCAAACAATTCATTTTGTTTAGGGGCATGTCAATGCAAAGAAGCACCAACTTCACCGACGAATATGTTTTTGTTTCATGTTAAAGATCATAGAAAAGGAAAATAAGTTCTCAAGGGCGGCGCTCGATTATAAGTGAGTTCTTCCATACGGATGAAAGACTACCATAGTGGATGGGTTTGGTAAAAGAGGGTTGTAGCAAGTGAGCTCTCTTGAGATGAGCCTTCCATATCAGGGATTGGAGGGTTATGCTCTATTATCTATAATGATAGGGCCAACTCGAAAAGAGCAAGCGCTAATAAGGTTTGTGACCAGTTTTTTTGCGAGCAATGATGTTGATGATCGATTTGGTGAGTAGCGCATCATTCAACAAGCGTAAATCAAGCATTCCCCCTCCATCATTATCATGAGATGGTGGTCCATCATTATCATGAGATGGTGGTCAAAGGTATAAGAGTTGAACTTAAGAGGAAAACTCAGGCAGGAAGCAGAATAGTTTTTGCCTTCCAACCATGCAGCTTGTTACTGAATTTCTTAATTAGGGGATTCCTATCTTTATTATGAAATCTCTTAGTTGATAATGGAAATCCCAAATAGTTCATCAGGATGTTAACATATTCCCATCCTAGAACATTTTTACATGAGCTATTCTATTTAAGAAGAATATTGAGAAAGCAAGCTTGCTCATGTTAATCAAAAGGATGGGAAGATTAGAAAAGATAGTAAGGTTAGAGATAACATTATTGAGATGGTCTTCATGAAATTCTAAGAAAATCAAGAGGTCATCTGTGAACTGCACATTGGTCACCACTGATTACATGCCATCTCTAAAGAAACCTCTACAGTTGCCTGCATCAGCTAACTTATCCAGCATTAAATTAAATCAAGGACAGAAAGCGAGTGGATGAACAACAATGGAGAAATAGTATCTTCTTATCGGACACCATGCTCAAGTTGAAGGAAACCAATTGATGATGTGTGCATTTTAAACAAACACGCGAGTGGTTTCAAGCAAAGCACAAATCCATGCAATAAAGGTTGAGGAGATACCAGAGGCTATGGGGCACCAAAGATGAAAGGCTATCATAGTCAAAAGCCATTTGGAAGCCAATCTTTATCACAATAGCTTTGGTCTTGACTGGAGTCCACCCATCTAGGATCGAGGATGTGAAAATGAAGGCGTTCGTCATTGATCTGCTTTCTGGAATCAATCTTGAGCACAATGGTTTTAGTATTGGTCCAAGTCCACCCATCTAGAATCAAGGATGTGAAAATGAAGGCAATCAGTCACTGATATGCTTTTAATGAAGGCACATTAAGAAGATAGAATGCTTTTTTGAAGACATGGTGCCCAACAGTTTGCTAGGATTTTGGAAATAATACAGATGTGGAGATTAATGAAATTGATAGGTCTGAAGTTCTCAATCTCATTTGGATTTCTGTTTTTGATAATCAAAGCAATGATTAAGATGAAGAAGATCTCTAGTGGTAAAACAATCATCTTGGAGGCGCCACACCATATCCATGAAGTTATATTTGAGGGTAAGCCAAGATTTTTATATGAACTAAATGATGATAGACCAGTGGCCATTGTTTTTTTAAAGCTAAATCGTGGCTTCAATCTCACTCAATGAAGAAGGGGTTTTACAGAGATAAGGGGTCTGAAGTTGGAGCCACTAAGTTTTGAGGAATAAGAACTTGTGATTTAGATGGATTTGGATTCAACTATTCAAGAATAGAATCCCATGAAAATAGTGATAACTTTCCCAAGTCCTTGGAAATCGGAGATCGAAGTACCCTTCTCATTTTTCAGAGTAACAATATGGTTTCTGCTTGCCTTGGCCAAAGCCATGATTTTTAGGAAGGGTGGATTTATATTTCCCTTATATAGATTTCTGATATTTTCATGTTGATTCCACAAATCAAACTCATCTTTTTCTCAAAGCTTCCAGTTTAGAGTTAAAAATGTTTAGCTTAGAGGGGTCATCGAGTGATTTTGAACCTAAATTGTTCTCCTTCTCCCTCACCATGACTTTAAACTCTAGGATCTGTTTAGTTCAACCAGAGTTAAAATCTCTCCTCTGGTATTTGATGAGGGGTTTGAAGCGTTTGATTTTTAAGGTCCATCTATGGAAAGGATTGTCTGATCTTGCCTCTTCATTCCAAGAAGTATGGACCATATCAATGAAGGAGGTTTTTGTTAGCCAAAAGGATTTTACTCTAAACATGGTACTTTGGCCCCATGATTTTACTCTAAACATGGTATTTACTCTAAACATGGTATTTGGTCTCACATAAGAGAAACAAGCTGGAGCGCCTGACTAAGTGAATTTAGAAACTTTATCTATGTATTAAAAAAAACATCTAAATTAATTCATCGATCAAAATTTTTATCATGCCACTTCAAGGGTGCATTTTATTATATCTCCTCAAGTCTGGATGAGGTTAAAGTCACCTAAAATAAAAATGAGGAGTGTGTTTATATCAATCGAACAGATATCATCTAAGAATGCATAGGGACTCAATAAACCACAGGTATTTTAGTTAACCATTTTTTGTTTAACTATTATATTTTTCCATCTAAATGTGGCCCATAAGTATGGATAAATTGGACATCATTATTTTGGTCATATTTTCTTAGTTTGAAGCTCGAGAAGAAAATATAATACACCACATCTAAGAGAACATAATTTTTTTATCCCAACCAAATAGGATCCCCTAAGGCTTAATCAAAGGATTTGAGTGCCATGAAAAGTCATCCCAACAACTTTCATTGACCATAGAATATATAGTATGTGTCCTAGTCTCTAGGAGAAAATGAGATTTAATGATGGACAGCTTTGAGGTTTCTTAAACAGTCACATTTATGTTTTCGACGTAGCCCACGAATGTTCATGATGAATCCATAATTGATCTACCTAATTATTTGATCTTATCTCAATTCCCATTGTAATTAAACCAATAATCCCCTTTAAATATTCAAAAAATATTGCTTGATGTGTACATAAATAGGGTTAATTATTGTATATTAAAACCGTTAATAAAAGCCCTATTTTCTCTTTTGTATATATTGTATACTTTCTCTCCTTTTCTCTTTGTTTTTAAATATCATAAAAATTAGTTTAGTTGTATATAAGTTGGGTTTAAATATAGTCTCAATAAAAGTACAAAATATATCAAAACATAAAAAAATGGTCTTATTGGCCATGAAATACCTACAAAAATATTAGTATGTATATTTGTCTTCTTTTGGTTTTGAGTCATGAACTTGCAGATCTTAGTAATATGAACAACTTTCATGAAGAAACTTTTTAAATTTACTTCTATTTATCATTTTATTTTGATTTTTCTTTTATTTTTAGTTTTTGATTTTTAGGTATGCCATGGTTCCTATCCACCTCGGTCGAATCACTCACTCAAAACTACCAGCCCACTCTCGCACAAACACAACAAAAATCACACTTTATGCCACCTACCGTCCTATCCACCTTTATGTGCGACAGAGTGAGAGCTCCACTTCCTTCTCTAGTGACAGTCGCAGAGAGAATCGATCGAGCAACGACCACACTCATCATCGATGAGATCAGGTGGCTCTACCATCGCCCCATCACTGCCCAGGAGATGATTGAGCTTGGTGACCTCCTCGTCCACTTTGAGCAAAGACCAGGAGCCTCCAACTGGCTTCGGCCTTAGGATATCGCTCCTTCCGACTCTGCCTTTAATTTAGGTAGTCACTATCTTGTTTCCTTTTCTGATTTCTTCCATTTTTCTCCCTCTTCATCCACTCTCCTATCACTCACACCATGCACACACTTTAATTACACCTCTTCATAGAGATACTTTGTATGATACTGATGGGTTACTGATTTTCAAACTACAACATCAATGAATTATACTTAGGAAATCGACAATCAGATGACATGGCTTTATTGTAATAATTGCTCGACTTTTCTTGAGGTATGCGATCAAAGATTCGTGAGTGTAAAGAATTGGACATGTTCGGCTTGTTTTGACTCATTCTTTGTGTTCGACGCCCTAGCGATTTTGGTTGATTGACGTAGATTTAGGACTTACACAAGGCAACTTTTAGACCTAAATTAGGTCAAATATTGCTTGTGCTCGTAGCAATTAGGATCACACGATCACTTAATACATACATCTTAGAACGTTTTATTTAGTCAAATTAACTTAATTTCTTCCCGCTAATAGAACTTCTAAAAAATAAAACGAAGAGGGTTGCCATTACTAGATTCAATCGCCTAGTGTAAGACTATTGACTATGGGTCTTTCTTTCTCTATTTTCTTCCTCTCTCTCTCTCTCTTTCTATCTTGTGTAAGGCAACATTTGAGGGATTTGTTGGTGCCTTTGGATTTTCAAAGGTACCCATTGAGGTCTTTCTAGACAACAATTATATTTAATAGAAACTAAGGAGATAATAGGAATAACTAATTTATGATAAGTAATTGTGTTATTGGTGGAATTCAAAATGACAAATGGCTAAACTTTTAAAGATTAGTATTATTTATCATAATATTGACTTAATGGGATTTTCTTGGTTTTTATTCTTCTTCTTTTCTAAGATAATCTCTTACAGGAAGGCATTGGACAACATGAAACCCTCCAAATATCGACTATGACTATATCGTCAATTGTTAAATGTATAATGATGATATTATTCATTGTGAAAAAATTGGTATTTTACACGCATAACCCCTTATACTTTCATATTTACATGATTTTCCCTCCATAACTCTGCAGAACATGGAGAGTCCCAAATAGTTAACCATTTTATTGGCATAACCTTGTGTTAACATTCGTTTAATTTGACTGTTACTATTGACAAATATTGACAATTTCCCCCTATCACCGTTTCTCACATTTTCCAATTACACCATTCTCCCTCCCCCCCCCCCCCTTTCTATCCTCCCTCCTCTTGAAAAGAACCCAACAAGGCCTCTGAGCTCCAACCACGGGAAGGACCGTTGGCACCATATGCATTGATTCTCTTTGGTGTTACTCCCTTGAAAAACATCCTCCTAACTCATCTCGCCATCACGATCTTTGTTCGCGTTGTTGCTACTCCAGCTCTGGGCAGTACCCCATCGTTGCTTTGCGACTCCAACACACCTCCATCATTAGCACCTATCTGATGTACTTTGATCGCTATGAATCCAACGAGAGCTGAAGCCCGAGGAACCTCTTCGTCGTCCTCAACCATCCACTACAACCTCTACCACATCCTTTGTGTGTGCTATGTCACAGATGGAGGGACCTTGATCCTCCACCAAATCCTCCATTTTGGAGGAGGAGAGAGTTACGGAGTATGTGGCGTATGTAAGGTGCAAGGAGGGCTTGAATTTAGGTGTGGGGTAGTTGGAGATGTAGAGGGGGAGGAAATCAAAGTTGTAGAGGTCAAGACGGTAGAAGAGTATCTTGATGGGCTTGGCGTAAGAGCATCAAGACTTGCAGAAGAAGGTGAGGTTAAGAGGGGGTGGATCTTGAGAATGGGTTCTTGAGCTGAAGGTGTAGCAACAATTGCATGTGAAACCGGAGAGATGATGGAGCTTGAGGAAGGGATACTTGTTGTGGAGGGACTTGAGGAGGAAGGAAGTGCATAGAGGTTGGGGGGATTTGAGGTCCGTCGATGGTGGAAGAGAAGAAGGTGTTGGTGGAGATGAGGTTAAGGGAGGGGCATGGAGTAAGAGGGCGGGGGAGGAGGAAAGATGGGGTCAGGGGAGGTGTTGCTAATGAGCTTATTGGGGAGTTGGCTATCGAGGTAGAGTTGTGTGAGGTTGTGGACTCCGTGCCTTAGAGGAGCTTCTCCCTGGGACTGGATGCCCTTGCGGCAGCAATCTGATTGCGGAGTGCATCGAGTTTGAGGGAGTTCTTGATTGTTGAGATGGCTCTAGTGAAGTTGCGACCAAGGTGCTGCCATTTCTCAGATGGTACGAATCTTTCCATTAGAAAGAGAGGGGTACAGCTGAGGTGATTCCACTTCTTGGATGGTATGGATCTTTTCATTGGAAAGAGAGAGGAGTACAATAGCACATGTAGTTGGAGATGTCAAGGAAGAATTGGTTGGGGAGAGGTGTGGAGACAACCATCACTAAGTGGGAAGGAAATATCCCAACTGTTAGAAATTACTTTGGTAAATTTTACTCCAAGAGCCCGTTCGGTTGGGGGGTTACCCCTCAATGTGGGCGGTTACCCCCCAAATCTCACATTCCTAACTCACTAGTGGGGCTTACTCCCTTCTCATAAAAAAATATATATTATACCATCATATAATCTAAAAATCATAAAAATACTCAACTTCTACTCACCATTCCAAACTTCTATACAATCACATCACAATAACTACCATTTTTTTTCAAATTTCAATACAATCATACCATAATAACTATCAACCTTTTCAAATTTCAATACAATCACATCACACAAACCCTCCCAACCCTTAACCCACCAACCAAACACACTAACACAAAACGAGTTATCCTCCCTCGGATAACCCACCAACCAAACACAGCCTAAGGGAATGGTTGAGTTAACAGATCAATTTAGCTGAGGATTCAAGATGTAGGATGGAGCAACTATTCATAGTTCTCCATGTAATTCCGAATTATGGAGTGAATAGCATGTAAATAAAAAACTATACACAGGGTTGTCCATAAAAATTCTAATTTTTTATACTTTAAATTGGCAATAAATGTATATCCATTGTTTTAACATTCGTGATGATCTTGTATATAACAACTCTTATGATTGCTTTTTTAATTAATTATTTTTAATTTTTAACTTAAAAAATAGCAAATATTAGCTAAAATTTTCGAAAAATAAGATTAGTGTTTGCTATATGCACAAAATATAATATTTGTCACTAAGCCCAAGTATAAAGGGTAATTTGGCAATGAATAATAGCATCGTTACGTGCGTAACAATGGACTATATATTGACCGATTTTTTTTTAAAAAAAAAGTCATTGTAAACCTATATTTTACTATTTTGTTGTAATGTGAAACAACGCCATTTATAATACTATTCAATAATAGTTTTTTTCTTGGAATTTATTTCTTCTTATATTACTCATTACTAATATATTGCTGCTTTATATGACTTCTTAGATTACATGCATGTAATTGCATTCCAAAGCTCGTTCAATATTTGTAACTAATGATTTTTTGCTTCTATTATTTGTGTAGATATAAATTACAATAGAGTAAAATAAATTCCAATGGGACTATGATAAGAATGAGACTATATGATATGTGAACGAGATTATATCGCAACTAGTTATTTCTTAAATGCAATGTAGCAGTGAATATGAATATTCAAGTACATCCTGCAAGTTCAATCTCAAACTTAGGGTTAGAACATTTGAACTTTGCTATATCATGTGCACGCTTGACCTCTTGCATATTTACACACAAAAAATTTTACTAAGTCGAACAAACTTCGCCAAAATGCCTTCCAACATGTTATTATATGTCAAGGAGATATTGAAAATAAAGCCACAAAAGTGTCTAATTTTGCAAAAGCATCTAAGTTAATGCATTTTACTTGGACTGTATAAATCATCTTAGATATTTGAAAATAAAGCCGCAAAAGCGTCTAATTTCGCAAAAGCATCGAAGTTAATGCATTTTACTTGGACTATATAAATCATCTTTATGTCATATCTTACAATGTTGAAAATAAAGAATCCAACAAATAATCTTCCTATGTAAATATAATATCTAATATACATATCAGATATACAAGACGGATCCCCTGCTGTAATACAGTATGTGTTGTAACGCAGGGATCTATCTGATGGAGATCAGACGACCCTTATCAAGGATCGACCATCCCCGCCCCCTATGAAGATCGTCTGATCCTCATCGGGCGGATCTTTTATAACACATGTTGTATTACAACAGTGCCTTATCCTCGGTAAAGGGGACATTATCCCACTCTTGTGAATTTGTTGTAACGTAGATACACAAGGAAGAAATGTAAAACTTCTATTTGGAAAATCATTTCATCAAAGCTTCCATTTTGATAATTATTTCATTAAACGCCAACTCCCCCTAAACTGGGGTTTATGTCATAAAAAGAAATGATAAAACTTTGTGTTCCTAGGTTTGAATGTTTTTCCGACTCGGAGGTGTTTGAGGGGTATTCATGGAGTAGGTACCTGATCTGTTTGATCATGATCCATCAAGATCCATCATTTTCAGGTCAACATGTCAACCCAACTCTTTCCAACGGGTACATGATCCTAACGAGTATCCGAACTATTTGAATGGCTAACAGATACTTGTAGCTACATGTAAAATGACTCAACAAAATACTCATGAGAAATCAAAGTTATAGCAAATATGCTAGATTCCTCACCATCAATATGATGTAGATTTAGTGCACACTTACAATAATATCTAAACTTCTTTCAAATAAGAAAGCAATCATAAATTTGAAATAAAAAAAGATGCAAGAGTGTATATTCTTCTCTGTTTGGGTGTACGAGTTTGTTGAGATGGAAAGATGGTGAGATAGTAAACGCCAACGAGTATACCCTGACGATCCAAGATACATAGATGAAATTATACGTGGAGCAGAAAGTTGCATGGAACCGAGTCGCGAATTGAGCCAGAAGACAACCTGGATACAGAGATAAATAGAGGTAGCATTTGTTCGAATGAATATATCCTCTGATATTAAAATAATGGGTTTTTATCAATTGTGTCCCTTCGAGATATTCCAATATCAGTTATACCCCTCCCTTTTTGGGAATATCAGTTGTGCCCCCGACTTCTTATCGTTCTATCACTTGTACCCCTTCGTTAGTTTAACTGTCAATGAGTTGACTTAAGCATGATTTTTTTTTCAATTCATGGTGCAGTTAAGAGGGGTATAATTGTGCAGACTTCTTCTTCATCTTCTTCCTTCTCCATTTGTTCTTCTTCCTTTTTCTTCATAATTTCTCTCTCTCTTAGTTACACCTTCATGCGTCCATCGAATCTCTAAAATTTTTGTATTTTCACAGTTATATCACTCATTATGGTTCAAACGGTGAATTTTATTGAATTTTTGGGCGAATTTTCATGAATCAATTAGTCGAAAATTTATCTTAACAAATACTAAAATCCTTCCAGTTTTAGCCCCCTTGCTCCTTCTCCTCCATCATTCACCATCAACATCATCATGTCGACGAGGAGACCGCGGGTTCTCAACGACGAGACTGACACCTCTTCCTTTATCCCCCTCCTCTCCAGGTTCTTTATAACTACAACAGAGGGGAGGAGTTTGACGGATTGGGCAGGAGAGGCTGGATTGGGAGGAGGTGGCGGTCGGTGGAGGAAAGGAGGGGCGGGATGGGGAGGAGGGGCGGAGGAGGAGGGCGGAAGAGGCAGGGGAAGGGGGAGGCGCGGGGACAGGGGGATAAGTTCGGGATAGGGGGAACCTGGGGGCAGGGAGAGTAGGCAGAGCAGGGGGAGGTGCAGGGGGAGGGGGAGACGCGAGGGCAGCAAGGGTAGGGGGGCTACCTGGGGGTGGGAGGATGAGGTAGGTGATGAGCGAGCCCAACGGACTAAGGTAAATCAGGTGTCACTAAGGTCGTTGTGACCTCAGTCACTCGGGACTCAGAGCTCAATCAAGAAAAATAAATAGACCACCAAATAAAGATAAAAATCGATGAAAATCAAAATAGCGGTCTCGCTATGATATTAACCTGGTATAGCACCCAGAGTCGAACTCGAGGAGCACGAGATGACCTTGCAGCCTACGAAGTAGTCTAAAAATAAAGAAAATAAAAACAAATATTTTTTTGGTGGATTTTAATATTTTTATATATTTTTTTGGGATTTTTAATTATAAAAAATAAGAAAACAATGAAAATAAGCAACTTTCACCAATTATTTAATTACTCTAAAATAGTCCAAAAATTCAAGCAAAAATATTTTTAGACTTTTTATATTTTTTACTGTTTTTGGTTAATTTTTGATGATTTTATGATTTTTATAGAATTTTATAAAAATAAAAGAAGACTAAAACAAATGAAGACTGTCCAGTCATGCTTTAAAGATCATTTAAAAATATCAAATGGTCTGATCAAGACCGGGAGGTATTTTTCTTGTAAAGTAGAAGTAAAAAGGAAAAATTAGGAAAAAGATGTATTAATTTTTGGGTTATCTGTGATTTATTAGAATTTTTATGAGTTTTTCAAGGTTTTTTAGTTTTTATAGTTTTTATAAATCCAAAAATAGCCAAAACTGGTCAGAAAATCAAACAAACAAAAACACACAAAATCTTATTTTCCTGTAATTTTTAAAGAGGATTTTATATCTTTTATGAATTTTAAATCTGAACAGGCAGAAAATTAAGGGTTTTTGAATTTAAAAATAATAAAAGGGCTAAAAAATTTTCTCAAAAATTGATGAAAATTCTACACAGCGGCAGGAGCCACATATCCAATTTTCACTCAATTTGGATGAAATTTGATATTTTATTTAAAACAAACAAGAGCCCACAGTGCATAGGGACATGTTCGTAATAAAAATATCTTCTGAGGGCAAAAAGTAACACAATCAAATGCTCAAGGGTCCTCGTGCAATTTCTCCAAATTCCCCACGCGCGCGGCACGTGGGCTGGCACTGAGGGACCCAAATGTAAAGAAACTTAAGTCCCTGGACTTATTAGCAACAGGTGCTAAAAGTCCAGGGGCTAAGTTGTAAAATGCCCAACAATATTCAACACATGTCAATTTAAACCATTCACAGGGGCATAAGTGCAATTAACTAGAAAGATATTTCATTCCATAACACGTAAAAACTACAGCCCAGATATTGCAAAATCACCAAATTCACGTGACGATGCACGTGTCCAAAATACACAGGGGTAGAAATGCAATTAAAATAAACCATCAGGTCCTCTATGCAATTTTACCAAACTAAGATAACTACGGAAAATATTTACAAGACTAAAATGAAAATGCAAAACAGGAGGGGCCTAAGTGAAATTACCCCTATTATTTATCCGATGGCTGGAGTGGCGCCACGTGGCTGATCTGACGGCTGCTAGGGCGTTGCGCCTCTCGAAGGGCCTCGGGTCTGATCTGACGGTGATGGGCTTGCCACGTGGAGGATCAGACGGCTACTATGTGATGTGGCTAACCCTTCATCGGGACAGACGGTCCAGATCCACCTCAGATGATCGAACGGTGGTCGGCTGCTCCTCAAGTGGATGGCGTGGATCTAAACTGGAGCGTCAAGAGGTGAATGGACGGCTCTGGAGGATGCACCAAGAACAGGTCGTCGGTGATGTTCGCCGGCCTGATACTCGTGCGGTGGGCCTCCTCTGCTGCTACTACAATGCGGAACAGGTCCGTCGTGATGTCCCGCAGCTGATGAGCTCCTCCGATGACGCTGGGAAGCTCCGAGGAGGTCCGACGACGAAGGCGGAGCTGGGGCTCCTGTGTTGAACGTGAAGACCTCCAGATGAGGCCCTTCTGACCTGGAAAATGACACAGGAAGCTTGCTGGGTCGAGGGCAAAGTGCCTCGACCCGGTTAGAGGCGAGGTGGGTGGTCGGCGCGTCGGGGCGAAGGATCTCCGGCGATGCAACGGCAAAGGAGATCGACTCCCAGTTCCGGGGCGAACTGGGTTGGATGAATAGGTGAAGAACGTGCAAGGGAGAATGGCGGAGATGATGGTCAGGTCGATCGATGAAATGGGTGGACGGAGCGGAACTAATCGATAGTCGACGACGAAAGATGAATTTGGGCGTTGATGAATCCACGTTTCATCATCTTTATTCTATCATTTTGGCCTTAAAAACCCTAGTAAATGCGTGTAAATAGGCATAATTCATGCATTTTAGCATTCATGCATCTGTGTGTAAATATTGTATAAAATACAGTTTTTAAAGCCAAAATTATAGAATAAAGAAAAGAAAAGAAAACGAATAAAATATTGTAGATATTTTATGACTCGAAACCCCGAGACCTAGGCATCTTGATGAATAGGTCGACAAGGAATAAAGTAGGGGGAGATAAGGTCAGAATTGCAGAGAAAATACCTATACATTCTATTGATTCTTTATTCATTTTGGGACCTATTTTTGGTTCCACTTTTTATACATCAAATAAAGAAACTTTGTATATGAAAGTTATAGATAATTTAATAAAGAAAAATACAAAATTGATTTCACAAAAAAATAATGTACAGATAAAAAGTTATGGTCTGAATGAAAATCCAGAACTCCAACTTCCCAGACCCGTATCTCACAAATGAAAACTCCAAATTCAGCATACTCACCTTTAATTGTATATAGAAGAAAATAAGATAATTAATGGCGGTGGTTTTGCATTTGGCGGAGCTACGGTTTGAAAGTTGAGTTTTGGACCCCTATTGTACCTTGTACATATTAAAATATTCAATTTATTATTTATTTATTATTTTTACAATTTTATATTTTTATAATGTTGTAAATAATACTTATAATAATAATGTACATTAAAATAAGAATAAAAACCTAAATAAAAACAAAAATAAAATACTTAAAAATAAAAGACATAGATACATTACCTATATATATACCTATACAAAACATACTTGTATTTTATTAAATATACAAAACATATCAGAAAAATAAAATAAAAATATATTTATGTATATAAAAGTATTTTATAATTTTATAAAATAAGAAATAAAAATAATAAAATTAGATACACAAATTAAAAATAAAAGACTGCAATATATAGATATATAGACCTATAGGGGTACAAATGCAAACTTGTAAAAATATACATCATAAAAATAATTAAAAATCATAATAAAATAATTCATAAAAAAATAAACATTTTTCATTTTATAATTAAAAATCAATAAAATCGTTTGCTATTTTATTTTGATTTTTGAAATCTTTTTTCCCATGTTTTTCCTGGTTGGTCCACGTGGACCAACCAGGGGGCTAGGAGAGTTGACCTCGGTCAACTCTCTGCCCAATACCTGGGTTGTTGTCAGAATGGTTTTTTCTTGATTTTCGCCCCTTTTTGGGGGACGATCCTTACACCATTTCATGATGCGGTCTTCATCACTATTTCTCCTCGACATATGATCTTTCACGCCTAGCCTTTACCTCGAGGAATGGATCTGCGATTCGCAAGATTTGCCTCGTTGAAGGTGCCCCGTCGACCATCTTTCAAAATAAGCCCCTTTCCTCCATTTTCCTTTTGAACCCCATTTTGATCCATTTTGGTCCCCTTGCTGGTGCTCAGGACTGGTCTCAGTGACAGGGAGACCTCCAGCCCTCTTGGGAGGCGATTATGTGTTGATTGGGTGCTCCACCATTCCCATCTCCGGCCGCCGCCGTCGAGGTCCTTCCTCTTGGTGTCTCAACCAATCGAGGTGATTTTATTCCGTTTTTCTTCGCCTATCGCAAGCTGTAGGTTGTTTGTTTACTGTGTTCTTTTCATCTGCGGTCATTACGCGTCGATCTCTTCCTCAACCCATCGCTGGAGTCCACGCCGGAGAGCCATCGTCATCACCTTCTTACATCCGCCGTCCACCCTTTTTTTTTGCTAGCCCTGGAACTTCTACTGTGTCGCACATTCCTTTTGCAGGTCTCAGGTGCTGGAAGGACCCCTTCTGGGTTCGTTTTGATCGCCGTCCGAGCTTCTTGGAGCACCTCCACTCCTCCCTCGACGCGGTGGCTTATCGGCGTTGATCACGCCATTTTGAGGCCGCCGTACTCCAGCTGGTTGCCCAAGGAAGCTCCCCACCCCTTTTTGAAGTCCCGGCGGCCGACGGAGGCGGCGTTCTTCGTGGGGAAGGCTCGTTCCGGCGAGAACCTCCTCCTGTTCTTTCAGCCGTGCTCGCTGCCGTCGGATTACCCAGGAACTCCAGGTGAAGCAGCAGCCGTCCGTTGTGCTGCATTGCCAGCCGTGGATTGCTCTCCAGCCGATCTAATCAGGGCCGCAGTTCGAACGGGTATCGCGCGCCACGATTCTGTTGCCATCGGATTCAGCCCACGCGGGGCTATTTTGCTATTCTTCCCCCACACATTTTGTATTTTATTGACAGAACCAAATCATTCCTCTGCCCTTTTATTGTTTGTGTAATTTTTGCACCTTAGCCCCGCCGTTTTTTTTTATCGCTTGTTTACCCCTGCCAGGTGCGCGTGCAAGGCACGTGCACCCTGGGGTTTTTGCACAAGTAACCTTGCGGCTTTATTTATTTCCAACTAGTGCTGTAAACTTTTATTCCAGTGTTGAACTTTTAGGAAATTTGCGTGCCAGCCCTGAGCTTTACTATATTTACATTAATACCCTTGGCTTGCATGTAGTTTCTTTTTGTTTCTTGTAATTTTTGCATGCATTTATGAAACCCCAAAAAAATCCCCAAAAATCACTGTAGCTTCCTGTTTCATAGTAGTTTATCATCATATTTTTATTTTTCATAATTATTGCATTTTTATATTTATTAAAAATCAAAAATAGCCTTTTTCAGCACTGTCTAGCTCATAAAATACCAAAAAAATATAAAAACACTCCAGAAAAATCCCAAAAAAATATATTTTGTGTCTTTTAGTTTGTTTTAACTCCCAGCCAAAAATCATTAAAAAATACAAAATCAATCTCCTAAAAATTGCAAAACTCCAAAAACCTTTATAAAAATCTTAAAAATTCTACAAAAATCCTAAAAATACAAACTTTGCTTCTAAATTTTCCTCATTTCATTATCTTTCATTGAAAATTAAAGTCGAGAATTTTTGTTACTGTTTGCTATTTTATTTCTCCATTTTAGTTCCAGCCTTGCATTTTTGCCACTGTTTTCTTTATTTTGCTAATTATAAATACCAAAAAAATTCTAAAAATTACCCAAAAATCACAAAAACAGTAAAAAAGCATACAAAGACTAAAAAGACTTTATTTGCTAATTTTTGGATATTTTTATCCATTTTTATAAATACTCTAGCTTGCCTTTTATTACATTGCTTTTATATTCCAATATTGAAAAAGAAAATAAAAAAATATAAAATATAAAAAGAAAATAAAAATCAGTAAATTAAAAAATCAAAATACAAAAAGAGAAAATTAAAAATTAAATAGAAAATATAAAAATTCAAAACCCACAAAAAATAGCGTAGTGGACATTTGATCACATACACACACATTTTGAGCATTTTTGCCCCGATCTAGCCTTTCTGCTCCATGTGTTCGACCTCTACAATACTTGCACTATACCATCTTGTTGTAGAGTTATAATAAATTTTAACTCCGCACATTTACATTCATTGTTTGATTTAATTGTTGTGGGTTAATTGTTGATTAATTCGGGTTTCGTGAGCGGTCGCTCAGCGACACTGTAGTCCCGCCTTGTGTGGACTATTTTGACCCTCGCAAAATCCGAGTTTTCAAATGGCGCCGTTGCCGGGGAGCAACAGCGCTTAGTTCGGGTCTTGTTTGTGTTTGTGATTGATTGTCTATTTCGCGGCTTTTATTTTTGCTATTTTATTTTCTTTATTTTTGATCTATCTCTTGAGCTGTCTAACCTTCTCTTTTGTTGACTTTGTGCGAGGAACTGCGGATCGAGGGAGGCGCTCCACCCTAGGCGCCTACGCACCCACGTGAAGCCGGCTTCTGCACGCTTAGCACCGAGGAGACAAGGAGAGATTTTTGAAGACCGAGCTCCACCTCTAATTGTAGAATTTATTTCCCGCATTTATTGTTGTAATTTTAAGTGAGAGAGGGACCACTATTATTTGTAATAATACAGGTACCCTCGAACTTGGACTCTTGAGCCTAATTTCCAAGTGATTGTTCACTTGGGGGCTCCCGCGGTTTTGTCGGTTTTCATCGCATTTTTTTACTTTGTATTCCGATTTTCGATTTTCTTTATTTTGTGTGATTGAGCCCCTAGTTCTAGGAGTTGCTTGCGATAGAATTAGGTCCAAACACCTTAATCAATATTGCATGTACCTATAGTCTCGTTTGGACTTAGTCAAATTTTTAAACAGTTGATCATCACCTTCAATCCATCGCGCCGCGAGCTCTCCCCGCAAAGCGCTTTCTCCTACCCTCAATTTGTTGAGCAGAGGAGGGGTGAGCCTAGACCGGACTCTAGGGTTGAGGATTGGCGGTCAACTTGTGGTGTTTCCCGCTAATAGCAATTTCTGAAACTTAAGGCGATTTCATCGGCTTTTGCATTTGCATATAGATAGGTTTCAATTCTGTTGAGCATCCTTGCATGTAGAGTGCTGGAGGCAAGGTGATCATTTCTCTTTTAGCATGCATCATTGATTTGACGCTTGCATTGCTTTTCCGACTCTACCTCTGATTTGGCTAACCTATGATTTGATTATCAAAGATGTAAATAATGTGAATATGATTCATGTTATTTGAGAACAAGAGAATAGAGATCCGAGATGATTAAATGTGATTTAATTATCGTGGATATGAATAATGTGGATAGCAATATCCATATTAGTCATATATATTATAAATGTGATTTATAATATATAAGAGAGAGTTATTTGTAATTTACATTTGTTAATTAAATGTTAATGTGAATTGGATTCACATTGGACATTGAATTGAAAATGTAATTTACAATTTGTTTTGGGTTGTGAATATGATTCACAATTTTTTCAATGGCAAGATTGCAATGTTTACAAAATAATTGTGAATTATTTTTGTAGAATAATTTGCAACATAAGTTGTTGCAAATAATGGAGATTACATAAAAGAAGAAAATAGCCACCTTCCTAATGGAGGAGGGTGGACGGCCACCACTCCCATTAGGAAAGGGAGGCCGTCCCCCCTCTCCACATGGAAGGAGGCTTTCTCTCCTTTCATTATCTCCATGTTTTGATGATTTAATTTTGTGATTAAATTGTGTTGATTTATCAACATATATTTAATTTAATTTAAATTAATTGTTGTTGGTTGTACCAACACAAATCTTAGCCATTAAAAGAACACAATCAATGAGAGCCATTGGATTTGTGTTGGCCCATGGATTGAGATCCATGGATCCCAAAACCCTATAAATAGAGAGGCATACCCATGCTCTCTCTTTACACAAAATGCTTGAGAAGCATCTCTCTCTCTCTTTCTCTCTAGACGCCAGCCCTCTCTATCCCTCTCATGGCCGTCCACCATGGATACCATGGAGAGGTTTCTCTATCGCCGCGGCATCGTCATTATGCTGCCTGTTCTTTCTGCTCGTGGATCTCCGTCTCCTTCGGTGTGCCTCACTCGTGAAGAAGACGACGGATCTCGTGTATCGAGATCAGGAGATCCGCCGCTTGGATCATCAACATGGATTGCGAGAAGCACACGGTTCATCCCCGCGCTCGCAAGCGTCTCCTCCGTCGGATCGGACTTGAGACAGGAGGTCTCTTCGTTAGAGACTCGATCGCAACCACGCTTCAAGAGGTAATCCTATTACTTGTTTGTGGTTTAGACGAAACGATTCGAGAAGTGTTCTTGGATCATGTGGTTTCGTCATATAAAATTTTTTTAAATTCTGCTGCATCGAGCAACTAGTCCAACTGGTCGCTCATTGTCGTATTCGATACGACGCATACGCTTCCGTGATGCGCTTGAGGATAAAACCATATCCTTCAGAAAGGCAGAGCCAAAGATGGAATGAAAAGGTGGCCGGAGCTGAAGCTTTATATGGCTAGGGGTCCGAGAAGGTGAAGGTCGGGCGAGAATATCGGAGCTCGGATCCCCAAAAACCCACCCCGGGCGTGGATCAGGGAAGATCAAGGAAGGATTAGGACTCGGGGTTTGCAGATTTGGTGTTCGGATCGAGGCGCGATAAATAAATGAAGTCAGGTCTGAAGCGCAGGATCCGGCTCTGGTGGTCCTGGGGGGGGTTGACCGGGGGTCAACATTCCCCCGTGGACCAACCAGATGCAGCCTCGTCATAATTATTTAGAAATTCATTTTAAAATAAAAAATAGCTTATTTTCGAAAAACACAAAACATGAAAAAATGTTTATTTATTTTTAAACTATTTTTAGTGATTTTTATTATTTTTTTGAAATACAAATTAGGTATTTACAAAATAGTATTATTATATATAGGTATATACAATATGTATTTTTTTATTTTTGATTTTTAATTATTTATTTTTTACACTTTATTCCAGTTTTATATTTTATTTATTTATAGAATAAAATTTGGAATAATTTGGTATTTTTTATTTTATTTTATTATTTATTTACAAGGGCTAAATAAATACTTTTATTTATATACATATATGGTATATATACAGAGAAGGCTTTGATTTTTTATTTTTATTTATTTTTATTTTATGTTTTGTTTTTGTGATTTTTATTTTATTTATTTTACATTATGGGATAAGGAATATATACAAATTTTTGTGAAATTTTATTTATTTTATTTATGAGGGAAAATAAATAGATAAAGGATTGTATGTACATGGTGTATGTACAATGGGGGTATTTTATTTTCTTTTTAATTTTCTTTTATTTTTCTTATTTTTATTTTAATTTAATATTTACAAATATTTACAAATGAATATGAACCCATTTTTTATAAGAGGAAAATATTTTTATTTATTTACAGATATATATGTACACACCTGAGCTTCCTTCTCTCTCTCTACTTTGGTTTTTATGCGGTCTGGCCCATGCTGAGCCCTCCCTTGGGATTAGGTCGCTCAATATTTATTCTAAATATCTCCCTCTTTTTCTTTTATTTCTATTTTCTTTTATTTATGCACAAAAACATGCTAATTATTCATTTTTTACACAATGCATGCTTTTTGACAATTATTGATATTTACAGAAATATACATGTGTTTTGCATGGGTTTTGTAGCTAAAATAAAAGAATAAAGAGTGATGAATGGTTATTCATCAGTAGGGCAGGGGGAGGCACAGGGGGAGGGGGAGGTGCAAGGGCGGTAGGGGTAGGGGAGGCGCAGGGGGAGGGGGAGGTGCGAGGGTGGCAGGGGCAGGGGGAGGTGCAAGGGGAGGGGGAGTGATAAACACGAAAATCTAGAGGTCTTGTATTCCACACAAGGCGGGAACACAGAGGTCGCTGCGATGACCGCTAAAAATCCGAATTTAATCAACAATGAACCCACAATCAAATATCAAATAATGGCAGACAATGTGGAGTCAAATTTATTTTTAACTCTACATAAAAGATGTATAGATGCAAGTACGTAGAGAGTTCGAACAAATGGAACAAGGCAGGATAGATCAACAAGTGTGTGTGTGTGTGTGTGTGTGTGCGCGTGCGAATGTGATGTATTGTCTACACTATGCAAGGCAAATGTTTTGTGGGTTTTTTTAATTTTTTTTAATTTTTTTATTTAATTTTTTTAATTTTGTATTTTGATTTTTAATTTTCTAACTTTTTTTATTTTTTATATTTTATATTTTTTTAATTTTCTTTTCAATATTGGAACATATAAACTATATAAGAAAAGAGGGGATAGAAGATTTATAAAAATATGTAAAAATGCTCAAAAATTAAAAAATAAAAATATTTTGGTCTTTTATGATTTTTTACTATTTTTATGATTTTTGGGTATTTTTCAGAATATATTTGGTATTTTTAAGAGTCAAAATAAAGGAAACAGTGAATATCAATGCTAGCTGAAAGTAAAATAGAAATGACAAATATCAAACGACCACAAAATTTTTTCCAAACTAATTTTAAAATAAAGGTAATAAAATAAGGAATTTACATAACCTGAGTTTTCATTTTTTTGGAGTTTTCTACGATTTTATAGATTTTTTTGAAGTTTTTAGGTATTTTCTAATTTTTGAGGTTTTGGTTTTGAATTTTTTTGTGATTTTTTGGATTGATACTAAAAGACAATAAAATAGACAGTAGGTAATTTTTCTTGAAATTTTTCTAGGTGTTTTGATATTTTTTGGTATTTTCTAAGATAGACAGTAGCTAAAATGCATGTTTTTGATTTTTAATAAAATATTAAAATGCAATAAAAAATGCAATGCAAAAATATTACGTTAAACTACTATGCAACAGGGACTTAAGATGATTTTTGGGGAATTTTTGGGTTTTTAGGAATGCATGAAATAAATAGATAAAGCAAGCAAAACTACACAGCCTAGCAGGGGTATATATGCAAATATCAAAATATCCAGAGGCACAATTGCAATTTTCACGCAAAATATTATACTGTAAATTGTATTTACTGGACTAAAAGTAAAATCACAAAAACCCGCAAGGGTATGCTTGCAAAATGTCCACTAGGGCGTGTAACTAGCACGCGCCTGGAAAGGACCTAGGTGCAATTTTCAAAATGCCTGAGGGCTCACATGCAAATATCCCAAAAAAATTTACACTTAATATTCAAATCCTAGGATTGAAACGAAATACTAAAAGCCTGAAGGGGTCCTATGCAAAAATGCCCTCACCTCACGTATACTAGTCACGTGAGGTGACGTAGCTAGGACCTGTTTGCAAATATCAGAAGTGCAAGGGCCTACTTATAATTATTACAAAACTTTTTAAACTACCAATGAAAGTTTCTGGACTAAAAGAAAATACAAAAAGGCACGGGGTGAATAATGCAAATACCCCTAAGCGAGTGATCCAACGGTCGTGGCTTCTTCACTTGACACGTGGCGACGATCTGACAGCCGATGGCGCTTCGGCGATGGATGGCGAGGATTAGATCTCCCTCGGATGATCTGACGGTTGATGCGCGAGGAGATCGGACGGTGGCTGTGCAACCTGGAGACGCGGCTCGATCCTACGGCTGGTAGAAGCGGAGGACGAACGGGGAAGAACGCCGGCGAGGCGAACTTCCCCGAGGCCAATCTCTGAGCTCCGACGGCTTCTGGGCTTCAAAATGGAGCTGCAGCCTCCTGGCAATGTCCCTCGAGATGCTGGTGGGCTCAAAAAGCCTCGGCGATGGCCGGGGTTCACTGGAGAGGCTGGCGGAGCTGGAAGAGCTCGAGCGACTCCGGCGAAGGCCAAAATGGGCCCCCCAGGCGTGCGATACAGTCCAAGAACCTGCCAAACAAAGTGAGAGGACCCAGGGCAAAATGCCTGGGTCACGCAGTGGTGAGAAGGTGACGTGAAGCGGCGGTTGGGATCTCGGTCGGAGGAGCGCTCCGGCAAGGAGGTCGGATTGGGCGATTGGATGGATGGCTTTCGAAATTTCTAGAGGGCTTTGAATCTAGGGCTATGGCGAATAAAATGCAAAGAAAGAACAAGAAAATAAGTTAACTCGACGGTGGAGACTGGAGGGATTTACCTCGACGCTGGCGATGGTGGCGGAGGTGATTGGAGCCACCTCAGGCTTCGCTCGACCAGCCTAAGACGCTCCGAGGATAGCTGTCACCTTCCTGGAGGGCTCGGGCACAAGAAAGGAGCTAAACCTAGAATGATGGGTTTGAATTCAAAATTGAAATCGGGTGTCCAATATATGAGGTTTGACTCGATGACTGGAGCGCTCCAAAGAACGAGGAACAACGCCCGCGCAGCGATCCAAAGCCCTAGGTTTCCCTTGGGCATGAATCACTGGAAATCGAGGAGCAAAAATGCCTAAGAAGTCGATGCGAAAGAGTGGAAGGTTCGACCCTCGATAAATGGTTGAAAAGGAGTCAAAACGTAGTCTGACAGGAGCTACAGGGGGCTAGGACACCTAGTTGATCGGGGTCAACTAGGGTTTGCACCTGGTTGGTCCACGTGGACCAACCAGGAAAAACCCTGGAAAATGGTTTTATTAATTCGATTAAAAATAAAAATGGTCGAATTAAATTTTGGTTATTAAATAAAAAAATATTTATTATTTTATGTAGTATTTTATTCTGATTTTTAATTATTTTTATGAGGTATATTTTTACAAGTTTACTTTTATACCCTTTATAGGTATATTACCTATATATTTTATTCTTTTATTTTTATTTTATGTATTTTTAATTTTATTATTTTTGTTTATTATTTTAAAATTATAAAATACTTTTATACACATAAAAATATTTTTATTTTATTTTTCTGAAGTATTTTGTATATTAAATAAAATAGAAGTATGTATCATACAGGTATATTTATAGGTATGATACCTATGTATTTTATATACATGTATTTTATTTTGTATTCCTTTTTATGTTTTTATTCTGATTTTAATGTACATAATTATTATAAATAATATTTACAAAATTATAAAAATATAAAAATTATAAAAATAATGAATAAATAATAAATCGAATATTTTAATCTATACAAGTATACTAGGAGGGGTCCAAAACTCAACTTTCAAATCGTAGCTCCGCCAAATGCGAAACCACCGCCATTAAATAGCTTATTTTTAACTATATACAATTAAAGGTGAGTTTGCTGCATTGGAGTTTTCATTTTGTGAGATACGGGTCTGGGAAGTTGGGATTCTGGATTTTTTATTCAGACCATAACTTTTTTATTTGTACATTATTTTTCTGTGAAATCAATTTTGTATTTTTCTTTATTTAATTATCTACAAACTTTCATATTCAAAGTTTCTTTATCTAATGTATAAAATGTGGAACCAAAAACAGGTCCCAAAATGAATAAAGAATGGATTAAAAGAATAGGTATTTATACTGTATTTTGACCCTTATCTCCCCCTACTTATTCCTTGTCGACCTATTCATCAAGATGCCTAGGTCTTGGGGTTTCGGGTCATAAAATATTTACAATATTTTATTCTTTTTCTTTTCTTGTATTTTATTCTATAATTTTGGCTTTAATTACAGTATTTTATACACTAATTGGATGCACATGCATGAATGCTAAGATGATGTATTTAAGGGTATTTACACGCATTTACTAGGGTTTTTGAGGCCAAAATGATAGAATAAAGATGATGAAATGTGGATTCATCACCCCCCCATATACTTTACCTTTGCTAGTCCCTAGCAAACACTTATGCAATAAGTGCAGAAAAGAAAAACAAAGAAAAGAAAAAAGAAGAAGGTGGATTAATTTTGATTATCAAACTTGTCTTCACAAAATCGAAGTTTGGAGCTTAAGTCGGACCTTTGGAATTTCAGTGCGGGCGGGACCTTATTGAGAACCGAATTTGAAATCCAACAGTCCCTGAGAATCCCAAAACTCTGTTCAAGTCTTCTCAATAGCCAGGTCAGAAATATTTCAATTCATACGCAAACTCTTATGACTATGAGTCTGACTCGTACAATGTAAGTGATGGTGGCTCTCCCCAACTAGAATGACAAAGAAAGTAACTTCTCCAATACGACAACCTAATGATTCCCCAATCCAACACTCCATCCTCGAGGAGCGGGGTATTCCCTTCTAAGTTCAAGTGGCAACCAACTCAAGAGGAGGGGGCGAAGAGAAGAATGGACGGTAGCCAGTGTAGCTACCTATCCTAGGATGCAAGACCAGTGTAGTCAAGTCATCCAGCTGCAGGCTCATATATTTGACTTTGGAACTCAAGCTTGCTTATTGGCTTTACAACATATGTACATACTTTGCAGCATTTTATTTTTTGTACATGCCTGGCCATTTTTTTTAATTACTATTCACAATAGCATTTACATAAGGAGTTTTTCCTCTTGAGCCAGTAGACTATCCCTCTTTTTGAAGCTTTATCGCAACCCACACTCTCCTGTCTTAAGACTTTCTCATCACTAGATGGGTTGGGGTGCACTTCCCTCCCTAGAGGATGACAAATGTTTTCCACTTGTGTGCATCTCATACCGGCAAATCCAATCCCCTCACCACTCCAATTGAGTTGAGCCATGTGAAAGGTGCAGGTGTCCAAGTTAGGTCATTATCAACAAGAGTCGTGCGTGTGCTCCGAAATACTCTATTTAGGCAGTCAAGAATCCATTGAACCAAGTCTCGTGATCCTCAAAGAATTAAGTCAACTAGATATGAAGTACCTCAAACCCAATTCCTATAAGGTTCCTGTTATTAGGCAGATTTTAAGGTCCAATCAAGCTCCCAATCTCAGGATTTTACTTAGACTTGTTCAACCATCAAACTCAATCCGAAAAATGCGAATGCTATGCAATGTGATGTAGAAAATCTTTTTGTGATGCAGATTTCAAAGGTTTTGAAGTTTTTATGGATTTTTGAAAAGATGATGATGATGATGATGCATTTTTTATATTTTTCAAAAGATTTTTCACATGTTTTGGATTTTAATTTTGCAAATGTTTTTGGGATTTTTAAAACAAAAATTTTGGATAAAAACTAGGTACACAGTATTTACACGGGAGTGCTTCTGGTATTTACAAGAAGTGGATTTTAAGAATTTACAGGGGTAAGTGGTCAATTTTATAGGTACATAGATAGAATGGATTTTGGTGTGATGTATGTATTCCTCAAACTTATTTGACACATGTTTTTCAAACAATTTTGAAACTATAGTCCAAAATAATTTTTACAAGCATTTTACAAATATGTACACACATTTGAAAATCATTTTTGCAAAGGTTTTTCAAACAGTATATATAGATTTTTCAAAATATTTTTGCAACCGTTTTTCAAACCATTTGCAAATCATTTTTCAAACTTTTTATTTCACACAAAGAAAATAAATTTTTCAAACCACACATTTTTACAATGGTTGAAAACATGTAACAAAACGTTTTCAAAATAGTTTTCAAAATATTTTTCACGAGGATTTTCAAACTATTTTTCAAACATTTTGCAAAAATATTTTCACCTGATTTATTAATCAGTAAATACAAAAAGAATTTGAGGAATGGTAACATCTTTTTATTACGGTTCTTAATGAATTTTAAAGAATGATTAGCCATATTATTGAGAAAATACGAAAGTACGAGTTATGGCTAAAGTATATACGTAGTATATACGACCCCCCTATACTTAGCTTGAGCTATGTCCTCATAGATCGGAGAGAAAAGAGAAGACATAACTCGTACTAAGTATAGGCAAGTCTAAAGAATAAATAAAGGAATGAATGAATGAACCAATGAATAAACGAATGAGAAGTTGACCGTCCCCCCTATACTTAGGATCAAATAATCCTAAGTATAGCAGATTGTACACAACGCAGGGAGGGTCAAGGGTGGGAATGAACAGATCATACTCAGATTGTCTCCCCCTATGCTTAGAGTAAGATATCCCTAAGTATAGACAAGAAGAGGAGACAATGGAGAGGATCGAAAAATAGAGAACTCGGGGTGCACACCCCCCTATACTTAGGACAAAATACGTCCTAAGTATAGAAGACTGACTACAAGGGCGGCACCTTTTTAATAGATAAAGAAAATAGAAAAGGAAAAGAAGAAAAGAAGAAAAGAAATCAACATATGAAAGCATGATATAGACAGATGGATCTGTACAGCGGAAGATGGAAGTGATCACCATGTATGAGATGCAAGTGCTATGAGTCAAAGAACACATCTCATACCAGAAGAATGGGGGCAACGTCAATGGTCAGCGGGTCATGATCTAGATATAGTTTCAGGCGCTGACCATTGACACGGAAGATAGAGGAAGATGACGGTTCGGATATGTCAATATTGCCATTGTCATGTACCTTCCTGACCACATAAGGACCTTTCCACTTGCTCTGTAATTTCCTTGGAAATAATTTCAGCCTGGAATCGAACAACCATACGCGTTGATCTGGCTCAAACTGTTTATGGCTGATATGGGAATCGTGTCATGTCTTCACTTTTTCTTTGTACTGTAGGCTAAAAGGTTGTATCTCTTAGTTCTTCCAGGGCTGCCAACTCTGCTCTCCTCTGGTCTCCTATACTCTCGGGATCCAATAATAGCTCAATTACTGCCCAAAGTGACTTGTGCTTTATTTCCTCAGGCAGATGGCACGGCTTGCCATAGACGAGTAGAAAGGGAGATGTCCCTAATGGATTCTTGAAAGAAGTCCGATAGGCCCACAAGACCGAGTCCAAAAGTTGTGACCAATCCTTTCGGTCTGGACGGACAACCTTCTGTAAGATAGTTTTTATCTCCCGGTTTGATATTTCGGCAAGACCATTAGTCTGAGGGTGATATGGTGTGGCAACTCGGTGGTCAATGCTGAACTCGTCTGCAAGGGCCCTAACCTTGTCATTGATGAAGTGAGACCCCCCGTCTGAAATCAAGACTCTAGGTATCCTGAATCGTGAAATGATATTTTTCCTCAAAAATTTACACACGGTTTTAGCATCTGCGGTTCGGGCGGGGATGGTCTCAACCCATCGGCTAACATAATGTATAGCGAGCAAAATATGCTCAAACCCCTGACTCTTAGGAAATGGGCCCATGAAATCAATCCCCCATGCATCAAAAACCTCACAAAAGTGAATGGGTTGCATGGGCATCATGTCTCTCTGTCCGCAGGTTCCCATCTTCTGACAGTCAGTACATCTCTTCACGAACTCATCTGAATCCTTGAAGAGAGTAGGCCACCATAGGACGGATTAAAGAACCTTCTGTTTTGTCTTTTTCCCAGAATGATGTCCTCCTGCCTCAAGCTTGTGGCAGTATGTGAGGACTCTATGCTGCTCTTCTTGAGGAATGCACCTCCTCCAGATGTTGTCCCCTCCTTCATGATAGAGGACGGGATCCTCCCAATGGTAAAGCTTGGCCTTCGTCAGGAAGGTCTCGAGCTTCTGCCTGGCCAACCCTGTGGGACTGTCTTGGCGACAAGATAGTTCACAATGTCGGCGTACCACGGGAGCGAGGTGATAGCCAAGATCGCCTCATCTGGAAACGTCTCTGTGATAGGTACGTTGGGCTCAGATTCCTCAAGGTTCTCCAAGCGGGAAAGATGGTCCGCCACCACATTCTTGACTTCAGGCTTATCCTTAATCTCAATGTCAAACTCCTGGAGTAGAAGGATCCATCTGGTATGGCGTGCTTTGGCATCCTTCTTGACCATTAAGTACCGGATGGCGGTGTGATCTGTGTAAATTGTCACTCTAGATCCGAGAATATAAGATCTGTACTTATCCAAAGCAAAGACTACGGCCAACATCTCTTTCTCTGTCACAGTATAATTCCACTAAGCGGTATCCAAAGTCTGTCTGATGTAGTGAATGGCAAACAGCAATCCATCCCTCCTCTGTCCAAGCACAGCCCCAACGGCAAAATCAGAAGCGTCCATCATGATCTCGAATGGGAGAGACCAATCGGGTGGCTGAAGGACAGGAGCCGAAACGACCATACTCTTGAGAGTCTCAAAAGACGCCAGACACTTATCATCTACAATGAACTCGGTGTCTTTTGTCAGCAAATCAGTAAGCGGTCGGGCAATTCGACTGAAGTCCTGAATAAACCGTCGGTAGAAACTGACATGCCCCAGAAAAGACCGCAATTGTCGCAGATTGGACGGTGGATTGAGTTTTCTAATGACATCCACCTTGGCCGGATCGACCTCCACACCCCTGTTGGAGACGATATGACCAAGGACCGTCCCTTGAGTTACCATGAAGTGACTCTTCTCCCAAGACAATACAAGATTCACCTCGATACAGCGCTGAAGCACACGGTCTAGGCAGTCAAGACAAGCATCAAACCAGTTGCCGTAGACCGAGAAGTCATCCATGAAGACCTCTAAACAGTCACCCACCATGTCCAAGAAAATGGACAACATGCACCTTTGGAATGTCGCCGGAGCGTTATATAGACCAAAGGGCATCCGTCTGAAAGCATAAGTCCCAAAAGGACAGGTGAATGTCGTTTTCTCCTAGTCTTCGGGCGCAATGGCCACTTGATTATAACCGGAGTACCCGTCGAGAAAAGAATAATGACTCTTCCCAGCTAGCCTCTCGATAATCTGATCAATGAATGGTAGCGGGAAATGATCCTTCTTGGTGGCCTCATTCAATCGTTTGTAGTCCACACAGACCCTCCAAGAAGTGGGTACTCGGGTAGCAATCTCCTCTCTAGACTCATTCACAACTGTAGTGTTACCCATCTTCTTGGGTACCACATGTAATGGACTAACCCATTTGGAGTCGGAGATGGGGTAGATAAAATCGGCGCTCCACCACTTCGAGATTTCTTTCATGACCACATCTCGAAGATTCGGGTTCAGCCGTCGCTGGAACTCACGTGATGGCCTAGAGTTATCCTCAAGATAGATGTGGTGGGAGCACAGAGCCAGACTAATCCCCTGGAGATTAGCTATGCTCCATCCTATCGCCTTGCGGTTTCTTTCAAGGACCTCCATCAGACGAGATTCTTGCTCTCCAGTCAAACCTGTTGAGATAATGACTGAGTGCATATCTGGCTCGCCTGCAAGGAATCTGTACTTCAGCGACTGCGGCAGAGGTTTCAGTTTTGGACAACTGGGAGGTGGCAGGTCTGGCTTCTGGTATGTCTGTGTGAAGGCGACCAGGTCTGCATGGGAGAACTCTCGCTCTGCATGAATTTCCGACGAAGGGAAGCCTGCTGAATCATCAATAAACTGCACTGGCTCGTATTCCGTCCTAGCTGTCGGCTCAGAAGGAATCAGACACGGTAAATATTCATCAAAATCATCCCAATCAATGTCTGAATCCAAGGGATCTGAAGAAGATGAACATGACTGAAAATCATCAGCACCACTCGTCCCAACACTGTCAGCCTCAACAGTATCCTCGTCCAAGGGTGTGCTTTCCAGGCTCTCAACTGCCATAAGCTTTAAGTATGGTGAATCTGTAGGCAAGGCGAGGGTATGTGTGTCCAGTTGGATTCATCATCTGTCATCACAAAATCACACTCTGGTGGATGTCTAGCTCTTCCTCTGTCATCTGTGCGGCTTCGTTGGACTGCTCCGAGCATTCTAGTTCTCTGTCTCTTGTTTCCTCGATCGTCTCTATTTGTATGCTTTCACCCTCTACGCAAAAACACACCTTCCCGCTATCATGATCGGTCACCGCCTTGGCTGTGTCCAAGAATGGGCATCCAAGTATGATGAGGGCATCGATTACCGACTCAGGGATCTCCATGTCCAACACAACGAAGTCCACGGGGAATTTCAGGCCCTGAATGGTAACGACCACATCTCTCACTAACCCCTTCGGCCTCTTAGTCGACCAATCAGCAAACTAAAGGACCGTCATGCTCCTAAGAAGAGGATCAAACTCGAATCGGTCGAGTAAGGCTACCGGAAGAAGGTTAATTGAAGAGCCGCTGTCTAATAGAGTACGATCAAACTACTGCTCTTGAATCTTGCATCTGACGTAGGGAGCTCCTGCATCTGATCTCTTGGCTAGCAGTTTGTTCTGAATGGTGCAGCAAGTGGAATAAGTGAGCACATGGATCTGATCTCTGTGGTTCCTCCTCTTCCTGCGGACTGTAGTCTTCTCTTTCAAATTCTTTTTGAAGAGGGGGATGTGCTTCAGTGCTTCCTGTAGAGTCAGATGAATGTGGAATCGATCAATCATCTGATTGCTGAACTCTACCTGTTGGTCTTTTTTCAGATTTTCTCTTTTATTCCCTTTCGCCCGGTGAAGTGTTTCGGGGAAGGGGATAGTAGGGGCCTCCTCAGATGGAGGACTAGGACTAGGTTCCTGCGCCTGTAAAGGACTAGAATCCATACAATGATCATCATGCAACACATATGGATCTGAAATGTGAACAGAAACCTTCCCTTTATTCATATTTTTGTTCTTTTTATTGTTACTACAGTCCATAGATACAAAAGGTGGTAACACCACAGAAGGAAGCTCAACAAAAGTAGATGTAGTGGCCTCAGTACCACCACCGGCACCTGTCTTCGCGGCATCAGCACCGCGCTCTGGTTCTGCATCCAAAATGGTGGCCTCAGCACCATCGTCTGCATCTGGTATCACGACGGCCTCAGTACCGTCGTCTTGAACTCCATCATTGGTGGCATCAGCACCACCGTCTTCAACAGCGGTATCAGCACCGCTACTCTGCTCATCTGGCGCTCCTGGTTTTGCTTGTGGCTGTCGCTCAGATGAGGCGTCGCCGGCTGGTATCCTACCGCTCCTAGTAGTCACAAAATCAGCATCATACAAAGAAGAAGACATGTCACTCAAATAATCACAAGGAGAGGTATCCTCTGCAAACTCTACCTGCTCAGACTTCCTCTTCAGATTGTTTGGGTTTGGTTCAATCTGAGCTGGTATGGCGGCTTTGCCCTTGATGATATCCGTCATCTCCTGCCGGAACTCATCCGTTTCTTACCGGAAGGATGCTCGTTGTTCAGAGAGCAAGCGGGCAAGGTCATCTAGAGTTGGGTTCTCAAAAGCGGGGGCCTGAGAACCGAATGGGTTTCCCTGCTGGAAATGAGACTGTTGTTGGTACTGGGGAGGATGGGAATAAGACTGATGAGGCTGCTGATGCTGCCTCCACTGCTGGTTGTTGTAGGCGGGACGAGGACCATGCTGGTATTGCTGCTGATGGGCATACTGGGGTTGCTGCTGCTGTGGCTGGTTGTTCTATTGTCCTTGAGCTGGAGGCTGCTGCTGAGATGAGGAGCCACCGTTGCCCCAACGGAATCTGGGGTGATCGCGACGTATCCCGGGCTGTGGGTACCGGTCGTACCAAATCCCATTGACTTCCATCAATGGCTCTTGCTCGAAGGATGGTGGAGGAAGAACGGCCAGTGGCTGCTCCGGCTGATAGACCACCATCTGAGTGTCCTGAGATGGCGGTGGCAGTGATGGGTAATATTGTAGCTGCTGGACCGGCTCTGCCTGAATGTGGTTGACCTGGCGGTACGAGGCAGAGGGTTGAGATGAGCTGCTACTACCGGCATCAGCTCGTGACCTGGAAGGCTGCTGGGAAGAAGTTTGTGCCTCATGTACGCAAAGAATCTGCATCTTCAGGTCACTCATAGTCTTTGCAATCTGGTCCATCTGGGCCATTCCTTGCATCTGCTTCTTCTCGAGGATCTCGAGATGGTCCAACTTCTCACTGATGATGCCCATGTCGGTTGTGGCTGATTCGGCTTGGGTTGCGGATGTAGATGAAGTGTGAGGACCGGCATCGATGCGGGCGATCCTCTGAAATGATCCCGCTCCTTGCGGGGGCTTCTGTTGCGTGTAGACGCGGGCTTGGGCCATGACGGTTGAGTTCTCTGCCATCCCTTCATAGATGGCTCAAACATCGTCTTCACCCTTGGAAATGTAGGACCCACCACAAGAGGCATTTACAAGCTCCTGCAGCTCCGGTGTCAGCCCACAAAAGAAGCTCTGAACTAGATTAGACTTGGATATATCGTGATGTGGACATCGGTCGATGAGCTCTCTGAATTGATCCCAAGCTTCATGAAACTGTTCATTAGGGATCATGACGAAATTACTGATCATAGCTCTAGCTACGTTCGTCCGGCCGAGAGGGTAATACTTCTTCAAGTATGTGGTCCAGAGATCTGCCCAAGTGTCGATGAACCTCCCCAGGTGTTTCAGCCAGTACGCGGCTCTGTCAACCAAAGAGAAGGGGAAGGCTATCATCTTAGTGGTGTCCTCAGTCATCAGTCTATCATGAATGGTACTGCAGATCATTTCAAATTCCTGCAGATGGAGGTGTGGCTCTTCGGTCGGCAACCCATGGAATTTGGGCAGAAGCTGAATAGTGTGGGGTCGGAGCTCGAAATCTCCATGGATGGGAGGGAGTCGGATCCACCGATGAGTGAGGGAGGCTGCTGGATTGTGCAATTCTCTCATGATGGTTTGCGGCGACGTCTCCTGGTTAGGTTCTCCTCCCTCGTTCTCGAAAATTGGTATATCACCTCCACCGCCACCGCCACCGCGCCCAGGTCGGTTCTCTCGCATTTGCGCGATCTCTCTCATGAGGTCACCCATAAAGACTCCCTGGTCCCGGATCTGTCTCTGCATGGTCTCCAGGGATGCTAGAAGTGAATTATTGATGGCGGCTTGATCAAATAAGAATGGAGGATGCTCATGGTCATCTGGATGCTCTCCTCTGTCAGCCATGTCTGGATTCTCTGAAAAAGCAAAAGAACCCATCTCAGGTGCCGTCAAATGCTCTGAGCTCTGTGATGCACTAAATTCTGAAATTCTTGGACTGATGGAAGGAGAAGGGTGGTCGAGAGGGAACAGGGTGGAAGTGAACTCAGGCTCGAAGAGCTGGTCTGAACTCTCCGAGATTGTCCTAGATGAATAGGGAGGAGTGCTGGATAGCGGTGCCGACAAAGTCGGCCTAAGAGACCTCCTTCCCATCATCGTGATTATGGAGAAGAGCAAGGTAAATGAAGAAAAAGAAGGGGGCAAAATTACGCACAAGTTTGTTGTGTTTTTTATCTTGACCTAAATGCGACTAGCAATCAAACACAAAACAAGGGGATTCACCAACTCAACACGTGAAGCCGTGAAGGTTCGGATTTTATCTTTGTAATTTTTATCTTGAATTCAGGAATTTATCTTTTAACGAGTCCTTAGAGCGCTACTCCTATAGGAGCGAGAGTACTGCCGGAAAAGTATCCCGTACTTGTCCTCCTCCTGTGTAACCTGTAGCTTGCACTTTTTGAGGTCCTTGTAACCTTTCCTAGATCCCTACTCAGCCAAAGAAGAAGAGGGAGGAAGCCGATAGGCGAAACCGATACTTCGGATCTCGCTCGCAACGGAATCACCCGTGAGCGTGCAAGACCCTACTCGAACGCAGACGGTGAGACAGACACACCCGTGAAGGCGTGGCCTAAGCTCGGTACTTCGGACAAGGTCGATGCTCACACAATAGTGAGTCACCAATGATGACCAAGTCCTACTCGCCTACGTACGATAGTAGCGCCAATACTTCAAAAATCCAGGCGATACACAAGGCAGACACAAGCGGGGTTTTTGGCTCTAATCCTTACGAAGCACTCTGCTCACTTGGAAGGATACCTTCCCATGCAACCTGAAGACAAGTGAGGGTGTTACTCTCCCCAATCAATGAATCCAATTACCAGTTTTATTTTTGGTCAAGTTTTCTTAGCAGTCTCTTTTTAAATTTTTTTGGTGTTATCGCTTCTTTTGAGTCAATTCAAACAAGAGCCTAACGTTTTTGTTTTTTCTTAATTCCTACTTGATCTAAAAACAGAGGGAGGAGAGTCAGAAAAGCCAATGCAAGTCGGCACCAAGATGGAAATCTCACCTTTGTGCCTAAATGATGAATGCAAAGATATAATGACTTACAGCACCTCCAACTCTCTCCATGCGGGATTCAAAGCAGAAATTTTTAAACCTAATCTATATGCTGATATGCAAGCGGAAATCATCCTAAGCAGGTAATTGCTAACGTTCAGAACCACAAGTCAACCACCAATCTCCAATCCTAAAGTCCAGTCTAGGCTCACCCCTCCTCCTCTCGACACATCGAGTTCAGGAGAAGCGCTTGGCGGGATGAGCTCGCGGTGCAGCGGATCAAAGACTAGTGATTAACTGTTTAATTAAACTAAGTCCAAATATGATATATAGGTACATGCAATGGTTATTAGGGTGTTTGGACCTAATTTAATCGATCAAGCAAAGGCCTAAAATCTAAGGGCTCAATCCACAAAAGAAATGAAAAAGAAATAAAAACCGGAAAATGACAGTCAAGAAACGCTATAAAATCCGCGGTGAGCCCCCAGGTGAACAGACACCTGGAAATTAGGCCCGAAGTGTCTGAGTCCCTGTACCTGTATTATTACAAATTCAAATAGACTCTCTCTCTCTCACAAAAGAAAATGCAAACTAACTAACACACACTCTCTCTCTCACTCCTCCTGCTCTCTCCTGTCGGTTAGGCTAAGAAAACCGACTCCGCTTCCCAAGGTTGTACCGGATCCCCTAGGCGATCCGCCTCGCTCCGCGGTCCCTCGCAAGAAGACAAGAAAAGATGGTTAGAAAGCTCAACAATATATATCAAAAACAAGAGAGATAAAACTAGCAATGATATAAACAATTAATCACAATCAATCAAAAATAGGACCTATACGTTGTTGCTCCCCGGCAACGGCGCCATTTGATAAACACGAAAATCTAGCGATCTTGTATTCCACACAAGGCGGGAACACAGAGGTCGCTGCGGTGACCGCTAAAAATCCGAAATTAATCAACAATGAACCCGCAATCAAATATCAAACAATGACAGACAATGTGGAGTCAAATTTATTTTTAACTCTACATAAAAGACGTATAGATGCAAGTACGTAGAGAGTTCGAACACAGCGAACAAGGCAGGATAGATCAACAAGTGTGTGTGTGTGTGTGTGTGCGCGCGCGAATGTGATGTATTGTCTACACTATGCAAGGCAAATGTTTTTGTGGGTTTTTAATTTTTTAATTAATTTTTTTTAGTTTTGTATTTTGATTTTTAATTTTCTGATTATATATATATATATATATTTTTTTTTAATTTTCTTTTTCAATATTGGAACATATAAACTAAAGAAAAGAGGGGATAGAAGATTTATAAAAATATGTAAAAATGCTCAAAAATTAAGAAATAAAATATTTTTGGTCTTTTTATGATTTTTTACTATTTTTGTGATTTTTGGGTATTTTTCATAATATTTTTGGTATTTTTAAGAGTCAAAATAAAGGAAACAGTGAATATCAATACTGGCTGAAAGTAAAATAGGAATAAAAAATATCAAACAACCACAAAATTTTTCCAAACTAATTTTAAAATAAAGTAATAAAATAAGGAATCTACAGAACCTGAGTTTTCATTTTTTGGAGTTTTCTACGATTTTATAGATTTTTTTGACGTTTTTAGGTATTTTCTAATTTTTAAGGTTTTGGTTTTGAATTTTTTTATGACTTTTGGACTGACACTAAAAGACAATAAAATAGACAGTAGGTATTATTTTGGAATTTTTCTAGGTGTTTTGATATTTTTTGGTATTTTCTAAGATAGACAGTAGCTAAAATGCATGTTTTTGATTTTTAACAAATATTAAAGTGTAATAAAATGCAATGCAAAAATATTATGTTAAACTTCTATGCAACATGGACTTAATATGATTTTTGGGGAATTTTTGGGTTTTTAGGAATGCATGAAATAAATAGACAAAGCAAGCAAAACTATACAGCCTAGCAGGGGTATATGTGCAAATATCAAAACATCTAGCGGCACAGTTGCAATTTTCATGCAAAATATTATACTGTAAATTGTTTTTACTGGACTAAAAGTAAATCACAAAACCCGCAAGGGTATGCTTGCAAAATGTCCACCAAGGTACGTGACTAGCACGCGCTTGGAAAGGACCTATGTGCAATTTTCAAAATGCCCGAGGGCTCACATGCAAATATCCCAAAAATTTTACACTTAATATTCAAATCCTAGGACTGAAACGAAATACTAAAAGCCTGAAGGGGTCCTATGCAAAATGCCCTCACCTCACGTGTACTGGTCACGTGAGGTGATATGGCTAGGACCTGTTTGCAAATATCAGAAGTGCAAGGGCCTACTTATAATTATTACAAAACTTTTTAAACTACCAATGAAAGTTTCTGGACTAAAAGAAAATTACAAAAAGGTGCGGGGTGAATAATGCAAAATACCCCTAAGCGCGTGATCCAACGGCCGTGGCTTCTTCACTTGACACGTGGCGACGATCTGACGGCCGATGGCGCTTTGGCGATGGACGGCGAGGATTTAGTGACGGGTCCGTAAATCGCGCGTGTAAAAGAGTGTTTTTTTCTTCGTGTGAAAATAATCAATAAGTCGTTCGTTGTAGGCGGCGATCGGAAACAGTCAATAAATAACCACAAAAATTACTCAATTTTATTCAAGTGGTTTTATGTTTATTTTACTTGGGCAAGTCCCAAATTCGATCACAAGGAGGCAAAGGAAAACCCTAGAGATATGTCTATCCAATTTTCATGTTCGGTTTTCAAGGCGGTCTTTTTTTTGGAATTTTCAATGCAATAAAGGGATGCAAAATGCAAATTCGGCCTATTTTAGGGACTAAAATGTAAACTTCGATCAAACAATGTCCGAAAAATACGAAACTTGGCCGAGATGATAATTATGACAAAATTAGTGCACTATAATATTTTTGGAATTTTCTGATGCAATATGAATTTTTTTATGAGATTTTAAATGCAAACAGAATGATTTTCAATATTTATTTATAATAAATATTAAACCTACTTATTTTCAAGAGATAAAATTATCTTAGATCTATCACTAGGTGATGGATCTCAGAAAAATCCTAAATCTCAAAAATATGAGGTTTAATATCTATTAAAAATTAAATAGTGATATATGCAAAATGATTTTTACAGGGCAAATGATGCAAGCAAATGCAAATCTTTTTTGGCATAATGTTAATAAAAAATAACTCTACAATATGTGATTTTTCAGGGATTTTTAGAGTAACAGTTAATTAAATATGAATTTTAGAGCACAGATTGGGCAAAATATGTAACTTTCTACAAAATAATTATTTATTAATTAACCGATGATCACAAAAATACCCACAATATCTCAAAATGTAGAGAATTAAGCAATGAACAAAGTGCTATTTTTGTATAAATAAAAGATGTCTAGAATAGGTCCAAAACAGAGGGGGAACACTGGGTTATAAATGTAATTAGAATATAAATAAAATAAATAAAAAATGTGCAGACAGGGACCTAAGTGGCATTACCAGGACTGGGGGGGTTATTTCTGCAATTATACCAGGGGGTCACGTGCGGTGCACGTGACCTTCTGGATCTGGACTATAGTGCAAATGGGTGGAGCTCCAAGGGTCCCCTTGCAATTTGCCCAAGGGCACGTGCGCGGCACGTGAACCCTGGGCTCGCTGATGTAGTGTTGACGTCCCCCTCGGACGCACGTGCCTCGCACGTGCGCGAGGGGTCTCGGCCCTGGACCCGGCCGGCGGTGCGGAGGAGCAGCGGAGGTGGCGAGGGGCGGACCTCCGGTGGCGTCGGTGAAGCTTTCGGTGGCGACGAGCGGACGGCCGTACTCCTGGCGGTGCTGCCCGGCCAAGGCGGAGGAGCAGCTGGCGGAGGAGGCCTCAACGGGAGGAGGCTTCTGGTGTATTCGACGTCGTGGTTGTTGAAGCAGGTGGCAGAGAAGGCTCGAGGGCTCGGAGGAGCCGAGAGCACGGGGCGGCGTAGATGTTGAACGCCTGCGGTGGTGTCGATGGCGGTCCCTCCCGCTCGTGCAAGTCGCGTGAGAGGGTCTCGAGCCTCTGTGCCCCGTGGCGTAGGCGCTGAAGTGGTTGGCGAGGTCGGTGGAGCGCCGACGGTGTCGTGGAAGACGAAGTCGTAGGGGGTCTATCGTGTCGGAGAAGACGATTGTTGAAGGCGGAGAAGAAGACGTTAGCTTGAGAAGCTGCTGGAAGTTGAAGAAGTGGCTGGAGGCGGCGTAGTCGAAGGAAGTCGGAGACGATGATCGTAAGGGCTCGACGCAGGAGGCGGAGCGGAGCAGCTAGGCCGATGCAGCGCTGCGACGGCCGTGGGGGAGGCGGCCGGATCTCGTCGAAGTCGAGGAGGGTCCGGGCTGTCACCACCGAACCTCTCGAAGCTCCATCGGTGGATAAGGAGGCCGGTGGCGTCGGGTCTCTTAAATAGGATGAGAGCAGAGGTATTTTGGCGGCTGGCGAGATCGTCGGGTGTGCGAGGATAAAGGAGAAGCGTTGGTCGTTGCGAGATTACGGAGATAGGGGCGGCGGTGGTGGTTGGTGTTGACCGGCGAAGAAGGGGGGGCCGTTGGCGAGATCGAAGGCGGAGGTTACGGAGGGGAAGTGCATGGGAGGAGGACGAAGGGCTTGGGTCGTTCGATCAAGCGAGATCGAACGGCCACGCTGTGGCCGCGTGTCGGTGAGCTGGGAGAAGTGTGGGGCACGTGCGGCGCACGTGCGCGGTTTTTTTTATTTTATTATTTTTTTTATATTTTTTATTAAAAACGATAAAAATAAAGGCTAAAAAACGCTGACACGTGGCGGCCTCTGGGGCTACCACGTGTCAACACCAGAAAAATCGCAAAAACAAATCTTTTGTAAAATCAAAAAGAAATAGCAAATAACCTCGAATCGAAAAAGTTTCTTCACAAAAAATGCTTGTCTCGACGAGATCTACAACTTTCATGAAGACATCAAAGCCTAAATCGGTCAAATGTAAAAAGTGAATTTTTGGGGTATCCCATGTACATAGAATACCTTGATTTTTTGTTTCCTATTTTTTTTGTCATTTTTAAATACGATAAAAATCAGGAAAAATATGGAAAAATCAAAGATAAATAAAAGATACCTAATTCTAATTTTTTTGGATTTTTAATGATAAAGAAAATATATGCATAAAATACAAGGTCAAAAGCCGCGAAAATATACAATGTACAAAAGATCCCAAAACCCAACTATCACATACAAGCTCCGATTCACTTGAACTTGGTCTTGTTTTGAAGGTAATTGAATGTACATTAGTTCAAAAGTGAGTAGGATCAAATCGGACAGTGGATGGAGAAGATATGGGGCTTTTAGTCCGAAAATCCTAAAACTAGGGTTTGGGTTTTTGGTCCACTTACCTGGGTTAATTATTTTTTTGTATTTTTTATTTATTCTTATTAGTGATGTGTACACAGTGGAAGTAGGTTTGTGGCATTCGGAGTTAGCATGGAGGAGTTAAAAATAGGGGAAGTTAGGCTATTTACAGGTCATTTTTGGCTTGGATTTTTGGCTTCTTATTTTATGCAGAAATTAATGCTAAAATGCAATTCTTATGAAATCATGCATAAATGCTAATTATGTGAAATAACTGCATAAATGCAATTGATTTTGAGGGACTTGAGCTTAATTAATGAGACTTAGAGTGGTGAATCCGAGATTCATCATCCCCCTATACTTAAACCATACTCTTCCCTGAGCATCAAAAAGAAATGCCATGAGGTGAAATGAGACTGGGTTCCATACCAAGAATATGAACTGAAGGTGAAAGTTAAACTAAACTCGACCTTTGGATTAATAGTGTGGCGGAACTTCTGTGAGACTTAGAATTTTAAAATCAACAGCCCTCAAGTTCTACATATCATTGATACAGTTTCGGCTCATAAGTCATCTTAGATCAATCCTCTTCCCAAAGTATACCCTATGAATATTGAACAACCGACTCATGTGTGTAAAGGTTTTGAGCTCTTCCCATCCAGAATGCCGAACTATCATTCTCCTCTCCTCTCCAGTAACTCGTCCTCGGGGAGTCAGGTATTTCCTTCTAAGGTCTATCGCGCTGTGTTCACAATCGAATGAGGGGGAAGTTAGAAGAAAGAGAAAAAGAACTGGAGGGTGGCCAGTGTAGTCACCTCTCCTTGTGAAGATGGCCAGTGTAGCTGAGTCTCCACCAAGATCTGCAGGTTTTCTTGAAGCTTGGATTTTTTGGTCAGATATTTATTTGGTAGAATGCTTCTTTGTATTTGGAATTTTTGGTGGTTCTGCTTGGATCATGTTGTGCCCCTACGGATATAGAATCTTTTTGTTCCGTACATTTTTTGGGGTCTTAGAAAAAAATGTGCCCAGCCGTCCATCCCTTTTCCGAAGCTTTATTTCAACCCGTACTCCGGTCTTTAGATTTCCACGCTACCAGAAAAGAGACTCACACAGTCTTCCAACATCCCGTCTGGGTTGAGCTAAGTGCATAGTGCGAGAGTGCGAATTAATTCCCTATTCCAGGGTTGTAACTAGAATGAAGAGATCAGTTTAGACACTAAGAGTCAAACACTGTACATTGTTATGTAGAACTTAAGGAATTAAGTCAAAAGACCTGAAGCTCTTAAAATCCTATTTCTCGGTGAAGTTCCTCTGAAAATTAGGTGGATTAAGGTCAAGTCCAGATCACTCTCAGTTTCTACTCATAACTCGGTTCAGAACCCAATGACTTTTCACAGATGCAAATGCATGTGATGTTGGATGAAGTGCAGGTGTGTGAAATGCAGACACACATTTTTTTGAAAAATTTTTTGTTTGTTTTTTTTGACATTTTATGCAAGGGATTTTTTATGCAAAAAATGGAATAAGAGGCCTCTTTTTTTTCATTTTCAAAAATTTTGGGCACGGTTAGTGTTAGTAGAAAAACCTCTCTTTTTTTTCAAGTTAGTACACATCCCGTAAATACATATAGACTTACGCGAAAGTACGAGATATGGGTAAAATATATACGAAGTATATATACAGACCCCCCTATACTTAGCGAGTGTTGTGTCCTCAGAGCACAAGAAGCGGAAGACATAGCTCGGGCTAAGCATAAGGGAGTGGAAGAAAATGAAAAGAAAAGCGGTCAGGAAATGAGGAGAGTATGTACAGATGGATGTCAGTTCCCCCTATACTTAGGCTCTGATCAGCCTAAGCATGGAAGAAGGGTGGAAATGGAGCGATCGGGAGGTAGAGTGTGATCCGGGGAAATGATATATACAGATGGCATCTGTCCCCCCATACTTAGGCCTTGGCCTAAGTAGAGGAAGAAGCTGTACAAGGAGACCGATGTGGTCGGAAGGGAGGGTGGGTAGCCGATGATTAAGGCGGTTTTCGGCTGATCTTCTTGTGAGCCTGTGGTGGGGGATCGTAGTGATGAGTCGGCGATGAGGCATATGATTCCCAACTACAATCAGTGTCATCCTCAGAAAATTCATGATGGATAATTGATGAAGTGTTTGAGTCAGATGAAAGATATCCATCATTAGAGTTATCCTCAGAGGAGTAGTATTTGAAAGTGGACATACTCCAAGTATTCTGGTCTTTTTGTTTCTTCAATTGTTTTCTCAAAATTCGTTCCTTCTTGGGGTCAATCGGTTTGTCCTCAGATGAATACTCAGAAGCACCGGTCTCAGTCAGCTCATATGAAATAATTCCATTGTACTTGAAGAGTGCAGGAGCATCAGCTTTGGATGAGTAGTAGTTAGGAACGGGAATTGTCCAACGGGGATTGAATTTTGGATCCTTGCGAAGATATGGCTTTAGAGCTGCCGAACACACTTCACTCATGTAGACCATCTTTTCTGGACCTGATGAGGGATCATCAACTGATTCCTCTTCCGAAAGGTCAAAGTTGACTCTCTTTTTATTTCGTCGTGAAGGTGTCGGTTCACTTGAGTATCCAGATGAATAGCCATTGAAATTCTCCTTGGTCGGTGCTCGGTCTGCGTGCTTGTTCTTAGTCTCTCGAATGTTTGAGCACTCTCGATTTGGGATGATTTGGTCATGATATTCAGATAATGTTGCTCCAGGGTGTGACCATGCATATGTCTCAGGATCGTAGTAGAAAGATTTATCTATTTTGAGATCCGCGGGAATTGAAATACTGGGGAGCGTCTCTGCATGTTCTTTCTCAATTGACTCGATGTTGGCGCATTCCTGTGTCGAGTTGATATAATCCATGTAGTCAGAGTAGGTTGACCCAGGGTGTGCCCATGCATAAGTCTCCGGATCATATGATTCATATACATGATTCTCCATTGTGAGAGCGGCTGGGAATGGAGCAGGGAGGAGATTTTCTAAACCAATAGTCTCATCAACAATCGCTATCTCAGGTGTGGCTGCGGGGTAGGGCTCTTCTACCGCTTCATGGTTACGGTTGTCGGGGACTTCGTGGGTTGCCTCAGAAGATCGTGGTTCCTCAAAGATATGGTCGGATCTAAGTGCTTCCAATGCTGTGAAATTGATTTCCCGAGTCTCACAATCAATACTCGCCTTGGCTAATGCCAAGAATGGCTTTCCGAGAATGATTGAAGATTGGGTGAATTCTCCTTGATGCTCAATATCAATAATCGTGAATTCTACTTTGAGCGGAGCACCTTGGAATTTCATGATGACAGAAAGGATTCCTCTCGGTCGCTTTATAGACCGGTCCGCTAATTGAACAATCTCTCGTATCTTTCGAATCGGTCCGAGTTTGAGTTCATGGAATACAGAGGTCGGGAGGATATTAATTGGTGAATCGTCATCAATCCGAGCATTGATGAAAATTGTATCTTTGATTTTACAATCAAATCTGAGCAACCGCTTCACTATGCGGCTCTTGGTTTTTCTCCTTAATACCAAGGAGGAGGCCATTGACAATATATGTCTCTCGGTCTTGGTTCTAATCCTGCCCGACTTTTTCATAGTTAATTTTTCCGTTAAAAATCTTTTAAGGTCGGGGAAGTGTTCAATGGCCAGTAGAAAGGGAAGTTCAAAAATCAATTTCTTTCCTAGTGCTTCCCGTACAGTCGGATCCTAATTCCGCAGATCATCTTCAGTTTCAATTTTTATGAAATTTTCTGAATTTTCAATTTTTTTGTGGTTTTCAAATATTTCCATTTTTTGGTATTTTCTGAGTGGTGTGGGGGTGTGGGGTGTTCTTCAGATGAAAAGGGGCCTTGATATTCAGAGTGATAGTCTGTTGCATAGTCATTTCTAGGGGAGTAAGATGTGGAAGTGAAATTCTCAGAATCGTCCCTAGGTCCCTGAATATCCTCAGAATTTTCAATCTCGGATCAAATCATTTCCTCATTTATTTTAATGTCCGAGCCACCATAGAATGCGATTACTCGATCGGTGAATTTTTGAAATCTATCCTCCATCAATTCGAATCTTGTTTTTATCCTCGAAATATCATCCTCAAAATTCAATCCATGATCAATCATAGGCGCAGTCGGTGTGTGTTCGATAATTTCATCTTCTATTTTCTCGTTTGTGCTGAGAGTAGAATTTCTTAGAATATCCAATATATGTAATTTCAGAAAATATCTCCTCAATAATCATGGAAGGCGGTTGCTCATATGATCCAGACATGTGGAGTCGGTCCAAGTACAGTTTATTCCTTTGAACTTGAGTGGTCGGATCTTGGTATGGTGGAGTCAGCATACAGAGTTTCTGTGTTTCTATGTAGTCAGTACAGTCCTCTGTATGCTCGTCATGTTTGAAGAGGGGGTTGTCATGGTCAATCCAAGATGATGATTGTTCTTTAATGTTCCAGGGCAGGGTCGAAGGACAAGGTAAAGATGTGTTCAATTCGATAATGTGGTTGTCATCTCCCAGGAATGATGGATTGATATTCACCGAATATGATGGATGAATTGCATGATCGGCGTAGAGAGGATTGATATATGAAGAAGTGGAGAGCTCAGTCGGTTGTTGATTTGTCTGGTCCGAGAACAGAGGATTGTCATTCATGAAGCAAGTCGGATTGGCAAAAAGAGATGGTGGTTGAGAGTCTCTTGGAGGAGGTGTTTTGGTTCTAACCGACACGAATTCATTTTCATAGTATAGTTCTGATGGATTCTCGGTCATTTCTGAAAGAATTGAGAGGAATGAGGGGTTGGGTTTGTTTTTGTACAAGAGTTCCATGATGAGGTTCAAATCAAGAGAGGGAAGAGATGATTGCACGGGATAGTCAAGAGAATTTTAATCGAATGTGCGGCTATGGATCTTCGGTATCGGTTCACGCACACCAATGCAAACACAAATCAAACCCCGGGTTCACCAACTCACACAATGAAGCCGTAAGATTTCGGCTATTATCTTTTCAATTTTAGTTGGTGATAAATCAATCTTGGCAAAAAATTAGCGAGCTGAGATTTCGGATTTAGGCTCTAGCCTTAAGTGTCGTCCCTCGCTCACTCAGAAAAATAAAATCATCCAAGGTCGGGGTTGCTCTCACGCAAAAATTCTTGATTTTATGAGTTCTTAAGATCGGCTATAGTTAGCAGTCCCAATTTTAATTAGGTGATCACTGAAGAATTTAAATGAGCACAAATACACGTCTACCGTCCAGTCCCAATTTCCTTTAGAATTATGTGATAAAATAAGAGGGAGAAATTCGGAAAAGCCGATGCACGCGGAAAACTATGATGGATGCTCAGTTAGAAGACTTACAGTGAATCCTCGTAATCTCCATGTAGGATGCTAGACAGAATTAAAAAATTATTCTAAATGAAATGCAAGCCGATGAAAACCGCACCTAAGTAGAAAGTTCTATTAGCAAGAAAGAATTGAGTTAAAATTTGGCTAATTTGAACGATCTAATGTGCGTCTCAATTAAAGTGAAGTGTGGCCTTAGATCCTACGAGCATAATAAAAAATGAAAATGCTCTGAGAGCCGTATGTGCAGGTTTATCCTAATCGCCACTCAAGTCGGGCCCCACCCTCACCGGAGAGTGAAACAGGCCACGACACACCACAAATAAAGTTCAATGTCTTTTTACACATGCGAGAGTCCAAACGGACACCGCTATAAATGAACAGAAATTAAAATTTGTAGGAATTTAAAACCTAGACTCTACGCTCTCTCACGACTCGACTCGATCTTAAATTAATTGCGGTTTCTTCGGATGTCGGTGAAGATGCGTCGGTTTCTTGAAAAACCGCTCCACGTGCGACGGGTACCTCGCAAGAAAAATAAGAGAGAAAATGTAAGAGAGTGACTCAAAAAATAATAAAATAAGACAATAAATGCTGGAAAAAAATTATGGGATTTACAATGAAAAATTCGGGGGTGAGACTACCCGAATTCGGAAAACCGAACAAAAATTTTCAAAACAAAAATCTAAGTCGTTTGCCACCCCAGCAACGGCGCCATCTGACGGGTCCGTAAATCGCGCGTGTAAAAGATGTTTTTTTCTTCGTGTGAAAATAATCAATGAGTCGTTCGTTGTAGGCGGCGATCGGAAACAGTCAAGAAATAACCACAAAAATTACTCAATTTTATTCAAGTGGTTTTATGTTTATTTTACTTGAGCAAGTCCCAAGGTCGATCACAAGGAGGCAAAGGAACAACCTAGAGATATGTCTATCCAATTTCGTGTTCGGTTTTCAAGGCGGTCTTTTTTTTGGAATTTTCAATGCAATAAAGGGATGCAAAATGCAAATTCGGCCTATTTTAGGGACTAAAATGTAAACTTCGATCAAACAATGTCCGAAAAATATGAAACTTGGCCGAGATGATAATTATGACAAAATTAGTGCACTATAATAATTTTGGAATTTTCTGATGCAATGCGAATTTTTTATGAATTTTTAAATGAAAACAGAATGATTTTTAATATTTAATTATAATAAAAATTAAACCTACTTATTTTCAAGAGATAAAATTATCTAAATTCTATCACTAGGTGATGGATCTCAGAAAAATTCTAAATCTCAAAAATGTGAGGTTTAATACCTATTAAAAATTAAATAGTGAAATATGCAAAATGATTTTTACAGGGCAAATGATGAATGCAAATGCAATCTTTTTGGGCACAATGTTAATCAAAAATAACTCTACATTATGTGATTTTTCAGGGATTTTTAGAGTAACAGTTAATTAAATATGAATTTTAGAGCACAGATTGGGCAAAATATGTAACTTTCTACAAAATAATTTTTTATTAATTAACCTATATACACAAAAATACCCACAGTATCTCAAAATGTAGAGAATTAAGCAATGAACAAAGTGTTATTTTTGTATAAATAAAATGATGTCTAGAATAGGTCCAAAACAGAGGGGGAACACAGGGTTATAAATGCAATTAGAATATAAATAAAATAAATAAAAAATATGCAGACAGGGACCTAAGTGACATTACCAGGACTGGGGGGGTTATTTCTGCAATTGTACCAGGGGGTCACGTGCGGTGCACGTGACCTTCTGGATCTGGAGTATAGTGCAAATGGGCGGAGCTCCAAGGGTCCCCTTGCAATTTGCCCAAGGGCACGTGCGCGGCACGTGACCCCTGGGCTCGCTGATGTAGTGCTGACGTCCCCCTCGGACGCACGTGCCTCGCACGTGCGCGAGGGGTCTCGGCCCTGGACCCGGCCGGCGGTGGGGAGGAGCAGCGGAGGTGGCGAGGGGCGGACCTCCGATGGCGTCGGTGAAGCTTTCGGTGGCGACGAGCGGACGGCCGTACTCCTGGCGGTGCTGCTCGGCCAAGGCGGAGGAGCAGCTGGCGGAGGAGGCCTCAGAGGGAGGAGGCTTCTGGCGTATTCGACGTCATGGTTGTCGAAGCAGGTGGCGGAGAAGGCTCGAGGGCTCGGAGGAGCCGAGAGCACGGGGCGACGCAGATGATGAACGCCTGCGGTGGTGTCGATGACGGTCCCTCCCGCTCGTGCAAGTCGCTGAGAGGGTCTCGGGCCTCTGTGACCCGGTGGCGTAGGCGCTGAAGTGGTTGGCGAGGTCGGTGGAGCGCTGGCGGTGTCGTGGAAGACGAAGTCGTAAGGGGTCTGTCGTGTCGGAGAAGACGATTGTTGAAGGCGGAGAAGAAGACGTTAGCTTGAGAAGCTGCTGGAAGTTGAAGAAGTGGCTGGAGGCGGCGTAGTCGAAGGAAGTCGGAGACGATGATCGTAAGGGCTCGACACAGGAGGCGGAGCGGAGCAGCTAGGCCGATGCGGCGCTACGACGGCCGTGGGGGAGGCGGCCGGATCTCGTCGAAGTCGAGGAGGGTCCGGGCTGTCACCACCGAACCTCTCGAAGCTCCATCAGCAGATAAGGAGGCCGGTGGCGTCGGGTCTCTTAACTAGGATGAGAGCGGAGGTGGTTTGGCGGCTGGCGAGATCGTCGGGTGTGCGAGGATAAAGGAGAAGCGTTGGTCGTTGCGAGATTACGGAGATAGGGGCAGCAGTGGTGGTTGGTGTTGACCGGCGAAGAAGGGGGGGCCGTTGGCGAGATCGGCAGCGGAGGTTACGGAGGGGAAGGGCACGGGAGGAGGACGAAGGGCTTGGGTCGTTCGATCAAGCGAGATCGAACGGCCACGCTGTGGCCGCGTGTCGGTGAGCTGGGAGAAGTGTGGGGCACGTGCGGAGCACGTGCCTGGATGGCACGTGCCACGCACGTGCGCGATTTTTTATTTTATTATTTTTTAAAATTTTTTTATTAGAAACGATAAAAATAAAGGCTAAAAAACGCTGACACTTGGCGGCCTCTGGGGCTGCCACGTGTCAGCAACAGAAAAATCGGGAAAAAATCTTTTGTAAAATCAAAAAGAAATAGCAAATGACCTCGGATCGAAAAGGTTTCTTCACGAAAAATGCTTGTCTCGACGAGATCTACAACTTTCATGAAGACATCAAAGCCTAAATCGGTCAAATGTAAAAAGTGAATTTTTGGGGTATCCCATGTACATAGAATACCTTGATTTTTGGTTTCCTATTTTTTTGTCATTTTTAAACACGATAAAAATCCGGAAAAATATGGAAAAATCAAAGATAAATAAAAGACACCTAATTCTAATTTTTTGGATTTTTAATGATAAAGAAAATATATGCATAAAATACAAGGTCAAAAGCTGCGAAAATATACAATGTACAAAAGAGGCCCAAAACCCAACTTTCACATACGAGCTCCGATTCACTTGAACTTGGTCTTATTTTGAAGGTAATTGAATGTACATTAGTTCAAAAGTGAGTAGGATCAAATCGGACACTGGATGGAGAAGATATGGGGCTTTTAGTCTGAAAATCCTAAAACTAGGATTTGGGTTTTTGGTCCACTTACCTGGGTTAATTATTTTTTTTATATTTTTTATTTATTCTTGTTAGTGATGTGTACACAGTGGAAGTGGGTTTGTGGCATTCGGAGTTAGCATGGAGGAGTTAAAAATAGGGGAAGTTAGGCTATTTACAGGTCATTTTTGGCTTGGATTTTTGGCTTCTTATTTTATGCAGAAATTAATGCTAAAATGCAATTCTTATGAAATCATGCATAAATTCTAATTATGCGAAATAACTGCAGAAATGCAATTGATTTTGAGGGACTTGAGCTTAATTAATGAGACTTAGAGTGGTGAATCCGAGATTCATCAATTAGATCTCCCTCGGATGATCTGACGGTTGATGTGCGAGGAGATCGGATGGTGGCTATGCAACCTGGAGACGTGGCTCGATCCTACGGCTAGGAGAAGCGGAGGATGAACGGGGAAGAACGCCGGCGAGGAGAACTTCCCCGAGGCCGATCTCCGAGCTCCGGTGGCTTCTGGGCTTCAAAATGGAGATGCGGCCTCCTGGCAACGTCCTCGAGATGCTGGTGGGGCAAAAAAGCCTCGACGATGGCCAGGGTTCACTGGAGAGGCTGGCGGAGCTGGAAGAGCTCGAGCGACTTCGGCGAAGGCCAAAATGGCCCCCCAGGCATGCGATACAGTCCAAGCACCTGCAAAACAAAGTGAGAGGACCCAGGGCAAAATGCCTGGGTCCCGTAGTGGCGAGAAGGTGACGCGAAGCGGCGGTTGGGATCTCGGCCGGAGGAGCGCTCCGGCGAGGAGGTCGGATTGGGCGATTGGATGGATGGCTTTCGAAATTTCTAGAGGGATTTTAATCCTAGGGCTATGGCGAATAAAATGCAAAAGAAAGAACAAGAAAATAAGGCTACCTCGACGGTGGAGACCAGAGGGATTTACCTCGACGCCAGCGATGGTGGCGGAGGTGATTGGAGCCACCTCAGGCTTCGCTCGACCGGCCTAAGAAGCTCCGAGGATAGCTGTTACCTTCCTGGAGGGCTCGGGCACAAGAAAAGGGAGCTAAGCCTAGAATGATGGGTTTGAATTCAAAATTGAAATTGGGTGTCCAATATATGAGGTTTGACTCGATGACTAGAGCGCTCCAAAGAACGAGGAACAACGCCCCGCGCAACGATCCAAATCCCTAGGTTTCCCTTGGGCGTGAATCACTGGAAATCGAGGAGCAAAAATGCCTAAGAAGTCGATGCGAAAGAGTGGAAGGTTCGACCTCGATAAATGGTTGAAAATGAGTCAAAACGTAGTCTGACAGGAGCTACATGGGGCTAGGACACCTAGTTGACCGGGGTCAACTAGGGTTTGCACCTGGTTGGTCCACGTGGACCAACTAGGAAAAACCTGGAAAATGGTTTTATTAATTCGATTAAAAATAAAAAATGGTCGAATTAAATTTTGGTTATTAAATAAAAAATATTTATTATTTTATGTAGTATTTTATTCTGATTTTTAATTATTTTATGAGGTATATTTTTACAAGTTTACTTTTATACCCTTTATAGGTATATTACCTATATATTTTATTCTTTTATTTTTATTTTGTGTATTTTAATTTTATTATTTTTGTTTATTATTTTATAAAATTATAAAATACTTTTATACACATAAAAATATTTTTATTTTATTTTTCTGAAGCATTTTGTATATTAAATAAAATAGAAGTATGTATCATACAGGTATATTTATAGGTATGATACCTATGTATTTTATATACATGTATTTTATTTTGTATTTCTTTTATGTTTTTATTCTGATTTTAATGTACATAATTATTATAAATAATATTTACAAAATTATAAAAATATAAAATTATAAAAATAATGAATAAATAATAAATCGAATATTTTAATCTGTGCAAGTATACAAGGAGGGGTCCAAAACTCAACTTTCAAACCGTAGCTCCGCCAAATGGGAAATCACCGCCATTAAATAGCTTATTTTTAACTATATATAATTAAAGGTGAGTTTACTGCATTTGGAGTTTTCATTTGTGAGATACGGGTCTGGGAAGTTGGGATTCTGGATTTTTTATTCAGATCATAACTTTTTATTTGTACATTATTTTTCTGTGAAATCAATTTTGTATTTTTCTTTATTTAATTATCTACAACTTTAATATTTTTGAAGTTTCTTTATCTGATGTATAAAATGTGGAACCAAAAATAGGTCCCAAAATGAATAAAGAATGGTTTAAAAGAATAGGTATTTATACTGTATTTTGACCCTTATCTCCCCCTACTTTATTCCTTGTCGACCTATTCATCAAGATGTCTAGGTCTCGGGGTTTTGGATCATAAAATATTTACAATATTTTATTCTTTTTCTTTTCTTTTATTTATTCTATAATTTTGGCTTTAATTACAGTATTTTATACACTATTTGGATGCACATGCATGAATGCTAAGATGATGTATTTAAGGGTATTTACACACATTTACTAGGATTTTTGAGGCCAAAATGATAGAATAAAGATGATGAAATGTGGATTCATCAGGGAGGCGCGGGGGCAGCAGGGGCAGGGGGCAACCTGGGGGCGCAGGGAGGAGGCAGGACAGGGGGAGCGCATGGGGAGGGGGAGGCAAGGGGTGGCGGGGGCAGGAGAGGCGCAAGGGGATGGGGAGGTGCGGGGACGCAAGGGTGGCAACGGCAGGGGGAGAAGGTCGAGGCAGGGGGGCCAACCTGGAGGCGGGGGGTGAGGCTGGGGCAGGGGGAGGTGCTCGAGCAGGGGGAAGCGCATCGGTGGCAGGGAGAAGAGAGCAGAGGAGGCGGCACAAGGGCGGGGGAAGGAGCTCGGGGCGGAGGGCGCACCTAGGGGCGGGGGAGGAGACGGTAGAGGAGCATGAGGCTGGGGAGGAGGAAGAGAAGGGAAAGAAGAGGAAAAGGATGGGGAGGAAGGAACCGAGGAAGAAAGGATGATAAAATGACCTTTTCAGTCTTTATTTTTAATTTAATTCCCGTTATGTCCCAAAGCTAACGTCTGTTTGGATTGTGAATGAACGGCAACTAACCTGAGGGGCACAAGTGATAGAAAGGCAAGAAGTTTGGGAGCACAACTGATATTCTTAAAAAATCATAACTGAAATTGCAATATCTCAGTGGGGCGCAACTGATAAAAACGCTAAAATAATCAGGAAGCTATCATTACATTGTGGTAGCTCACCATATGTATTCCATGCTCCCTTATCCATACTTAGCTATTGACTATTACTTTCCTTGTTCACGCATCACATGTGAATTTCTCATAGTTGGTGCTGCTGCACATGCAGCTATTTTGATGGTAAGAGACTACAATCCAACTACTCGATACAGCTTTTTTTTTAGACTTGAAGTATGACTTTCTCTCTCACCTAAGGGGAAGATCATGTCTTTTGCTTACTTCATATCTTTCTCGTCTTTTTTCTCTGTCAGAACTCTTTCCGAAAATAGTGCGTCTATCAATGGGGTCATCATATTCATAAGAAAAAGTAATATATATGGAGAAAATGGGGCTACCCCACCTCATTTTCTGATATTTTTTATTTTTTTAAATAAAATCATGTATTTTCATCACTATGTCTCTCTAATATGTCATTTAGATTTTGTCAGAAACAGAGACTCAAATACCTTTCATCTAGAGCAGGTAATTTTAACGATCTTAGAATTGTTGTAAATGACATGTTCTAGATGAAGGGCATATGAGTCACTTTTTCTAAAGATAAATTGGAATGACATATTAGAGGGATATAATAATGAAAATACATGACTTTATTTTTGTAAAGATGACAACAGCCCCATTGAAGCACATATATATAGGATTTTAAGTGTGTATTAGTTTAAGTGTGTATTTAACTAATAGGATTTTAGGTGGGTGTTCCTGTTAACATATTTATCATACAAATATCTCAACAATAATAGATAATTACATGCTTAACACTATAATATTTATTCCTTTGCGTGCATACCCTTCTTGTTGTTGATGAGCGTAATGTAATGTAAGTTTGAGATAACGATTAGTAATAAATCATCATGATTAGTAATAAATAGGAATTAATTATAACATACCAAAATGTATGTTTGAGATCATGCAATGATCATGATTAGTAATAAACAGAAAGTAACCATAACATTTAAGTACGATATCCATGGAAAATTGAAAATTTTGTTATTCAATCGTAATCATGCTTATTAAATTAAATTACAGATAAAGTTTCAAGTTTCCGGTTCCAAGTTTCCTCGAAGGAAGTGATATTTTCGAAGCACACTTTATCAATGACATTCTAGTTTTTACTCAAAAAAAAATAAAAAAGATAGATAAAATCTCAATCTACCTACCAAAATAAACCCTTTTCCCACATACCTTCCACCTTCTCTTGACCCATCTCCTCTCTTCCTCCTTCCCTCCCTTCCTTACTACCAAACCTCTAACCACGGGTTTTCCTCCAGGTCACCTAAGCTTAGCAAGTGAGCAACTTCCGGTACCGACCCGGATATCAATTTATGGATACCCGTAAAATCCGGATCAAAATCAAGAGGCCCTACAATATTGAACATTCCTAATATTTGGTGCCTCTACTATCCAAATTGGGTTCAGCCTAACGGGTTTTGAAGGTCGGACATCCTCAGATACAATCTGAACCCACACAGCTAATCAATATTTGCAGCTTCCAGTTTTTTTTTTTGCGAAGTTTCATAGCCCTGGAGCAGATCCTCCACAGTTTTGTAAAATCGATTTCAAATTTCGCCGAAGTCCAAGTTTCCTAAATGGGTTTTAAGTTTAGGTGAAATTTGATAGGTATGCACATATATTCAATTTTCCGCATTGGATATTTGAAATCATTGATGGTGTAACAGACTCTCTTTCGGGAACTGGGAAAGCACAATGACATGTACTCGGCAGAAATCCATAATCGAAAGAAGAAAAACTGAAACCATCTTGACAAGGCTTATTCTACCTGAATTTCTTACATGATCTAAACCTCCAAGGCTCGTCTTCTTCCTCAAAAGAAACATCTCCGTCGATTTGTCTGACACAACGCCAGACGCAGGAAGCGAAAGGATGGGTGATAAATCCCACCACCATCAATCTCTTACATACATACACATTATTCTAGCCATTCATATGCACGTGCATGCAAAGGCCTGCAAGCCGAAGCTTGCTCAGTGGGACACCGCGGGGGAGAAGGAGAGGAGCTCCTTGGAGCCAACCCAGGGCCTCACCACCACCACCGCCTCGTACCTCCCTTGGTTGCCCACCTCCAGCTTGAGGTAGTACTTGATCCCAGCCACCACCTGCTTCTGCGCCTCCACCACCCTCGTGAAGGACAGCTTGGGCTCCCCACGCTCCCTCAGCTTCCTGTTGTACTCGTCCACCGCGAAGACCCCCAGCCCCTGCACCTCCTCGTTGCTCTCCACGTCCTTCACCTGCGTCCTCCCCCGACCTTCCTCCCCTTCCACGCTCCCGCCACCAGCAAATGCGACGCGAGGAGGAGGAGGCAAAGGAGCAGCACTGGTCTCGGCGCCATGGCCATTGCTCTTCTTTTCTTTGCTTAGCTTTGCTCGATCTGGGTACGACCATGAAATAGATGGTGATGCTATTATTTATATATACATACACGAAGGAGATGGTTGCATGTGTTTTGGGCAGCGGAGAAAGAGGGGAGGCGTGAACGGTGTGCCGCGTTTCTACGGGGAAGCAGAGGAAGCGTGACGCGTGTGATGCTGTGACGACGGGTGTCGTCTATTACTCTCTTTATCACTTTGGAGTTATCAAACTATAGTTAAAAAATATTTGTTAAATTTTTTTGTCGTTACGTTGCACAGGAAAGGATAAGATCGGGATGGATTACGTTGTCCGTGGATGAGAAAATAATGGGGGTGGAGGAGAAATAATGGGGGTGGAGGAGAAACAATGGGGCAGGGAGGGGAGTTTACCGGAAGGAGAGGGAGAAAATATATTCTCAAGGGACGCACGAAAATATTTCTCATAACAGATTTATATCAGCAAATCGTTTGCTATTTTCTATTTCGTGTATGGCAAACGGTTTACTGTACCATGTGGACTGATGAGAGGAGGTCGGAAACTCTGTTTGTTGCAGCGTGGAATACGAAATTGTAAATGGTTTATCGATATATATCCATTATGGGAATTATTTTCAATTTATTCCAATTTTGAGAAATATTTTGCAAAGTTAATACCTCAATGGATATTATCTCTTGTTTAGATGTGTAGATCGATAGAAAGCGAGCGAAGCTATTAATTTCGAGTTCGGATCGTTTATATAACTGAGTCTAGATGTGTGTTTAGGTTTGTATTGTTTTCGAATATTGAATCTCAATTAATTTTAATTTATGATATATATAGGAATAAAGAAATATGTCGTTGAGCTACCAGAAATTATATGTTCAATACCTCAAGTAATCATTGATCTCTCTCACGATAAGCAATGATATGCGCATCTGCCATGAAAACATGTAAGTGGCAATTTCTCGAGATGAATGAATTGCTAAGAGATGTTTGAACATGAAAATTGGATGCGGATGAGATGCAAGTACCATATCCTAGTGTCTTTATGTGTGTGATTAGAATAATGTGCATTCAATTTTTTTTCTCTGTTATTTCACTAATTTTCACCTTTAAAAATTTTAACTAAGATTTTGATCTTTAAAAAAATATAATTGTAATATATGTTTATATTATAATATGTTCGAATAAGGGATAAAGAATAATGTGGAAAATAGATAAATGAGGTTCATTAGTTGTTCTTTTTCGAGTTATTTGAAGGATAAGAGATAAGTACTGTAATAAAAAAAATAATGAATGTTGTAACCATGATGTGACCATTTGTCTTGAGATAGCTTATCTTGCGATAAAGTTCCCTTAGCTTGAGATAATAACATCAACAAGGTTGGATTTACAAATTTGTGTGTGTATGTGTATCGAACTTTTAAAATAAACTGAGTGAGCATGCCATTTTCATGTTCTGTTCGTTTATATAAACGAGCATAGCTAAGCCTGTATTTAACTTCGATTCATTTATTTTCGAATCGAATATAAATCGATCTTTTAGTACAATCGAATCTGAATAAATATCGAACTTGAGAATTTTCAGACAGTCAGTATCCTTATTTCGTGTCGAGATTTTTTTCCTTAACACTTGCTCCCTTGATATTTTTATGATTACAGCCGTGCTTATATTCACAAATTTTCCAGCACTGTCTTTCCGAGAGTGCAATATAAAGATACATGTGTAATAATAGATTGCAACTACTGTAGATTTGCCATTTCTCGATAATACATGTACTAAGCTAAAATTGTGCGAAAGGGAAATCTAATTTAATGGAAATTACATTCTTTATCTCCACCCTTCGTCCTTCCAAAGTATTCCAACAATGAAACGCTGGATTATGTTCAAGTTGTTGAGTGGTTCCCCTCCACGTACGTGTAATTCAACCTATCTTGCATCTGAAATGGAGTAAATCTGCATTTTCACATAGCACCAGAGACTCCATTTCAATATAAAAAAGTATAGATGAAAGATGATTGCAATCTGACCTTGCTAAAAGACAAAATTTAAATATTCATGCATGGCACTTGATGATGGTACGGTTATTGGGGACACAGATGAGGTGGCCAAAGTTTTAAGTATCATCCAGCAGAGTGGGCCAGACTTGGGTCTAGTTTTGAATATTCATAAAACTGAACTCTTTTGGCCTACATGTGATGGTAGGAAGCTCCGCAAAGGGTTGTTCCCAACAGGTATTGGAAGACCTTCTTTAGGAGTGAAGTTGCTTGGAGGGGTGGTTAGTATGAATAAAAATTTTATTGAAGGTTTGGCTTTGGAAAGGGCTGCTAAAGCTGTGAAATTGATGCATCTTCTTCCTCTGTTGGGTGATCCTCAGAGTGAGCTTCTTTTACTCCTTTCATGTATGAGTTTAGCAAAACTTTTATTTGGCTTAAGGACTTGTCAACCTATATACATGGAGGAGGCATCTATATTATTTGACAGGGGCTTACGGGAGAATATTGAAGACATTGTTGTTTGTGAAGGCTCCTTTTTTGGAGACCTCCAATGGAGGATGACTTCATTGCCTATTCGACTTGGCGGTTTGGTGCTACTTTCAGCAGTTGAGGCCTCTTCATATACCTTTGTGGCATTCATGGAGTAGTCTTGGGAGCTTCAGGATCATATCTTGCAGTACAGTGAGATTTACAATTTGGACTCTGTATTTGATTCTGCTCTTCATCAACTTCATGGCATAATTCCCTCATTCGGCCTCAGTTGATTTTTTAGAAAGGACACCGTCCCTCCAAAGACCCAAAATATTTTGGCGAGTGTTTTTCTAGCAAAATAATTGAGGACATGGAGGTGAAATTAGACATGACAGTTAGACAAAAGGCCATTTTCCGGTGTCTTCAAGCTGGCCATGCCCAAGATTTTCTCCTTGCCATTCCTATTGACGGACTTGGTCTACACATGTCACCAGTAGAGTATCGCAGTATCCTCAGATATCATCTCATGATTTCTTTATTTCCAGATGATGAGTTATGCTCAATTTGTCATAAGGCATGCTTAGACTCTTTTGAGGATCATGCAATTCATTGCATGGAGCTTCCAGGTTTTAAGTACAGACACGATCTTGTTAGAGATGCTTTATTTGATGTTCTTAGGCGTGTGGGTGTTGCTGCTAAGAAAGAGGCGTCTGTGAACTTTTTAACTGATCCGCAGGAGGGAAGATCCACGCTTATACATGCTGATATTCTGATTTTTGGATGGGTTGGAGGGAAACATACTTGTGTAGATTTGACAGGAGTTTCTACGCAGGTGGGATTGAAGAGTGGAACCTTTACAGTGGGGCACATTGCCCTCTAAGCTGCTTCAACGAAAGTGGTGAAGCACGAAAAAGCGTGCTTGGAGAATCAACATGTCTTCATCCCTTTTGATTTTGATACTTCTGGATTCCTAGCACCAAAAGTTGTTGAACTTTTGAAGACGGTCCAAAAAGTAATGAATAGTAATGTTATAGTTCTCAAGTGTATGGATGTAGTGTTTAGAAGGATTGGTTTTGCAATCCTAAAAGGACTAGCGGCGCAACTTGTTGCCCATTTGTCTCCTATTACAATGTTTTGAAATAAACATGCCTCTTCTAACTAGAATATACGTTTGGAGATTTAATGGCCTAACGCTTAGTGACCTATGAAGAAAGGGGGAGATCGGATTGCACTTGCGGTAATAATAACCGTCAGGTCAATCCAACCGCTGGGATTGAGTTAAGAGGCGAATAGCGGCATGTAAATACAAATATGTATTATCATTAACTTTTTCATTATATATATATATATGAAACATGTGATAATATTTTTTAACACAAATACGGATTTAAAATAAATATGGATGATATCCATATTACTATATAGATTAGCATAAATATTCTATCTCTTGCCCTGGCTAGGGTTTTTGTTTTTTCCTTTTCATGGACGGGGGTCTAGGGTCTTGGCCTTCGGCGAGCAGGTGGACCCTAGTTGTCCCCTCCACCTTTCTTGAAGGACGGGGACCTCTTTTCTACAGACCTTTGTCTGCCTCCATCGCAAAAGAACCATGGCCAACTGCCTCCGCCCCCACTTTCAGAAGGTCCCTCTACTACACTACTGCCTCATGGAGATTCAACTTCCTCTCAGAGTTCTCCGCCCCTGCCTCAACATAGTAACTCCTCGTAATTCCACCTTCGTCCCCATCTCTATCCTCACTCCCTTGTGGCACAACGAGTCTACGAAGTACGGGGTTGTCATGATGCTTTTTGGAAGCCATCCAACTCTAGAATCCACACATCCTTCTGGTGAAATTTCATCGACCCTCTCCTCTTAGAGATCCGACCATCAAGAACAATCTGTTGGAGTCACAAGATCTCGGAGTAGGAACTATGTGACCTGAACTTTAGGATCTTGATGTCGACTTCTTTTCTTTCTTTTATGGTATATTATAGGCTTTACCTCGAGAGCTATCTCTTAAGTTTAATTTATTCAGCATTAGTCGAGGTAAGCGGTCCTTGCCCTCCCCTTATCGAGAGTTCAATCATGTTTGTTCCTTTAAACGTTGAACGAAATTCCCTTGATGGGTGCTTCGCTCAAAAAAATATTAGAATGTAGATACATGCATTAATGACTTACAAATGAAACAAATATAATAAATGTGTTTATTATACCAATTATAACAAATATGATAAAAGAAATCATAGAGTTCAATTGTATATAGTTACAATGATTTATCATTGTATTCATATATTAAAAATTGAAATATATATGTCAATTGATTGACCCAAGAATTCGAGCGGTCGTATTGATCTACAAGGCGGATCAACAGTCGATGCGCTAACCACTCAAAAATCTCGGCTAAATCAACAAATAACCCACAATAACAATCAAACAATGAGAAGCAAATGTAGAGTTAAAATTTATTATAACTCTATAATAAGTGTGTATAGTGTGCAAGTATGTGTAGAGTGTCGAACTCAGGGAGCAAGCAAGATAGATCAAGGCAAAAATGCACAAAATGTGATATGTGATCAAGTGCCTACAAACAAGCCAATTTTTTTGGGTTTTAAATTTTTTATTTTTTATTTTTAAATTTTTTTATTTTTTGTATTTTGATTTTTAATTTTCTGATTTTATATTTTCTTTTTATATTTTATATTTTTTTAATGATGGAGTAAATATACAATAAAGGAAAAAGAGGTATAAGATATAAAGTAAAATAGGGGAAAATGGTCAAAAATCACGAAATGATGTATTTTCGGTTTTTATAATTTTATGATGTTTTTATGATTTTTCTAAATTTTTCATAATTTTTTTTGGTATTTTTAAAGTCAAAAATGCTGAAAATAATGTAGAAAATAAAAGGTTGAAATCAAAATGGAGAAATAAAAAAGAAAACAGTAACAGAAATTCTCCAAAATAATTTTAAATTAAATACAACAGAACACAAAAAATTTAGAAATAAAGATTGTATTTTTAGGATTTTTGTTGAATTTTTAAGATTTTTAGGAAGATTTTTCAAGTTTTCTAATTTTTAGGGTTTTTACTTTGAATTTCATAGTGATTTTTGGACAGGAGTTAAAATGCACTAAAATACACCAAAGATAATTTTTTTTGGAATTTTTAAAGGTGTTTTACTATTTTTTCGCTATTTTCTAAAGCAAACAGTAGCGAAAATGCATATTTCTAATTTTTTACATATTAAAAAGCAAAAAAAATGCAAAACAAAAATATGGTGAGAAAGAGCAACTAAACAAGAGCTTAACTTGATTTTTTGGTGATTTTTAGAAATTTATAGATGCATGAATTAAATAAAGACAACATAGAGAAATTACACTACTTGCAAGGGCATATATGTAAATATCCAAACATCCAGGGGTCAACGTGCAATTTTCCACAGAAATTATAACTAATAAATAGATTTCCAGGACCAAATACATATATCAAAACCTACAAGGGCACGCCTGCAATATTCCCAACCATGCACGTATTATACACGCGCTTGGGAAGGACCTAAATGCAATATACAAAAATCTCAGGGGTTGACATGCAAAATATCCAAAAACATTACACATTACAAAATATTTCTTGGACTAAAATGAAATAAATAAACCCGTAGGGGGTCCTGTGCAAAATCACCACCCCCTCACGCGCACGGGTCACGTGAGGTGACGTGGACAGGACCTAAATGCAAATAATGAAAGTTTGGGGGCCTAAATGCAAATATTACAGAAATATTTAAACTACACATGAAAGTTTATGGACTAAATAATAAATACAAAAACACTCAGGGTCGAAGATGCAAAATACCCAAAGCTAGGTGATCCGACGGCGGGGGAGATGCCACTTGACACGTGGCGTGTGACGAACGATCGATGACGGTTCGCGGGTGAACGACAACAATTAGATCTTCCCCGAAGATCTGACGGTGGAGGCGCGGGAAGATCGGATGGCTGCTGTGCACCTGGAGCTCTAGCCACGATCCGACGGTGCAGGAGGGTGGAGCAAGAACAGGGAAGAAGCGTCGGCAAGGCGAACTTCCATGCCCTTGATCGGCGTCCTCCGGCGGCCTTCTGGCTCCAAAAATGGGTTGCAATCTCCTGGGGGTCTCCTCTAGGTCATGGGGGCTCCACAAATCTCCGGGGATGGTCGGAGCTCGCGGGAGAGGGAGGCGGAGCTAGGGTGCTCCACGGACTTCCGGCGAAGGTCAAAACGAGCACCCAAGCTCGCTTCAACACATAAGGACATGCAAAAAGGGTGAGAGGGTCCAGGGCAAAATGCCTGGACCCCGCAGTGGCGGAGAGGTGACGTGAAATGGCGGTGCTAGATGGTGACCGGAGGAGCACTCCGACGAGGTGTGGTTTGAGCGATTCGATGGTCTAAACGTGATGATTCTTGGGGAGGAATGATCCTAAGACTACTGCGAATAAAATGCGAAAGAAATGAGAGGAAGAAGGGAGATACTCGAAGGTGGTTCTCCAGAGGAAGGGGACCTCGACGCCGGTGGTCGGCAGAGGTAATTGGAGCTGCCTCGAAGCTCGCTCGACCAGCCTGAAGCTCGGCAAAGGAAGCGGTCACCTTCCTCGATCGAATGGGCACGAAAGTGGGAGCAAAACTTGTGCAAGAGGGGTTCAAAAGTCTAAGGAAGGAGAGGGGGTGTATTTGAATGGTTGACGGTCGGATGGGAAGAACGAGGCACAATGGGAAGAGTAGAGATTCGAAGCCCAAGGAATCACTTAGGCGTGATTCCTCATTGTTCAAGGAAGAAAATTCAAGAAGAAACTTGCACTAAATGATTCAAGTTTCGTCCTCGAAAAAATCGTAAAGAAGGGGGTCAAACGAGGTCTGACACGGGCACATGAGGGAAGGACAACCAGATGACCCGCCGGTCAACGTGGACTGTCACCTGGTTGGTCCACGTGGACCAACCAGGAAAAATCCCTGAAAAATGTTTTATAAATTCATTTAAAAATAACAAATAATTTTATTATTTTTAGGTTATAAAATAAAAAATAATTATAATTTTATGAATTATTCTATTATGATTTTTATTTATTTTTATGAGGTATAAAAATACAAGTTACCTTTTTAGATCTATATAGGTATGTATATCTATATATTTTAATATTTTATTTTTATTTTGTATATTTAATTTTATTTATTTTGTTTATTATTTTATAAATTTATAGAATATTTTTATACATTTAAAGATATTTTTATTTTATTTTTTTGATGTATTTTATACACTTAATAAAATATAAGTGTTAATTATATAGGTATATATACAAGTATTATACGTAGGTATGTTATATACATGTATTTTTTTATATTTTCTTTGAGTTATTATTCTGATTTTAGTATATGCATTTATTATAAATAATATTTACAAAATTATAAAAATAAAAAACTTTGAAAATAATGAATAAATAATAAAATGAATATTTTAATCTGTACAAGTACACTATAGGGGTCCAAAACTCAACTTTCAAATCGTAGCTTCATAAAATACGAAACCACCTTCATTAAATAGATTATTTAAAATTATATACAATTAAAGGTGAGTTTGATGCATTTCAAGCTTTTATTTGAGAGATACAGGTCTGGGAAGTTGGGATTCTGGGATTTTATTCAAACCATAACTTTTTATCTTTACATTATTTTTGTGTGAAATCAATTTTGTATTTTTCTATATTTAATTATCTACAACTTTCATATAAAAGTTTCTTGATTTTAGGTATAAAAAGTGAAACCAAATAGGTCCCAAATTGTATAAAGAATGAATAAAATCTTTATTGGTATCTGGCCCTTATCTCCCCCTACTTTATTCCTTATCGGCCTATTCATCTAGATGCCTAGGTCTCGGGGTTTTTGTATGTATGTATATATATAGAGAGAGAGAGAGAGAGGATGGGGAGCTTGCACCAAGGTGCATGTAATTTTACATGCACCAGGGCTTATATCTTCCACATTTTTTTACTTTTTTGAAAAATACCACTATGTATATTCATCTATATATCCCTTTAATATGCCATTCGAATTTCGTCAGAAACAGAGACTCATATGCCCTCCATCTAGAACAGGTCGATTACAACAATTCTAAGACCGTTAAAATTACTTATTCTAGATGGAGGTCATAGGAGCCTCTGTTTCTGATGAAATTCGAATGACATATTGGAGGGATATATAGATGAATATACATTGTGGTATTTTTCAAAAAAAGTAAAAAAATGTGGAAGATATAAGCCTCGGTGCATGTAAACTTACATACACCTTGGTGCAAGCTCCCAATCCTCTCTCTCTCTCTCTCTCTCTCTCTCTCTCTATATATATATATATATATATATGTGTGTGTGTGTGTGTGTGTGTGTGTGTGTGTGTGTGTGCATGTGTGTGTATATATGTATTTGTGTGTGTATGAATCCATACACATATAGACATATACAAATCTATATATACATATGCATGCGTGTGTGTGTGTGTATGTGACTGTGTATATATGAATATGATGTGTATGTATGTATATGTATACATATGTGTGTATATGTACCTTTAATTTTCATAAGCTCGGCGTTAGTGCTTAATGGTATGCTCTCTAAATTAGCGGATTGGGAAAAGTAAGGGTTATACCACAAATGATATAGTCATTAAAATTTTTTATTTTGTGGACGATTTGTGGATGTTCTCCTCATTTTTCACAAATTAGAGGATTAGGGGATTAAGAACAATGCTTCCACCCTTCATATCAGTTGAAAAGAGGCTTTAATGGGTTTTCAAATTATTTAATGAGAAAATGAATCAAGGTGATATCGTTGCAAGCCAAAACCTATTAAAAGAAAATTTTATTTTTATTCTAATGCAAGAACAAAATGCTACTTATTTAACCTCATATAGCAAAATGATCGAACTCATGGAGGTTACAAAAATCGAGGGAGATTAGTTATTGCTAATTCAAGAAGATTTTTATTTTTTTGTACTTTTTATGTCTTTTTTAATGATTTTATATTTTTATGGATTTTTATTATTTTATATTTTTACATTTTCTGATTTTTATTTTTAAAATTGATTTTATATTTTACAAATTTTTATATTTTTATTTTTGAAAACAATTTATAAGATATATAAGAGAAAATGATCATTTTTATATTTTTTAAATATAACAAAAACACTCAAGATTCCAAAAACAATCTATTTTTGTATTTTATGAAATTTTTTACTAATTTTGTGATTTTTGTAATATTTTTATATTTTTTGAAATATTGTATACTAATTTAAAACTGAAAAGTTGAGCTTTGTGACTTTTTCAAAGTGTTGCTCTTTTAATTATATATAATGATTCTTCTTGCAATTATTTTTTGTATTTACAACTTATTTTTATGTATAAGTTTCAAGAATAAAATATTTTTATTTGAGGAGATTTAGGTGATAAATAAAATAGATAAGGAATTTATATACAAATAGTGATGAATGAGTAATAAATATACAAAGTGGATAATTATTTTTATTGATTTTCTTGATGAAGGCCTTATCTCTCACTACTTTATTCCTTGTCGATCAGGTCAGGCATTGACCTAATCTCGGGATCAGAGACAACCTATATTTATTTCATATATACAATCTTTGTTTCTTTTCTTTTTCTTTTCTTCTCTATTCTTTAATTTTGATATAAATAATCGATAAATAGACAATATTAACAAACAAGTGATGAATGATAAATAATGTGAATTATTGTTATTTACAAGTATTATGCCAAGGATTTTAAGCTAAAATAAAAAAATAAAGATGTTGAATCATGGATTCATCAAGAGCCCTGAACCTATGGAGTTTATATACTACTCCTAGTATAAATAGATCCCTAATGCAAATGGATGGGATCCCACAACCCTCTGCGCAAGTGGGGCAGGGGGAGCACATGCTCTCCCATGGTCCCCTTCCCCATAAGCTCGCTACTAGCAAGATCATTGTCTAGTAGGGTATGGTGCGGCAAGGGATGCATACAAGGTTCTTCATGGCATATCAATGTATATTCTTATATATTTTTAGTCTATCCTTAACTTTCCTTATTTCATTTTTTTCAAGAACTTATAACACATAAATGAGAGTTATTCTCGTATATATTGCTTTCATATAATTTTATTCTCTCCTAAACAACAAAAATGAAGATATATTATGGTAAAAAAATCTCAAAAATAAATTTATCCTCTCAAAATCTACTCATATACAACACATAGTTTGTTATTTTCATCTCTCAGATTTTAAGCACTAAATGTAACCAAATATACATACATGCATATGTAAAGAGAGATTGAGTGGGTGAGAGGGGGGATTATCCAATGGGCCATGCATGTTCCCATTAGAGTCTTGGTGAGCACCAATTATAGGTCATGCATGTGTATTAGCAATTGAGTGATTACATATATCAAAGGATGTCATTTTTGGAAGTATATTTATATGATTGGTGATTTAAGAATAACTATATTTTCAATTATCATGTCCTTATAAAAGGGAAGACAGATTTGGAAAGAAAATATTCAAATCAATGATTTCATGCAGAAAGATGAGATCCAAACATTTGGATCAGTAATATATACACTGATCAAGTAAATGGTTGTTGCAAAGATCAGTAATACCAAAACAATGATAAATAATTTACATCCATAATATTACTGTGTATATAATTCAGTAATATATATGCAGAGGTCATGTTAGTGCTTTTTGTGAAATCAGTAATACCATAACAAATGGTCAGTAATTTCCATCTGTAATATTACCTTGAACATAACTCGGTTCACAATATTTAAGTAATATATATACAATTAAGTAAATTATTATTGTGAGATAAATAGTGTATATATTTATGTCTTATGTCATGAGTTCAATAGTATATATACCATTCTCAAGTAAATGATTATTCGAAGATTAATAATAATAAAATAATGGTTAGTAAATCATGGACATTACTCCGATACTGTATTAACATATAATAAGTAATATATTCCCTTTATTTACGATCAATATTGGAGTGATACTTTGAAAAAGAAGTTATCGAACACATGCAGATAAGGAAAAAATGAATGAGTAAAAATAAATGGAATGCATCATTGATGGAAAAAGGGAAAATTTTACTACATAAATAGTGCAATGCTCGTTACATACCCAATGATATTACTAACTGTTTGTTATGGTATTACTGAATTCTCAAAAAGCATTTACTTGATCATTATATATATTACTGAATTCTGCGTAAGGTAATATTATGGATTTAAATTACTGATCATTATTTTGGTATTACTGATCTCACAATAACCTTTACTTGACCATTGTATATATATTACTGATCCGAGCATTTAGATCTCAATCTTCTACATGAAGTCATTGATTTGAATATTTTCTTTCCAAAACCGTTTTCCCTTCTTTAAGGACTCGGTAAAACAGGAAATATATTTATTGTTAAACACGTGTAAGCCCTATAATTGAAAATATAGTTATAATTTGTAATAAATATGCATGGCATATAATTAGTGCTAACCTAGACTCTAAAGGGCACAGGGCCCGTTAGATAAGTCATATGTCTATCTGTACACACAAGCTCACACATGCGCGCACTGCTGAATCCATGATTTATGTCCTTTATTATTTCATTTGGCTAAAATTCTTATTAAAATACATGTAAATACTCACTAATTCTCACTAATTAACATTCTTACCTCATTTATTAATATTATATATTTAACACTTATTTTATCTAAAATAAAATAATAAAAAGAAAATTAAAAATAAAAAATGATGTAGATATGTAAATATGTATGTATTGATCCTAACCTCGAGACCAGGTTAATATTTACTTGGTCGACAAAATAAATAAGTAGAGAGATAAGGATCCTAACCTATAAAAATATCAGAAAATAAAGCTCATAAATGTACATTTACACATTTCCACCTTTTACATATGTTTATCTATTTTACTTATCATTTAGAAAACTCCAAATTAAAATATTTCCATCATCAAGGTGGTTTATAATAATTAATAGTAATTTATAAAAAAATATCAGAAATATTATTTAATATATAAATAAATAAATACGTTGAACTGAATTCCTAGGTTCATAATTATTTATAGAAAACTCAAAATTGACCAAACTCACTTTTAAACTTCATTTTATAACTAATACTATTTATTTAAATACCGAAAATATTAGTACAAAACATGTGAGTTTTGATGTTTGGACCTCTTTTTATGTATGTACAATATGTAAATAAATCTTCTTTATTTTTTATTTAATTATTCCTAACTCTGATTAACCTAATTCTTTTTTAAAGTATTTATAAAAATCAGTAGAAATATAGTAATATAACTTAAATAGTTATTAATAAATACTAATAAATCTCAAAACTAAAAAGCTGTAAAGTTGAACTTCCGAAACTCGTATCTTAGCCATATGAACTCTAAATTGGATGCTCACTTTTAAAGTTTGTTTTATAGAATTATCTATCAAATAAAAGTGATTTCACTAAAATCGGAGTTAATATACAAAAAGTATATTTTGGGACCTTATTGGTATAATTGTATAACATATTTTAAATTTATTTTATTTAATTTATGTAATTTCTTGTATTTTTATACTTTGTTAATATTATACTTATATTATATTATTAATATAAAATAAAAAATGAAAATTATTAAGTAAATAATAAAATTAATTAATTATATAGGAATATACATGTGTTATTTATATATATATATATTTAAATAATTAAATAAATATATATATAACACATGTATATATATATTTTTTATTATTATTTTGATTATTTTATTTAACTTAATTAATTTAATTACTTATTTTTTTATTTTTTATTTATTCTCTCTCTCTCCTTCCTTCGTTCCTCTTCCTTGACTTTCTTCCTCCTTCTTCCATGTTTCTTTCTTCTTCCTCCGTCACATCTTCCTTCTTCTCCGCTTCCCGTCACCACCTCCTCTTCTCTTCTCCTTCCTCCTCCAAACGCCTAACGACTTGGCTGTTATGTCGTTCCTCCATAGACCTAACTTATCCTCGCCTATATAAGGACCTCGACCCCTCATCTTTGTCTGGTCCACCATTTTCATTAGCTCCCATTTTCTTCCGAGCTCCGGAGAGAGTCTGTGACAGAGATCTCTCGCATCTCTCGAGCGGGAGAGAGGAGGAGTGGCATGATCGCGCGCTGGTGTGAGCACATCTCCACCGCGTCGAGCCTCCTTGTCCACCGTGAGTTGCAGGCAACAACCCCTGGAGCTCCTAGAGCTCCATCCACAGGAAATAGTTCATCCACCTTCATATTCAGTTCTAAATAGATAGTCATTTTCTCTTCTTCTCTTCCTCCTCCATTCTCCTCTCAATCTCTCTATCCTCTCCGTATTTTCCCTTTCAAATCGCAACCAAAATTGTCTAATTTCTATCCGACTTCTGATCCAAACACCTCATCCTAATCTACTCGATTTCTCCTCTTTTTCTCCCACAACCTTTCCTCTCCGATCAAGTTTGGTAACCGAAGTTTCAGTTCCATTCTTTCATTTCCTTATTTTCATTTGATGTTTTTAACTTTTGGCCGAGAATCGAATCTCGAGCTGTGTCATCCATGGCAGGTCTTCGTCGATCGATCTACACAGATCAGGAGGCATCTTTGAGCCACTGATAACTACTTTCAGGTGTGCGAAAAAAAAGCACCTGCATGTGAAGATTTGATCGCTTGAAGTGAGTCACTACACCTGAGTACAAGCATCGATCATTGGAGTTCCACTTCGAGCATCGATTCCATTTGGAGCCGATTCACCTTGACAAGAGATCCGAGAACGAATAGCTTCATCATCAAATTGCAAGATCAGCACCGAGTTCCTGATGGTCATTTGAGAATGAAGCATCAATGCACGGACTTGAAGCACCTGTAGACTCAACTTGAAGCGCTGGGAGTGATTCGTGCCGACAATCGAGGCCTATCATCTGCTTCTGATCGAGTTCCGCACGAGGAACACTTGGAGATTGAACCGCCTGAGATTGAGAACCACGTGTCCATGAAGGATATGGTTAGATCCTCAAGCACATCACGGAAGCGTGAGCGTCGTATCGGATACGATGAGGAGCGACTAGTCGCACTAGTTGCTCGATGCAGCGGAATTTAAAAAATTTTCTCACAACGAAACTACATGATCCGAGAACACTTCTCGGATCGTTTCATCTAAACCACAAACAAGTAATAGGATTACCTCTTGAAGCGTGGTTGCGATCGAGTCTCTAAACGAAGAGACCTCCTGTCTCAAGTCCGATCCGACGGAGGAGACACTTGTGAGCGCGGGGATGAACCGCGTGCTTCTCGCAATCCATGTTGATGATCCAAGCGGCGGATCTCCTGATCTCGACACACGAGATCCGACGTCTTCTTCACAAGCGAGGCGCACCGAAGGAGACGGAGATCCACGAGTAAACGAACGGGCATCATAACGACGATGCTGCGGCGATGGAGAACCTCTCTAGGTCATTCATGGTGGACGGCCACATGAGAGGGAGAGAGAGGGATGCCGAGTAGAGAGAGAGAGAGAGAGAGATATGCTTCTCAAGCATTGTGTGTGTGAAAAAGAGCAATGGGGTGCCTCTCCTTTTATAGGGTTTTGGGATCCATGGATCTCAATCCATGGGACAACACAAATCCAATGGCTCTCATTGATTGTGTTTCTTTTAATGGCTAAGATTTGTGTCGGTAGAACCAACAACAATTAATTTAATTTAAATTAAATATATGTTGATAAATCAACACAGTTTAATCACAAAATTAAATCATTAATGCATGGAGATAATGGAAGAGAGAAAAGCCTCCTTCCATGTGGAGAGGGGGGACGACCTCCCTTTCCTAATGGGAGTGGTGGTCGTCCACCCTCCTCCATTAGGAAGGTGGCTATTTTATCTCTTATGTAATCTCCATTATTTGCAACAACTTTTGTTGCAAATTATTCTACAAAAGTAATTCACAATTAATTTGTAGACATTGTAATCTTGCCATTTAAAAATTTGTGAATCATATTCACAACCCAAAACAAAATGTAAATTACATTTTCAATTCAATGTCCAATGTGAATCCAATTAACATTAACATTTAATTAACAAATGTAAATTATAAATAGCTCTCTCTTATATATTATAAATCACATTTATAATATATATGACTAATATGGATATTGCTATCCACATTATTCATATCCATGATAATTAAATTACATTTAATCATCTTGGATCTCTATTCTCTTGTTCTTAAATAACATGAATCATATTCACATTATTCACATCTTTGATAATTAAATCATATTCAATTATCTTAGATAACTCTCTTTATAATATGAATCAAATTCATATTAATCTTGATAATTAAATCACATTTAATTATCCATTTTCTCACTGCTCGGATACATTTTATCAACAATGAAATTATCCTGAACCCATTCAAGGATAATGCGCTTTCTCCGCGAATACTTGGAGATAAGGACAGGGCGATTGTATTGTTCCACGTATAGTGACATGGATATTGAGATTATATCTCATATCCAGATCGCAGGCCTCCCATAGATGCTTGATTAAATCAAGACCGCAAATCTAATCTTCTCATTGCATCTGAATCACATTCAGATCAATGTCCAACATTTGGATTAAGATCAGATATCTTCTCTACTGAGAGGAGTCACTAAAATCCAGACCCGTTTCATCACTCCCTAGGAATGGAAGCGTCATGGTTATACAATCGTTTACGATCACATCACCCTCAGGTATTCCTAATACCTGTACGTCCTGCATACTGGAAGACTCAAAATAAACCTGAAGTATTAGATCAACTTTACACTGTCTACTTCAGGGTTCTATTAGTAAGTTTCTCATTTGATCATTGGAAGTCGGTATCGATCATATACTTTCCAAAAGCATATATCATACCTAGGTCTTGATCATATACTTTCCAAAAGTATATATCAAACCTACAAATTCAGTCAAGCTTCCAAAGCGAGACGACCATGCACATGGAATTTGATTCTTCCCAATATCTCATGAGTGAGCTCATGTCTTCCGGTTCAGTAACTGAACATGTATGATCCCTTTGAGAGATTGTATTACTCATATGCCCTTATATGTACACTAGCGCACCGGTGTATAGACCTTGATTAGGTCATCAACCTATTGGTCTGTCAGATGTACATACTCAAACATATAGTAACACATCTGTCTCCGGTCAGAGGATGCGTGCCTGTATCGTGACAGCATACGATATAGGACTTTGGTTATCTCGATCTCGTTAAGTCAACTCTTTGACCTAACTAATCTGACACCTCCGAATCTCTATTCCTATGCAAAGGACCTGCATCAAGAGGTCGGTCAGATATCAGCCTTTAGAGAAAGGATTGCCATCTCCTTCTCAGGATGGAGATCATCTCTTAATAATCATTTGACGGTGCTTGATGAGTCCTCAATCTAACTCTTTAGATATTCATCCAAGCACCAGCCTCTATGATTCAATAATTGAATCAACAGCTGTATGATCATCAAGATGGCCATGGTACATAACCCTTATTGTACTAAGGGACCTATTATGCAAATTATGTATTCTTCATTTTAGATCAGGGAATGATATTCGCAATAACATTTATTGCATAATGGCTCGCTGTGGGCTCGCATGTCCAACAATCTCCCACTAGCCCAAAGAGCCATTAATGGGCTAATCATTTAATCCCACACTTATGTGACAATCATAGGCTATTAAAAAATAGCTAGGTAAGTTGATCAGTCACTTTGTTCACGCGAGACTATGCCAAGTCTTTTTACGGCACTTGCATATCCCTAGTAACAGTGCTCGCATCTAATGCAAATGTTGCATCTCATGCAACCAATACTCAATTTTGTTAAAGCTATTATAGGGTCCTTGACACTATAGCTTAATAATTGTTATAACCAGCATTTCCATAATCCTTATCAGAATACCTTTATTCCTGGAGATCATTATCTCTAAAGGTTTCCAAAGTCAAGACCTTTTAGATCACTATCTATAAAGTCTTAAGTACTTGAAGATAAGACTTTGAGATCACTATCTCAAAAATTTTATCATCTATGAAGATTTTGTTATTACTGCAATCAAGTGTTTTATCTCCATAGTAGGATTAGTAACAGTTCAGTACTCCCGCTGCATGGTAGACATCTGGCTCTTGTACACATTAAGCATACACTCAGCTTCTCATAACCGATGCACAAGTGCAAGCAGTTCTAGCATTCGCTTCCTCAACCTTTTGAGGTGCTATCCCTTTAGATAGGTTAGTATCATATCTTAAGGGATGGAAGCCTTTCTTGGAATTTCTAAGAATAGAATATGTCCAAGGTGTACTAAGAATGTGACAGTCCCAATATCCTCTTCTCTTTGCTTCTGAACATCTTCAGAATTAAGATCTAAGAGGTATCCTTGAGATTGTATCTCAAGGTATGGAACAACTAAATTATAAAACACTTATTATTATTCTTATATCATTCTAAATGATTAGAATAACATCTACATTTAGCACGATGAACACAATGGCATTCCCACTAAGCTTCACATAGTTCATCACGATTTTATCTGAAATCATAACATTTATAATTTCATCAAATCTTATGTTCCAACTAAAGGAAGCTTATTTGAGTCCAAAGATGGAGTTCTTTAGCTTGCACACCTTGCTTTCCTCAACTATGAAGCCCTGGGGCTACTTCATATGAATATCCTCAAATAGGTATTCATAGAGGAATGCAATCTTGACTCATATCATGAAGATGTCATAGTCAAGTTGTGTAGCTACAGTCAGCAATATTCTGATGGGTTAAAGCAAGGTCACTGGAGAGCAAGTCTCATTGCAAGCGATGTCTTCTCTTCAGTGTGTAGCTTGTGGCTACGATCCGTCCTTTAAAGGTCTCTACCTCCTCATCAGGTTCCCTCTTTCTCTTGAAGATCCATTTACACCTTAATGGTTATGACCCTTATAGGTGGATCCTCGAGGGTCCATATACAAGACTTGTATATGAAGTCTACATTAGACTTTTATTGCTAACATCCATCTTTCCATGTCATGATCTTTAGAAGCTTCATCATATGAAGTTAGATCATTGTCAAATTCAATTGACACATGGAATACATCCTCAAACTTATTTGAAGAAGCATTAGTGTTTCATCTTTAATTCTCTATTTAGTTTCCGATCTCAGGAGCCGCATTATCTTCTCAAGATTAAGTAAGTTCCTACACTTCATTTTCATCTTGATTCTCAAGAGTCTCAACCTCTAAGAATCATATTCTCAGAGATGAGATATTTTAAGAATCTCAAGGTCATAAAGTAGGTATCCAATACCATCTTTTATTTTCCTAATGAAGTGGCACTCTCTAGTGCTAGATTCCAGCTTACATGCATGGAACCTTATTAAATATATAATGTAGTCTCTATTACATATATACCTTGGAAACTAAGAGATAATTATGCTAGGATTAATCATTGATTAAATCATGTCACACATGATCAATTGTATCTCCCTACAACTCCATTGAGTTCAGGTTCATTAGGAGGATTGAGATAGGAATGATATTCATATCTCCATAAGGTATTTCTTGAATTCATCTAATAGGTACAGGCTACCTTGGTTAGATCAAATTCATTTCATCTTCCTTCAAACTTTGGTTCTAAACCAAAATTGTGAAATCTTTGAACATTTCAAAGTTTTCTAAGTGAAGAGAAGAACTCTCATATCACAAATAATCACTAATAGATATTACATATCCATAATGTTTATTCTGATATAGATGATCAATATGTATGAGATCTTGAATACCTTAACATCTTACACCTTTCCCAAAGAAGGATGTATTGGATAATTTTACTTTGAATACAATATTCACAAGTATGTGAGATTTGAATCTTTAGACAATCTAAAGTTTCATGTCTCATTGATCTCATCAACAGACATGTGTCCAAAACTTGATGCCAGATCATTGCCAAATGATCTTTATCCTCCTATTGATCTTTAAAGGTTTAATTTTCAGTATTAGAAATCTTAATGAACCATTCATTAATTTTCTAATTTAATAGAGTCCACTAGATTTTAGATTACCATCTGAAATATCTCCATCATAACCCTTTATGATAGATTTATTACAGAATTCATGTTTATATCCATCAATTAGAAATAAACAATGAGTGTATTCTAATATCTAGGTCATAGAGACATTCTCTAAGACTAAGAGCTCCCACTGAAAATATGAAGTTCATCGGTCCAATGGAAATTGTTGCAACACTTGCATCACTTTCAACATGGATGACCAATAAACCTTAAGATCAGATTTCTAATATTCTAATACATATGCAACCAATTGCAAGTGTCTTTAGAAGATTGAGATACAATTATTAGACTTTACCTTATCAAATAAGTAAGTCAATTTCAATGATTATGTGTAGGTTATTCTGATGTATTATCCGATTCCTTCTCTAAGGTTTCTAGATAGATTTGATAGTCATACTATCAACACATCAACATATTGCAGTATTGGCATTCATCCAACTCTTTGGATGTCATATGGAAGTCACAGAAGTACAGTCAACTCTTTGACTATACCTCTTACGTGGGTCCAACCCATGCTTCCACTGTGCTCCCTTTGTCTCTAAGCAACCATTGCTCAAGACTAAAGGATCTCTCATGTTAAATTCAAAAGAATTCAAAATAAGAGTATTTCAACACTTATATATGCTTTATTATATTCATACAATATGAATATTATGAAGCTTCATGAATGACTAGAGTAAAGATAGTAGAATGATGATACTCATCACCTACATCCATCTAAACTCTTAAAATATTGGTTCAGGTGGGTACTCAAACTATTTGAATACATCATCTTTTATAGAGCCCCCATTCTGCATGATGCAGAGAACCACATCATTCATGATTAAATGTCGAGAGCACATATGTATGCCAGAACATCTTCTTAGAATTTTATAAGGATTATTTGATAATTACGATCATTATCGACATGTCACTTCAAAAGTACATTCGATAAGATCAAGACTTATAGAGACATACAAACCCTAAGGTTTTAGTCCTATTGTCTTATTTAATCATCATCCCTCATTATTATGAGGAAACTTGCACATTGCAACCACATACATTATGTGCCCAACTGCAAGTACAGTATCTGGATCATGAGTCCAATCCATGATATTTTACTGGTTATTATTTAGTATAACATTGAGTGGGTTTAATGAAGGATTATCTGAAATAAGAAATTTGCATAAGGATATATATTTATATATATACATGTTTTACTTTGATTTAGGAATTTTTATATCAAAGTTGTCTTGCCATGTCAACAATGAAAGTTCATTCCCTTAATCACTTTCAATGTAAGAGATATACTTACCATTATATCTCAAGCAAGATCTGGGATCTCCTTCCTTATCTTTGTTGCATCCTAATAATATGAGAACCTACAACTCGGATAAAAAGAAGCGGGAACGCATTCCGCCTTGCAAGTCCAACTTGCATCTCCCAATTCGGTCTTTAACACCCGGGCCCACCACCCCTAAGGCAATGTTGACCCGTCATTAATTGAACCAACCGTCAACAAGAATACAACTCGCTATGCGCAATCCAATATCGCCCCAATAATATGAGGACCCGATATTGGGGTCACTACGCATACGTCCTTACTCTTTCGAGAAGCGACGAGCCCGATCCAAATGGATCATATGCAGGAGCTGTCACTTCGGACAAGCATCTCCTACATATAATATCTGGCGACGAAACTCTTCGCCTTGACGGGAGACCATGGATGTCACTTATGTGATCCTCCATATCATATTCAAATTCTAATTAATTATCATGAATCATATTCACATAATTAATTCTTCCAAGAGAAATAATACCTCTATTCATAATAGAGTAGTTTATTTGGATATAATTAATTCAATCATATTAAATTAATTATCAATCCAATTCAATCAATCAAACTCGATTTTTATGCTTGAATATATATATGGTATTATTCTTGAAGTACATATTAATTCGTATTTTAATAATTAGAAAAATACAACTTAATCCCTCGGACATTATCCCGGCCATACCCGCTGTCATGGCCAGTACCGGCGGGAGTGGGACGGACCGCATACGTTGCAACCCGCTACCCCAGCGATCCCCGACTAGACACCATATCCGCATCGGGAAAGGATAATACCAAATTGATTAATTTGTACTTGAGATGATCATCGGTTCTTCAACCGAAATTATACCATATAGTAATCAAAATAATTTTGATTATAAGGAAATTTGCTAGACAAATTCCCAATCCTATTCAAGCAAGGAGTTTGATGATTGTGTTTCCAATTATGATCTAGATCAAATCTAATCAATTAATTGATTGAGGTCAAGTCAATTAAGGAAATAATCATATTCCAATATTTCTCAAATATTTTCCATAATTATTTCATGAAATTAACAATTAATTTCACTAAATGACAATCACATGGTTTTTGATTAGGAAAGTAATTTCAGCAGTGACCCCTACTTACTAAAATTAGCATATCTCAATCAATTTAAATCCAAATTAAGCAAAGTAAGTTTCCATAGTTTGCTAACTTGATTTACAACAGAACATATTTGTTTTGCACGCATTTCGGGGCGTTTCTAAACAGTAATTAACTCCTTAATTACGTTAAGAATCGCAGTTCCCGTAACAGTGAATACATGTTCATTAAAACAACCATATCTAGAGCAAACGAAATCCGATTTACGTAAACTCAGATCCTATGGTTTCCTTATTTAATGGGGAACAAAATTCAAGTAAATAATTCGTGCTTAATCATTTTAAACATGCCGAAATTATTTACTAAACAGATCTGCGAAATCAAATGCGATAAAAACTTTCGCGACCATAACGAACTCAAGTTGTCCTCGGTTAGTGAATCATATTCGAAACCGTCGACCTAAGGCTCTGATACCACTTGAAGTATATGGTTAGATCCTCAAGCGCATCACGGAAGCGTGAGCGTCGTATCGGATACGATGAGGAGCGACTAGTCGCACTAGTTGCTCGATGCAGCGGAATTTAAAAAATGTTCTCACGACGAAACTACATGATCCAAGAACACTTCTCGGATCGTTTCATCTAAACCACAAACAAGTAATAGGATTACCTCTTGAAGCGTGGTTGCGATCGAGTCTCTAAACGAAGAGACCACCTGTCTCAAGTCCGATCCGACAGAGGAGACGCTTGCGAGCGCGGGGATGAACCGCGTGCTTCTCGCAATCCATGTTGATGATCCAAGCGGTGGCTCCTGATCTCGACACACGAGATCCGACGTCTTCTTCACAAGCGAGGCGTGTCGAAGGAGACGGAGATCCACGAGCAGACGAACGGGCATCATAACGACGATGCCGCGGCGATGGAGAACCTCTCTAGGTCATCCATGGTGGACGGCCACATAAGAGGGAGAGAGAGGGCTGCCGAGTAGAGAGAGAGAGATATGCTTCTCAAGCATTGTGTGTGTGAAGAAGAGCAATGGGGTGCCTCTCCTTTTATAGGGTTTTGGGATCCATGGATCTCAATCCATGGGACAACACAAATCCAATGGCTCTCATTGATTGTGTTTCTTTTAATGGCTAAGATTTGTGTTGGTAGAACCAACAACAATTAATTTAATTTAAATTAAATATATGTTGATAAATCAACACAGTTTAATCACAAAATTAAATCATTAATACATGGAGATAATGGAAGAGAGAAAAGCCTCCTTCCATGTGGAGAGGGGGGACGACCTCCCTTTCCTAATGGGAGTGGTGGCCGTCCACCCTCCTCCATTAGGAAGGTGGCTATCTTATCTCTTATGTAATCTCCATTATTTGCAACAACTTTTGTTGCAAATTATTCTACAAAAGTAATTCACAATTATTTTGTAGACATTGTAATCTTGCCATTGAAAAATTTGTGAATCATATTCACAACCCAAAACAAAATGTAAATTACATTTTCAATTCAATGTCCAATGTGAATCCAATTCACATTAACATTTAATTAACAAATGTAAATTATAAATAGCTCTCTCTTATATATTATAAATCACATTTATAATATATATGACTAATATGGATATTGCTATCCACATTATTCATATCCATGATAATTAATTACATTTAATCATCTTGGATCTCTATTCTCTAGTTCTTAAATAACATGAATCATATTCACATTATTCACATCTTTGATAATTAAATCATATTCAATTATCTTAGATAACTCTCTTTATAATATGAATCAAATTCATATTAATCTTGATAATTAAATCACATTTAATTATCCATTTTCTCAATGCTCTGATACATTTTATCAACAATGAAATTATCCTGAACCCATTCAAGGATAATGCGCTTTCTCCGCGAATACTTGGAGATAAGGACAGGGCGATTGTATTGTTCCACGTATAGTGACAAGGATATTGAGATTATATCTCATATCCAGATCGTGGGCCTCCCATAGATGCTTGATTAAATCAAGACCGCAAATCTAATCTTCTCATTGCATCTGAATCACATTCAGATCAATGTCCAACATTTGGACTAAGATCAGATTACTTCTCTACTGAGAGGAGTCACTAAAATCCAGACCCGTTTCATCACTCCCTAGGAATGGAAGCGTCATGATTATACAATCATTTATGATCACATCACCCTCAGGTATTCCTAATACCTGTACATCCTGCATACTAGAAGACTCAGAATAAACCCGAAGTATTAGATCAACTTTACACTATCTACTTCAAGGTTCTATCAGTAAGTTTCTCATTTGATCATTGGAAGTCGGTATCGATCATATACTTTCCAAAAGTATATATCATACCTAGGTCTTGATCATATACTTTCCAAAAGTATATATCAAACCTACAAATTCAGTCAAGCTTCCAAAGCGAGACGACCATGCGCATGGAATTTGATTCTTCCCAATATCTCATGAGTGAGCTCATGTCTTCCGGTTCAATAGCTGAACCTATATGATCCCTTTGAGAGATCGTATTACTCATATGCCCTTATATGCACACCAGCGCGCCGGTGTATAGACCTTGATTAGGTCATCAACCTATTGGTCTACCAGATGTACATACTCAAACATATAGTAACACATCTGTCTCCGGTCAGAGGATGCGTGCCTGTATCGTGACAGCATACGATATAGGACTTTGGTTATCTCGATCTCGTTAAGTCAACTCTTTGACCTAACTAATCTGACACCTCCAAATCTCTATTCCTATGCAGAGGACCTGCATCAAGAGGTCGGTCAGATATCAGCCTTTAGAAAAGGATTGCCATCTCCTTCTCAGGCTGGAGATCATCTCTTAATAATCATTTGACGGTGCTTGATGAGTCCCCAATCTAACTCTTTAGATATTCATCCAAGCACCAACCTCTATGATTCAATAATTGAATCAACAGCTGTATGATCATCAAGATGGCCATGGTACATAACCCTTATTCTACTAAGGGACCTATTATGTAAATTATGTATTCTTCATTTCAGATCAGGGAATGATATTCGCAATAACATTTATTGCATAATGGCTCGTTGTGGGCTCGCATGTCCAACAGTCCGATCCGTCATCAAACGTTTGAGGAGTTTCATAGATCCATCAGGACCTGGATCAAAGCATTTGCTCGAGATAGAAATCGCCATCGTCGGAGCCTTATCTGGAGCCATGAAGAAGCATCTGAGCTTCTAATCCAACAGTAGCTCCTGCAGATTCCTTCATCCACAATCGAGCATCATTAGCAACAGCAAATCGAGGGTTGGTCATCCGATATGGCAGCTCGAGTAGCTGCCTTCACTACAGCTACCGGGAACCTAAGAAATCGAGGAAGAATGAAGTGGATACCCAAAAGCTTCAGCCACCGTCGATCAAACACGATCGGACGGGTTCGATCACGCCAATCCAAATCGGTACCAGCCCACCGCTCTTCTGGACCATGTAACCTGAACATATTTTGGGGAAAATTGCTTGAAACCCCCCGAATATTCCTTAATTGCAAAAATGTCTATCTGTTGAACTATACACGTGAGATAGCTGTGAAGTCTAGAAATTTTGTGCATATGCCCCCAATTTTTGTGTGATTTCCCAAGCAGGTCCTCAAGCTAAAAGCACGCGGTTGATCACGTGATATCCTATGGCTTTTGCGTGCAATCCCCCCCTCCACACACAAACATTTTTCTGCATTTTATGTGCACCCCTATAGTTTCTAGAGAGTTACATATATAGCCTTAATATTGTATATTAAATACTATAGATATTGAATACATATTAAATAGTATATAAATATAAAAATATTGTAAAAATACCTAAAAATACTTAGTAATATACCCTACAATATTAAATCAATTTTGAAAAAGAATTCTATTTTTACTCATTAAAATACTAAAAAATAAACAAACGTTAAAAATAGAAAAATAAATAAAGGTTAAAAATACATAAATAATAGGAAAAATACCTTTAAAAATCTACAGAAATTATTGTATATTTGATTATATTTTACATATAAAACCAAAAAAATGAATATTAAAATCAATAAAAAATTAAAATATACATAAAAACTTAAAAAATATATAACTAATTTAAGAAAAATCATAAAAATATATACAATACCTTGTTGGAATGGTATTTTCGTCTACTTTCTAATAAAAATAAAATAAAAAATATTTTATTCATGTTTTCTATTTTAGAAATAAAAAATAAATCCCTATTTTGTAAAAAAACCTATTTCTCACTTTAAAAATATTTCAAAACCCATAAAAATTCTAAAAACCACTAAACAATCATAAAAATAGTAAACAAAATTAAAAAAAGTAAAAATCTCAAAAATAAAAATCAAATAAAAATATAAAATCAAATACCTATATTTCTTTACATATAGGTATATAAATCACAAAAATAATATAAAATTTATAAAATTAAATAAAAATAAAAAACTCTCATTTCTTTGTCACTATTTTATTTTAGCTTAGTTTCCACAGTCTGCCTCCCTGAGTTCGATGCTTTCGTACTTATTGTTATATACATTAGTCTGGGAGTATAAATAAAAATAAATCTTTTTCTGGTAAAATTCACCTGGTCTATAGAACGACCATTATTTGTTCTATAGTTTTAGAACATCAAATCGGGTGACGTTTTTCACGCACCTACTGATGAATTTCTGTTTCACCATCTTTATTCTATCATTTTGGCATCAAAAACTCTAGTAAATGCGTGTAAATACCATTAAGTCATGCAATTTACCATTCATGCATTTGTATAAAAAATGAGTATTAAATACAGTTTCTAAAGCCAAAATTATAGAATATAGAAAAGAAAAAGAATAAAATATTGCAAATATTTTATGATGCAAAACCTCGAGATCTAGGCATCTCGATGACTAGGTCGACAAGGAATAAAGTAGGGGGAGATAAGGGCCTAAATCCAATAAAAATGTATTTTACTTTATTCATTTTCCTTCATTTTTGGGACTTATTTTTAGTTTTACTTTTTATACTTCAAATAAAGAAACTTTGTACATGAAAGTTGTAGATAATTAAATATAGGAAAATACAAAATTTAGATCATATAAAAATAATATACAGATAAAAAGTTATGATCTGAATAATATTCCAAAATCCCAACTTCCCATACCAATATCTCTCAAATAAAAACTCAAAATATATCAAAATCACCTTAATTGTATATAACTTTTAATAAGCTATTTAATGAAGGTGGTTTCATATTTTGTGGAGTTACGGTTTGAAAGTTAGGTTTTGGACCCCTATTGTATAAAATACTCATTTTATTTATTACTCATTATTTTTATAATTTTATATTTTTATAATTTTGTAAATATTATTTATAATAGATGTACATACTAAAACATGAATAAAAACATAAAGAAAACCTTAAAGTAAAATACTTGTATAAAATACATAGGTAAAATACATATATCTATACCCATATAGATAGTACAACTATTTATTTAATTGTATATAATACATCAAAAAATAAAATAAAAATATATTTAAGTGTATAAAATTAATTTATAAATATATAAAATAATAAATTAAATTAATAAAATAAAAAATACAAAATAAAAATAAAAGATTAAAATATATAGATGAAAATACCTATATATAACCCTTAAAAGGTAATTTGTAATTACAAACCTCTAAAAAATAAATAAAAATCATCATAAAATACTTCATAAAACAGTAAGTATTTTTTATTTAACCTTAAATTTATAAAATCATTTATTATTTTTAAATGAATTTATAAATCTTTTTCCAGGGGATTTTTTAGGTGGTCTACGTGGACCAACCATGAGTGTCGAAGAGTTGACCTGTGGTCAACTCTCTGACCAGCCTCTGCGCCTTTGTCAGACCTCGTTTTTCGCCTGATTTCTCGGATTTTTCGAGGCTTGATCTTTCATCATCTCGTATCGACGCCTTGATGACTTTTCGTCCCCTTGGATTGAGGATTCACGCCCATGGCTTTTCTCGGGGAATGGATCAACAATCCGCCCAGTCTACTTCGATCTTCGAGCCCTATCACCTCTTGTACAAAACCTCCCCCACTTTTCCCATTCAATTTGAACCCTCTTTTGACCTAGCTTGGCTCTCTCTTCTTGTGCTCTGGATCGGAGGTCGTGACAAGGCTTCCTCCAGCCATCTAGGAGGCGTTGTGTGTGACCGAGGAGCGGTCTCCACCCCCATCTCCGACCATTGGCCGTGAGGTACTATCTATGGTATTTTGACCATCGAGGTCCGATTTTATTCATTTTTTTCATTTCTTAGCTTCATCTTAGCCGTGGGGTGGATTCCCCACATTCTCTTTTGTTTCCTCGCCGATTCGTTCGCCTCCATCCGCCGCTCGCCTGAGCTTGCTTCGATGAGCCTTCACCTTGCGTCCCCTGCGCCATTCCACACCGCTACGAGGTCGGGGCAATTTTCCCTCGACCTTATCACAGTTTCTTGCAGGTACCTGGAGCTGAAGCCATGCCTGGGGGCGGTTTTGGACTCCGCCGGAGCTACCTGGAGCTCATCCTCGACCTCGACACATGTGGAGAGCTCCGGTGGGCGCAGACGCTTTTGGATGCCACTAGCCATCATAGGAGGATCGCAGGAGCGTTTCTGGCCATTTTTGAGCTTAAAGGAGCGTCGGAGGAGGAAGGACGGGGTCGGGGAAGCTCGCCGCGAGTTCTTCCCCGTTCTTCATCGTCATAATCCAGTCGTCGGCTCTGGCCGGTTCTCGGAGCGAAGCAGTGGACGTCGGATCTTCATGAGCTTCAACCGTCGGATCCCATTAGGGGATCTAATCTCGCCCGTCCGTGCCAAACAGTTATCGCGCACCCACAACCCGACACGTGGCAAGTGGGAGGAGCCTCGTCGTTGGATTCGCGCTAGCGTGGGTATTTTGCACTCCTGCCCTTGCGACTTTTTGTATTTAATAAGAAGTCTATAAACTTTCCTTTGTCATTTAAATATTTTGAAAAATTTATAAAAAGACCCTCGAACTCCTTATATTTTCACTCCAGTCTACGCCACATCACCTCACGTGACACATCACATGAGGTGGTGATTTTGCAATAGGACCTTGGATTTCTAAGTGTTTCTAATTAGTCCATTAATTTCGTAACGCAGTTATATATTTTTGGAAAATTTGTGAATTAATCCCTCAGGTTTTTGGTATTTGCAATTTAATCCCTACTAGGCTCACGTGCTAGTCACTTGAGCTTTGGGTTTTTTACAGGAAAGGCCCTGGGATTTTATTTATTTCTGATTGGTCCTTTAATTTAAATATTAAGTTATAAATTTGTGGGAAAATTGCACTTTGTGGGAAAATTGCACTTTGGCCCCCATACTTATTGATATTATAGAAATGTCATTGCTAGTAGTGTAGTTTCTATTTATTGATTTTATTTATTTCGTGCATCTATAAACCTCGAAAAAAATCCAAAAATAGCCATAGTGAAAAGCGAAGAAGCGAGAGCCGCTAAATAGCGGTCTGACAAATCAGACTCACTGTCGCTGATGCGACTACTCAAGTCTCCTCGATCTCCAACAATTAACCCACACAATCAATCAGAGAATGAACAGTAAGGATTAAAATTTATTATACCCTACTAAAGATGTACAATGGCAAGCAAGTAGGGGTCGAACTCAAGAAGCAACGGTGTAGAGCATAGACAAAAATCCAAACCTAGGTCTAATAAGCAACTTAGCCAATCTAGAATGTTTGTGGGTTTTTAATATTTAATAAATTTTTTTATTTAATTTTTAATTTTTAATTTTTTTGTTTTGATTTTTAATTTTCTAATTTTTATAATTTTATATTTTATATTTTTTTATTTCTTTTTCAATATTGGAAAATACAAACAAAGGAATAAAAGACAAGGTCAACTATTTATAAAAATGCACAAAAATAACCAAAAATTCAGAAATTAAATGTTTTTAATATTTTTATGATTTTTTACTGTTTTTGTGATTTTTGGGGATTTTTCTAGGTGTTTTTGGTATTTTTAGATACTAAAATAATAGAAAACAGTGGAAAATGGGCTGGCTGGAAACAAAATGAATTTTAAAAATAGCAAACAGCAATCAAAACTTTTCACACTATTTTTCAAATAAATAGAGCAAAATAAAGGGCAAACAGGAACTGAGTTTGTATTTTTAGAGTTTTCTTTGATTTTATAAATTTTTTTGAAGTTTTAGAGTCTTTTTAAATTTTTAAGGTTTTTCCTTTGAGATTTTTAGTGAATTTTGGTCTGCAACTAAAATATAGTAAAATAGACACTATGGAATTTTTTTGGAATTTTTCGAGACTTTTTAATATTTTTTTGGCATTTTCTAAGCTAGACAGTAGAGAAAAAGCATGTTTTTGATTTTTAATAAATATGAAAATAAGATAAAATCCAAAACTAAAAATATAACGTGAAAATAGAAGCACACAGGAGCTTAACCCTATTTTTTAAGAATTTTTAGCAATTAAAAGAGGTATTAAATAAATAAGCTTAGCATACAAAAATCCTAAGCCTGGAAGGGGCATAAATGCAATTATGAAAACGTCCAAGGGATCAGATGCAATTTCCACCAAAAAGACACGCGCAGCTCACGTGAAACACCATTCACAGGGGCATAATTGTAATTAAAGAAAACCGGCTGGGCATACATGCAAAACTTCCAAAAACATATTATATATTCTACGCACAGGGACGAAATTGCAAATACACAAAAGTTCTGGGCCTAACTTGCAAAATACCCAAAAGTCACACGCCACCGTCACGTGAGGTGACGTGGCGTGGACTGAAGTGCAAATAGTGAAAACGTGAGGGTCTGCTTGCAAATATTACAAAACTTTTTAAACTACAACTAAAAGTTACTGGACTAAAAAGTAAATACAAAAATCGTGGGTTAAAAATGCAAAATACCCACGAGGCGCGATCCAGCGGTCGATGGCGACCCACTTGTCCACGTGGCGCGCATCTGACGGTGCGTACCCCTTCGTCGGGGACGGCTGAGATTAGATCTTCAAGGCTTGATCGGACGGCTGGGGGCGAAGGCGATCGAACGGCTAGCGTCGGGTCTGGCGGAGGTGATCGATCCAACGGCAGGGAGGGGTTCACGAAGAACACCTCCCCGGCGAACTTCGAGCTGCGATTGCGGCCGACACACGGCCGCTCCGGCCCCCGGATCAAGGGCAAAACGATCCTGGGGCCCTTCCGCGTCAGCAGGTGGTCTCAGGCGGGGCAGGGACGGCGCGAGGTGCTCGGACGGCGGAGGTGACCTGGCGGATGGTCCTGGGGTCGTCGGAGGTCGATTGAGCCTTCTCTTTGGCTCAGACCTGCAAGGTTAGGCGCACAAAATCCAGGCGAACAAAATGGTGGAGTCCGATGGTTCAGATGAGGCGCAAGGTGGTACGGGCGAAGAGCTCCGGCGAGCGGCGGAGAGGGGAGCTCGGTCGGCTCGATCTGAGCGAGATCGAGGGGGGATGATGGGTGGTGCGGAGTGACGGAGTGAAGGGGAGAAGGATGAAGGTGTTTTGGACGGCGATGGATCACTGGAGTGGCCGGAAACGTCGGGCGGAGCTCAGCTCCGTCGTGGCTTCGATCTAGGATTCTCGGCGATTGGGTGAACGAAACTAAAAACTGCTATAGATCTACACTAACCTATGCTACAGCTACAAGAAAACAAAGAGAAATGAGGAGGGGACTCACCAGAGACGTCGGGCGATGAAGCACGGCGGAACTCCGGCGAGGGTCGAATCACTTCGATTCTACACCAAATGCCTTGAACCCAGGCTCTATTCGACGCCTGCTGTCACCAGGAGCACGAAGGACACGGGGTTTGAGGGTGAAAATGGCGGAAGAAGGATTAAAATTTGAATCGAAGTCGGGGGCTCTTTTTGTAGGGTTGACGAACGGCGTGGAAGACGAGGGTCCAGCGGTGGCTACAATGGTCCATCATCCAAGATAACGCGAGGGAGGGCATGCTCATAGATCGAGGCATAGATTCGCAAGAGGAACCATCACGAAATGATGCAAGGAATAGCCACGAAAAAGCCAAGAAGATGGCTCAAAAACCAACTTCTGACAGGCGCAGGGGGTAGGGCGTCCAGTTGACCGAGGTCAACTGTTGACCCCTCCTGGTTGGTCCACGTGGACCAACCAGGCAAAACCCTGAAAAATTATTTATAAAATCAATAAAAAATAGAATGAGGTCGAATTAATTAATAGTTATAAAATGAAAAATGCTTGAAATCTTATGTAGTATTTTATGATGATTTTTAATTATTTTTATGAGTTATATTTTTACAAGTTTCCTTTATACGCCTATATAGGTATATTATCTATATATTTTAGTATTTTATTTTTATTTTTGTATTTTTAATTTATTTATTTTTGTTTATTAGTTTATATAATTATAAAATACTTTTATATATATAAAGATATTTTTATTTTATTTTATTGGTGTGTGTTATATATTTAATAAAATAAAAGTATGGATTCTATAGGTATAGATATAGGTATTAATACCTATGTATATGATATATACAAGTATTTTTATTTGTGTTTTATTTATGTTTTTATTCTGATTTTAATGCACATAATTATTATAAGTAATATTTACAACATTATAAAAATATAAGATTATAAAAATAATAAATAAATAATAAATTGAATATTTTAATACGTACAAGTATACAATGAGGGCCCAAAACTCAACTTTCAAACCGTACCTCCGCCAAATGTGAAACCACCGCCATTGGATAGATTATTTTCTTCTATATACAATTAAAGGTGAGCATGCTGCATTTGGAATTTTCATTTGTGAGATACGGGTCTGGGAAGTTGGGATTCTGGAATTTTATTCAGACCATAACTTTTTATCTGTACATTATTTTTCAGTGAAATCAATTTTGTATTTTTATTTATTAAATTATCTAAAACTTTCATGTACAAAGTTTCTTTATTTGATGCATAAAAAGTGGAACCAAAAATAGGTCCCAAAATGAATAAAGAATGAATAGAAACTATAGGTATTTTATCTGTATTTTGGCGATTATCTCCCCCTACTTTATTCCTTGTCGACCTATTCATCAAGATGCCTAGGTCTCGGGGTTTCGGGTCATAAAATATTTACAATATTTTATTCTTTTTTTCTTTTCTTTTCTTTATTCTATAATTTTGGCACTAAAATCCGCATTTTATACAATATTTACACACATATGCATGAATGCTAAAATGCCTATATTAAGCTTATTTACACGCATTTACTAGGGTTTTTAAGGCCAAAATGATAGAATAAAGATGATGAAACGTGGATTCATCATCCCCCTATACTTGCCTTTGCTAGTCCCTAGCAAACACTTACGCAATAAGTGCAGAAAAATAAAGAAAAGAAAAAGAAGAAAGATGGATTTTATTTGATCATCAAACTTGTCTTCACAAAATCAAAGTTTGGAGCTTAAGTCGGACCTTGGGAAATTGAGTGCGGGTGGAACCTTAGTGAGAACCGTGTTTGAAATCCAACAGTCCTTGAGAATCCCAAAACTCTATCCAAGTCTTCTCAATAGCCAGGTCAGAAATACTTCAACTCATACGCAAATTCTTACGACTATGAGTCTGACTTGTACAGTGTAAGTGATGGTGGCTTTCCCCAACTAGAATGATAAAGAAACTGACTTCTCCAGTACGACAACCCAATGATTCCCCAATCCAATAACTCCATCCTCGAGGAGCGGGGTATTCCCTTCTAAGTTCAAGTGGTAACCAGCTCAAGAGGAGAAGGTGAAGAGAAGAATGGATGGTAGCCAGTGTAGCTACCTATCCTTGGATGCAAGACCAGTGTAGTCAAGTCATCCTGCTGCAGGCTCACATGATATGACTTTGGAACTCAAGCTTGCTTATTGACTTTGTACATACTTGCAGGCTTTTTATTTTTGTACATGCCTGAACTCTTTTTTTTTCAATACTATTCACAACAGCATTTACATAAGGAGTTTTTCCTCTTGAGCCAGTAGACTATCCCTCTTTTGAAGCTTTATCGCAACCCACAGCCTCCTGTCTTTAGACTTCCTAATCACTGGACAGGTTGGGGTGCACTTCCCTCCCTAGAGGAGGACAAGCGTTTCCACTTGTGTGCGTCTCATACCAGCAAATCCAATCCCCTCACCACCCCAACTGAGTTGAGCCATGTGAAAGGTGCAGGTGTCCAAGTTAGGTCATTATCAACAAGAATCGTGCGTGTGCTCCGAAATACTCTACTTAGGCAGTCAAGAATCCATTGAACCAAGTCTCGTGATCCTCAAAGAATTAAGTCAACTAGACCTGAAGTACTTCAAACCCAGTTCCTATAAGGTTCCTATTATTAGGTAGATTTTAAGGTCCAGTCAAGCTCCAATCTCCGGATTTTACTTAGATTTGTTCAACTATCAAACTCAATCCGAAAAATGCGAATGCTATGCAATGCAGAAGATATTTTTGTGATGCAATTTTCAAGAATTTTGAACTTTTTATGGATTTTTGAAAAGATGATGCATGCATGCATATGCTTTTTTTTGTATTTTTCAAAAAGATTTTTCAGATGTTTTTGGATTTTAATTTTGCAAATGTTTTTAGGCTTTTTGAAAACAAAAATATTTTGGCTGAAAAATAGGTTAAAATATGTACACGGGAGTGCTTCTTATATATACAAGAAGTGGATTTTAAGAATTTACAGGGTAAGTGATCAATTTTATACATATATATATATATATATGGTGGATTTTGGTGTGATGTATGTATTCCTCAAACTTATTTGACACAATCTTTTCACACAAATTTTTGAAAACTATAGTCCAAAATAATTTTTACAAACATTTTTGCAAATATGTACACACATTTGAAAATCATTTTGCAAAGGCTTTCAAAACAGTATATATAGGTTTTTCAAAACATTTTTGCAACCATTTTTTCAAACCATTTGCAAATCATTTTTCAAACATTTTATTTCACACAAAGAAAAGAAATTTTACAAACCACACATTTTCACAAAGGTTGAAAACATGTAACAAAACGTTTTCAAAATAGTTTTCAATAAATGTTCACAAAGATTTTCAAACTATTTTTCAAACATTTTGCAAAAAAAATATTTTCACCTGATTTATTAATCAGTAAATATAAAAAGAATTTGAGGAACAAAACATCTTTTTATTAAGGATTTTAATGAATTTTAAAGAATTATTAGCCATATTATTAGGAAAATACGGAAGTACGAGTTATGGCTAAAGTATATACACAGTATATATGACCCCCCTATACTTAGCTTGAGCTATGTCCTCATAGATCAGAGAGGAAAGAGAAGACATGACTCGTACTAAGTATAGGCAAGCCTAAAGAACGAATGAACCAATGAATGAGAAGTTGACCGTCCCCCCTATACTTAGGATCAAATAATCCTAAGTATAGCAGACTGTATACAAGGTAGGGAGGGTCAAGGGTGGGATTGAACAGATCGTACTCGGGTTGTCTCCCCCTATACTTAGGGTAAGATATCCCTAAGTATAGACAAGAAGAGGAGACAATGGAGAGGATCGAGATAAATGAAGGAACTCGGGGTGCACACCCCCCTATACTTAGGACAAAGTACGTCCTAAGTATAGAAGACTGTCTACAAGGGGCGGCACCTTTTTGATAGATGAAGAAGGTAGAAGAGGAAAAGAAGAAAAGAGATGAAATTGGATATGAACAACTCGGGATGCGCATCCCCCCTATACTTAGGATAGAGTGCATCCTAAGTGTAGCAGTGATGAAAGGGATGGCATCAATTCGGTAGAATAAGAGAAAAGAAATTGAAAAGAAGAAAAGAAGAAAAGACAAAAACGGGAACTCATTCAAAAATGTTTTGATGCGCTTTGCCTTCCTCTGCCTCTTTCGAGATATTCAGCTCATCCTCATAAATTACTTGAATTGAGTCAACGACAGCCATGAATGTGTCATGTTCAAGGTATGGCTTCAGAAGCTGTCCATTGACTACAAAAGGCTGTGCGTCAGCTGACAGATTGGATATCAATACACTTCCGTTGTCACGCACCTGCCTAACCATGAACGGCCCAGTCCATTTGCTCTTTAGTTTGCCTGGAAAGATCTTTAATTTCGCATCGAACAACCATACCTTCTGGCCTGGATCAAAGGACTTGTGGCGGATGTGCTTGTCATGCCATGTTTTGACCTTCTCCTTGTACATCGGGCTGTTGTCATACGCATAATCTCTGAATTCCAATAATCTGTTCAGATCTAGTTTCCTGTTCTTTCCTGCTTGCTTGGAGTCCAAATTACAAATATTAATAGCCCATAAAGATTTGTGGATGAGTTCCACGGGCAAATGACATGGCTTGCCATACACCAGGCGGTAGGGAGACATTCCCAAGGGTGACTTGTACGCTGTTCTGTAAGCCCAAAGAATGGAGTCAAGCAGCTGAGACCAGTTCTTGCGATCCGGACACACAAGTTTCTGTAGAATCGTTTTGATCTCCCTGTTAGAACATTCAGCTAAGCCATTAGACTGCGGGTGGTAGGGTGAAGCAACACGATGCTCGATGCAGAATTCTTGGGTCAGCTTCTTCACCTCTCTATTTATGAAATGACTACCCCCTTCAGATATGAGAATTTTGGGGATTCCGAACCGTGCTATGATGTGATCTCTTAAGAATCGACAGACAGTCCTACTGTCGGCGGCTCGGGCGGGAATAGCCTCCACCCAACGACTGACATAGTCGACAGCAAGCAGAATATATTCATAGCCCTGACTGTTAGGAAACAAGCCCATAAAGTCGATGCCCGATGCGTCAAAGACATCTGAGATCTGAATGTACTTCAAAGGCACCGTATCTCTCATTCCTATGGTTCCGCCCATCTTCTGACAGTCGATGCAACATTTGACATACTCGTCTGCATCTTTGAATAATGAAGGCCACCAGAGGCCACTTTGAAGAAACCTTGCTGCCGTTCGTTTGCCTGAATGGTGTCCTCCCGAATCTTGATCATGACATAGAGCTAGGACACTTGGAACTTCCTCCTGAGGAATACACCTTCGCCAGATGCAATCTGCTCCCTCACGAAACAGATACGGATCTTCCCACTGGTAAAAATGGATTTTAGACAAAAATCTGTCTATCTTCAACTTAGGCCAGTCCTGTGGGATTTTCTTGGCAACTAGATAATTCACAATGTCCGCATGCCAAGGAAGTGAGGCGACAGACAGAATCGATTCATCTGGAAAGGTCTCCGTGATAGGCTGCAAGTTCAGCTCAGGAGACTCTGGTTCAGGAAGTCTTGACAGATGATCGGCCACTACATTCTTTACCCCAGGTTTATCTCTGATTTCCAAGTCAAACTCCTGGAGGAGAAGGATCCACCGGATGAGACGTGGTTTGGCGTCCTTCTTCTGCTGTAGATACCGAATGGCCGAATGATCAGTGTAAATGATAACCTTGGACCCAAGGAGGTAAGATCTGAACTTCTCCAAAGCAAAGACTACCGCTAGCAGCTCTTTTTCAGTGACAGTGTAGTTTCTCTGGGCTTCATCGAGCGTTCGGCTAGCATAGTGAATTGCAAATGGTATATTGTCTTTTCTCTGTCCCAGTACAGCTCCGATGGCATAATCTGACGCGTCGGTCATAATCTCGAAAGGCTGAGTCCAAATTGGTGGTTGTAGGACAGGGGCCTGCGTGATGAGCTCTTTCAACTGATCAAAGGCAAGGAGCACACGGTCGTCTACAATGAACTCATTGTCCTTGCCGAGCAACTCAGTCAACGGTCTGGCCAGTTTGCTGAAATCTTTGATGAATCGTCGGTAAAAACCAACATGGCCTAAGAAGGACCGAACTTGCTTGATATTTGTAGGTGGCTCAAGTTTCGAAATTACATCCACTTTGGCTAGGTCAACCTCCATGCCACATTTAGAAACAACATGACCCAGCACAATTCCTTCGGTCACCATGAAATTGCTCTTCTCCCATGAGAGCACAAGATTCACTTCGCAGCACCTCCGTAAGACTCGGTCTAGATAGTCCAGACATTGATCAAATGAATCCCCGTAGACCGAAAAATCGTCCATAAAGACCTCGAGAAAGCTACCCACCATATCGGCAAAAACTGCAAGCATACACCTCTGAAATGTAGCTGGGGCGTTGCATAGCCCGAACGGCATTCGTCTGAAGGCATACGTGCCAAAAGGACAGGTGAACGTGGTCTTCTCTTGATCTTCAGAAGCAATGGCAACTTGATTATACCCAGAGTAGCCGTCCAAGAAACAGAAATATTCCTTCGCGGCCAATCTCTCCAAGATCTGGTCGATGAAGGGTAGCGGAAAATGATCCTTCTTGGTGGCGAGATTGAGTCTTCTGTAGTCTACGCACACTCGCCAAGAAGTCGGTACTCTGGTTGCGATCTCCTCTCCTTTGTCATTTTTCACAATGGTGATCCCTGATTTCTTGGGCACAACATGCAGAGGGCTCACTCATTTGCTGTCGGAGATGGGATAAATGAATCCCGCATCACACCATTTCTGGATTTCTTTCATAACCACCTCTCGCAGATTCGGGTTTAATCTTCTTTGCAGTTCACGAGAGGGTCTGCAATCGTCTTCCAGAAAGATGCGGTGCGAGCAGAGTGACGGATTGATCCCATGGAGATCGGACGTTCGCCAGCCAATTGCCTTGTGGTTGCGTTCAAGAACCTCCATCAGACGAGATTCTTGATCTTCGGTCATATGTGCATTAATGATGACCGGGTACATGTTTGGTTCTCCCGCAAGGAAGGCATACTTCATATTGGAGGGCAAGGATTTTAGCTCTGGTGGGGTCTGAGCTGCTTCAGCAGTGACCTCAGCTATTAGTTATATGGTGATTCTTTCAATTGTGCAATGTCCACCATAGTCTGCTCTGTTTCTTCTCTCAGATCCTGACAGAATTCTGCAATGATGTCACCTTCATCAGAAAATGCTTCAAAACTTGGCTCTTGGTTCTGAAGGCACATCACCCCCACGGTAGTATCTTGTAGCGTATCAGCGAGTTCCTCATCTTGATCGATACAAGGAAATTCGACTGTGGTCTCCATTTCCTCCTCGGAACGGAGGAGTCCATGGATCTCATTATCATCCAGGAATAGGTTGGTATCTTGAATTTCTGCTAGAAAATCGCAGTCTTCATCGTGCTCGGTCACCCTTGCACACGATGCAGATGTCGGTTCAGCTGGCGTTTCCTCAGACAGGGTCTCAACTCGGATAATTTCATTGCCAGCTCCAAAAGTGATTTCTCCCGTCCCATAATTCACCACTGCGTTTGATGTTTGCAGAAATGGTCTTCCGAGTATGATCGGGGTAAGGAGCAACGGAGCAGGGACGTCCATATCTAAGACCACAAAATCGGCCGGGAATGACTTTCCCTGAACCGTGACGATCACGTCCTCCAACATGCCCCTAGGCCGCTTGACTGATTTGTCCGCAAACTGCAGAATCATCTTTGTAGGCTTGAGCGGTCCTAACTTGAACTCCGTGAGTAGTGAGGCTGGCATCAGGTTGACAGATGACCCACTGTCGAGAAGTGTTCGCTCGAATTCTTGCTCGAACATCTGACAACGTACAAGAGGTGCTCCCATATCTGGCTTTTTATCCGGGAGGTTGCTGATGGCGTTGACGGTGGCCATAGTGAGGATGTGTTTTTCAGACTTGCCACCTTTGCTTCTGGAATTATGGGGAGTTGGCCTGCGCTTGGTTGTACATGCCTCTTTAAGACCTTTCTTCACTGCTGGCATGTACTCAAGAGCCTTCATCAACGACATGTTCAAGACCAAATTTTGAATGATTTCTATAATAGCAGGATCAGACAAAGCACTTTTCAAATTTTTCATTTTTTTGTGTTTTTTCATTGCTTCAGGAAAAGGAATATTTACAAACTCTTCACCAATATCATTCAAAATAGTGTCTGTATTGTTGTTTACAGGTAGATGACAAAAAGGAATGGACTCATCTACAATTTGCGGACCAAAAATGACAGGCTCGGCTTCAGGTGCTGGCGCTGGACTCGCTGCAGGTGCGATGCTCCTCCTGTCAGGAGCTGGCTGTAAGGCAGGTGCAGGCGTCTCCAATGCTGGCTGATCTCCACCGAGGTTGCTGCTATCTTTTTGTGTTTTTCTATTTTCTTCATTTTTTTTGTGGTTTTCTGGATACTGGTGCTGCTCCCAAAATACTGGCTGGCCCTGGTGTTGGCTGGACTGACGATTCCCCGTCAGATGCGATGTGCTTTCCCTTCGCCGTCGCCGATGGCTGGAGTGTCCTACCGCTCCTGAGAGTAACAGCGTTAGATAAAAAACAATTAATTTCACCTGATTCGGGTTGGACACTACCGGCTACCTGCTCCTTGCGTCGGAAATTGTTAGGGTTAGCTTCGACCTGGGCTGGTATTACGGTTTTGGCTGCCGTCAGGTCGTCGATCTTTTGGTTCATCTCAGCCATGTTCTTCATTAACTGCTCTAAACAAGCCAGGGCCGGATTGGCAGGTACAATCTCAGAAGATTCCCCCTGCTGGGGCCTAGAATGCTGGTATTGCGGCTGAGATTGCGACTGGTATCCTTGTGCAAATTGTTGAGGAGGGGGGTTTGAGGAGTACTGTGAGTTGTGCTGATTGAATTGGGCAGCCGGCTGTTGGTGGTATCCCTGTCCTCAATATCCGGACTGCTGAGGACCATGTTGGTAATTCTGCCTCCAAGTGTTCCCGTGTGAGGGAGGCTAGTACTGATAAGGCTGCTGGAAGGGTCTCCCACCCTGCTGTTGCTGATGGAAGGGCCTGTTGCCCATGTTCTGACCCTGAGAGTGTCCCTGAGGACGGGTCAGCTGCGCTTCATTGTTCCAAACACCATTGATCTCCTGGATCAGCGGCGGGGGTGGAGAGAACTGCTCGGAGTATGCGGGCTGGTGCTCTGGTTGGTATACAACCATCTGCGTCTGAGGCTGCGGTGGCTGCTATGGAACCTGCACGTAGTACACGTGCTGGACAGGCTGGGGCTGCGGTGGAGTCGGCTGAGGGTTTTGCTGCACTGTAGGCTCCTTCTTCTCAGCATTCGGCTCGGCAGAGGTAGACACAGCATTGCACATGTTTGCATTCAATGCTCGGACGAGCTGCTCCAGCTGCTGGGAGATATGGTCGAGCTTCTCTAGACCTTGGGTCCTCTTCTCTATGACTGCCAGCTTTTCGAGGTCCTGCGACCTCTTCTCGATGATATCCACTTTGGACAAGTGGCTCCCAATGATGCTCAAGTTGGAGCTCTCATCTTTGTCCTCGGTGTGAGAAGCCATGTTAACTGGCTTGCTGATGGCGGTTGGTGTCTTCATGTAAACTCTAGACGAGGATTGGGCTGCTTCTCCCTCAGCCATTTCTTCGAAGACGTTCCATACTACATCCTCGTCCTTGTTAAAATGTGAACCGCCGCAAGCTGCATCCACGAGCTTTTGGCTCTCAAATGATAGCCCCCCGAAGAAATGATGTACGAGACTGGTTTTTGGTATTTCATGGTGGGGGCACTTTTCTTGGAGATCTTTGAATCGTTCCCACGCTTCATGGATAGTCTCGTGGGGCTGCTGGCAGAAACTGGAGATCCGGGCACGCATCTGATTTAATCTCCCCAGGGGATAAAATTTATGGAGAAAGGCAGATTTCAACTCCTCCCAGGTGGTGACGACCTTCCCGAGATGGTCGACCCAGTAAAGGGCCTTGTCTTGAAGGCTGAAAGAGAACGCGGTCATCTTGATCACATCCGGGGGGACTCCGGGGTAGTGAGCAGTGGAGCAGATGCGGTTAAACTTCTTGAGAAAAATATATGGCTCTTCAGTGGTGTTCCCATGAAAGGTGGGAAGCAATGACAGAAACTGCGGCTTCAGCTCGAAGTGGGCGTGCATACGCGGGATTTGGATCCACTCAGTGATGCGCCCTGCTCCTGGGTTGTATGTCTGCTTGAGTGTGGGCTTGGGCTGCGGTGGATCTTCTTCTGCTGCTTCATATTCGGGTCCCACTTAAAACTCATCATTGATTTCATGGTCATTGGGATCGTAGTTCGGGTCATCCTCCCGTCGGTCGTCTCTCACATTGGCCCTTCTCCTCAGATCATTCAGCATGTCCTGAAAGGCTGTCTGGGCCAAGGCCTGATCAGTCAACTGCTGTTGAATGGCTTGAATGGAAGCCAGCAGTTGACTGTTGACCTCACCCTGCATAGTGTATTGCCCTTCTGCAGCGTTGTCTTCAGGCTCCTGCTGGGGTTGTGGTCCTTTTCCCCTTCCTCCTGCCATTTCTATCTCTGCTTGGTTGACTGACTCGAGCTCTAAGTCTGCACATGGTAGAATGCCCCGATCAGTCTGAATTGCAGCACCAGATAGAGAGATGCGGTCTGTGTCAAGGTCGACAGAGAACTTTGTTAAGGATGGCGATGTGTAAGGAGTGAAATAAATGGCCATCCAAAACGGACAGAGTTCGGGACGAGAGTGGTCTCGGTTTATTGAAGAAGGCAGGGAGTCTGGAGGTCAGTTCATAGGGTTTGAACCGGTGTCTCGGGAATCGTCCTGAATTATTGGAGATGGCGAACGGATGGAACTGATGTGGGTACCGACAGAGCCTCGACTAAACTGTCCATTCGCCGCCATCTTGAAGATCAAGAGGAAGATCGATGTGGATGAAAGATACGGGGGTCAACAAGAAACAAATGGAATGTAAAATAGTAGAAGGCTCACAATGAGCGAGGGTCAACAGGGGGAACACAAAATTGCGCAACGGCGCGATATTTTTGATCTTGACCTAAATGTGATTAGCAATCAAACATAAGACAAGGGAGTTCACCAACTCAACGCGTGAAGCCGTGAAGGTTCGGCTTTTATCTTTGTAATTTTTATCTTGATTTCAGGGATTTATCTTTCAACGAGTCCTTAGAGCGCTACGCCTATAGGAGCGAGAGTACTGCGGAAAAGTATTCCCGTACTTGTCCTCCTCCTGTATAACCTGTAACTTGCGCTTTTTAAGGTCCTTGTAACCCTTCCTGGATCCCTACTCAGCCAAAGAAATAGAGGGAGGAAGTCGATAGGTGAAACCGATACTTCGGACCTCGCTCGCAACGGAATCACCCGTGAGCGTGCAAGATCCTATTCGGACGCAGCCGGTGAGACAGACACCCCCGTGAAGGTGTGGCCTATGCTCGGTACTTCGAACAAGGTCGATGCTCACACAATAGTGAGTCACCACTGGCGACCAAGCCCTACTCGACTACGTACGATAGTAGCGCCAATACTTCGGAAATCCAGGCGATACACAAGGCAGCCACAAGTTGGGTTTTGGGCTCTAATCCTTACGAATGCTCACCTCACTTGGAAGGAGACCTTCCCATGCAACCTGAAAACAAGTGAGGGTGTTACTCTCCCCAATCAATGAGTCCAATTACCAATTTTTATTTAGGTCAAAGTTTTCTTAGCAGTCCCTTTTTTAATTTTTTTGTGTTATCGCTTCTTTTGAGTAGATTCAAACAAGCGCCTAACGATTTTGTATTTTCTTTATCCTAATGTATCCAAAATCAGAGGGAGAAAAGGGTCGGGAAAAGCCAATGCAAGTCGGCACCAAGATGGAAATCTCACCTTTGTGCCTATATGATGAATGCAAAGTGAGAAGACTTACAGTGATTCCCAGCTCTCTCCATGCGGGATGCAAGGCAGAAATTTATAAACCTAATCTACATGCCGGTTATGCAATGCGGAAATCGTCCTAGAACAGGCAACTGCTAGCGTGAAGAACCACGAGTTAACCGCTAACTCCCAATCCTAGTGTCCGGTCTAGGCTCACTCCTCCTCTGCTCAACACATTTGAGTTAGGAGAAAGCGCTTGTGTGGAGTGAGCTCGCGGCGCGCGGATCGAGAGCCAATGATTAACTACTTAATTAATCTAAGTCCAAATACGAACTATAGGAGCATGCAAGAGTTATTAGGGTGTTTGGACCTAGGTTACTCGAATCAAGCAGGACCTAATTCTAAGAGCTCAATCCACAAAAGAAATGAAAAAGAAAACAGAACCGGGAAAATGATGGTCGAGAAAACACGAAAAAGTCGTGGTGAGCCCCCGGGTGAACAAACACCCGGAAATTAGGCCCGAAGTGTTCAAGTGTCCAAGTCATGTATTATTACAAATTAATCAAATACTCTCTCTCACAAAAATAAAAGCAACTCTCTTTCTCTCTCTAGTTCTCCTGCTCTCTCCTGCCGGCTAGGGTAGAATAGCCGGCTCCTCCCAAGGCTGCTCAGGATCCCCTAGGCGATCCTCCTCGGTCGGCGGTCCCTCGCAAGAAAACAAAAGAGATGTCAGACAGTTCAAAATTAATAATACACAAGAGACAAGTAAGCAAAAATGGCTAAGTAACTAAAAAGACCCAAAGGTACTCTACAAGCCGATGCTCCCCGGCAACGACGCCATTTGAAAAGCGAAGAAGCGAGAGCCGCTAAATAGCGGTCTAACAAATCAGACTCACTGTCGCTGATGCGACTACTCAAGTCTCCTCGATCTCCAACAATTAACCCACACAATCAATCAGAGAATGAACAGTAAGGATTAAAATTTATTATACCCTACTAAATATGTACAATGGCAAGCAAGTAGGGGTCGAACTCAAGAAGCAACGGTGTAGAGCATAGACAAAAATCCAAACCTAGGTCTAATAAGCAACTTAGCCAATCTAGAATGTTTGTGGGTTTTTAATATTTAATAAATTTTTTTATTTAATTTTTAATTTTTAATTTTTTTGTTTTGATTTTTAATTTTCTAATTTTTATAATTTTATATTTTATATTTTTTATTTCTTTTTCAATATTGGAAAATACAAACAAAGGAATAAAAGACAAGGTCAACTATTTATAAAAATGCACAAAAATAACCAAAAATTCAGAAATTAAATGTTTTTAGTATTTTTATGATTTTTTATGTTTTTATGATTTTTGGGGATTTTCTAGGTGTTTTGGTATTTTTAGATACTAAAATAATAGAAAACAGTGGAAAATGGGCTAGCTGGAAACAAAATGAATTTTAAAAATAGCAAACAGCAATCAAAACTTTTCACACTATTTTTCAAATAAAGAGAGCAAAATAAAGGGCAAACAGGAACGGAGTTTGTATTTTTTAGAGTTTTCTTTGATTTTATAATTTTTTTTGAAGTTTTAGAGTCTTTTTAAATTTTTAAGGTTTTTCTTTTGAGATTTTTAGTGAATTTTGGTCTGCAACTAAAATATAGTAAAATAGACACTATGGAATTTTTTTGGAATTTTTCGAGACTTTTTAATATTTTTTTGGCATTTTCTAAGCTAAACAGTAGAGAAAAAGCATGTTTTTGATTTTTAATAAATATGAAAAAAAGATAAAATCCAAAACTAAAAATATAACGTGAAAATAGAAGCACACAGGAGCTTAACCCTATTTTTTAAGAATTTTTAGCAATTAAAAGAGGTATTAAATAAATAAGCTAAGCATACAAAAATCCTAAGCCTAGAAGGGGCATAAATGCAATTATGAAAACGTCCAGGGGCTCAGATGCAATTTCCACCAAAAAGACACGCGCAGCTCACGTGAAACACCATTCATAGGGGCATAATTGTAATTAAAGAAAACCGGCTGGGCATACATGCAAAACTTCCAAAAACATATTATATAGTCTACGCACAGGGACGAAATTGCAAATACACAAAAGTTCTGGGCCTAACTTGCAAAATGCCCAAAATTCACACGCCACCGTTACGTGAGGTGACGTGGCGTGGACTGAAGTGCAAATAGTGAAAACGTGAGGGTCTGCTTGCAAATATTACAAAACTTTTTAAACTACAACTAAAAGTTACTGGACTAAAAAGTAAATACAAAAATCGTGGGTTAAAAATGCAAAATACCCACGGGCCGCGATCCAGCGGTCGATGGCGACCCACTTGTCCACATGGCGCGCATCTGACGGTGCGTACCCCTTCGTCGGGGACGGCTGAGATTAGATCTTCAAGGCTTGATCGGACGGCTGGGGGCGAAGGCGATCGAACGGCTAGCGTCGGATCTGGCGGAGGTGATCGATCCAACGGCAGGGAGGGGTTCACGAAGAACACCTTCCCGGCGAACTTCGAGCTGCGATTGCGGCCGACACACGGCCGCTCCGGCCCCCGGATCAAGGGCAAAACGATCCTGGGGCCCTTCCGCGTCAGCAGGTGGCCTCAGGAGGGGCAGGGACGGCGCGAGGTGCTCGGACGGCGGAGGTGACCTGGCGGATGGTCCTGGGGTCGTCGAAGGTCGATTGAGCCTTCTCTTTGGCTCAGACCTGCAAGGTTAGGCGCACAAAATCCAGGCGAACAAAATGGTGGAGTCCGATGGTTCAGATGAGGCGCAAGGTGGTACGGGCGAAGAGCTCCGGCGAGCGGCGGAGAGGGGAGCTCGGTCGGCTCGATCTGAGCGAGATCGAGGGGGGATGATGGGTGGTGCGGAGTGACGGAGTGAAGGGGAGAAGGATGAAGGTGTTTTGGACGGCGATGGATCACTGGAGTGGCCGGAAACGTCGGGCGGAGCTCAGCTCCGCCGTGGCTTCGATCTAGGATTCTCGGCGATTGGGTGAACGAAACTAAAAACTGCTATAGATCTACACTAACCTATGCTACAGCTACAAGAAAACGAAGAGAAATGAGGAGGGGACTCACCAGAGACGTCGGGCGATGAAGCACGGCGGAACTCCGGCGAGGGTCGAATCACTTCGATTCTACACCAAATGCCTTGAACCCAGGCTCTATTCGACGCCTGCTGTCACCAGGAGCACGAAGGACACGGGGTTTGAGGGTGAAAATGGCGGAAGAAGGATTAAAATTTGAATCGAAGTCGGGGGCTCTTTTTGTAGGGTTGACGAACGGCGTGGAAGACGAGGGTCCAGCGGTGGCTACAGTGGTCCATCGTCCAAGATAACGCGAGGGCGGGCATGCTCATAGATCGAGGCATAGATTCGCAAGAGGAACCATCACGAAATGATGCAAGGAATAACCACGAAAAAGCCAAGAAGATGTCTCAAAAACCAACTTCTGACAGGCGCAGGGGGTAGGGCGTCCAGTTGACCGAGGTCAACTGTTGACCCCTCCTGGTTGGTCCACGTGGACCAACCAGGCAAAACCCTGAAAAATTATTTATAAAATCAATAAAAAATAGAATGAGGTCGAATTAATTAATAGTTATAAAATGAAAAATGCTTGAAATCTTATGTAGTATTTTATGATGATTTTTAATTATTTTTATGAGTTATATTTTTACAAGTTGCCTTTATACCCCTATATAGGTATATTATCTATATATTTTAGTATTTTATTTTTATTTTTGTATTTTTAATTTATTTATTTTTGTTTATTAGTTTATAAAATTATAAAATACTTTTATATATATAAAGATATTTTTATTTTATTTTATTGGTGTGTGTTATATATTTAATAAAATAAAAGTATGGATTCTATAGGTATAGATATAGGTATTAATACCTATGTATATGATATATACAAGTATTTTTATTTGTGTTTTATTTATGTTTTTATTCTGATTTTAATGCACATAATTATTATAAGTAATATTTACAACATTATAAAAATATAAGATTATAAAAATAATAAATAAATAATAAATTGAATATTTTAATATGTACAAGTATACAATGAGGGCCCAAAACTCAACTTTCAAACCGTAGCTCCGCCAAATGCGAAACCACCGCCATTGGATAGATTATTTTCTTCTATATACAATTAAAGGTGAGCACGCTGCATTTGGAGTTTTCATTTGTGAGATACGGGTCTGGGAAGTTGGGATTCTGGAATTTTATTCAGACCATAACTTTTTATCTGTACATTATTTTTCAGTGAAATCAATTTTGTATTTTTCTTTATTAAATTATCTACAACTTTCATGTACAAAGTTTCTTTATTTGATGCATAAAAAGTGGAACCAAAAATAGGTCCCAAAATGAATAAAGAATGAATAGAAACTATAAGTATTTTATCTGTATTTTGGCCCTTATCTCCCCCTACTTTATTCCTTGTCGACCTATTCATCAAGATGCCTAGGTCTCGGGGTTTCGGGTCATAAAATATTTACAATATTTTATTCTTTTTTTCTTTTCTTTTCTTTATTCTATAATTTTGGCACTAAAATCCGCATTTTATACAATATTTACACACATGTGCATGAATGCTAAAATGCCTATATTAAGCTTATTTACACGCATTTACTAGGGTTTTTAAGGCCAAAATGATAGAATAAAGATGATGAAACGTGGATTCATCACATAGCCTCCTTGATGAATCTCGTATTCATCATGCTAAAAGCTGTAAATTAAACCCCCGGCTTAAAGAATCCAATAAAATTCATCTTTAATTCTTTATTTTTATCCAGTATGATATTATGTATAATTTACCCTTAAATTACCGTATTTAATTTTCCTTATTTTTTCTTGTATTTATTTTACCTTCAAAAACCCCTAAAAATTAGGTAGATAAATTATCTATAAATCAGTGACCATTATAAAGACTAAAAAAATACAAAAACAAATCAAAAGATAAAATCGGTGTTTTAATCCCCCTTAAAAATACCCCCAAAAATGCTTTTTGTATAAATGACCTCTTTTAGTTTTTTGACCAACATGAAAGTTGTAGATCTTGTCGAGTCGAGCAACTTTCATGTTTTAACTTTTTTTCCTAATTTTGCCTCTAACTATTTATTTTGTATTTATCTTTATATTTTCAGTCTGAATTTTTCTGATTGGGCCATGTGGCACCCTCTGGGCCGCCTACGTAACCCGTCTCCCATTCCGCCACCCGGCGCCCATCTGGGTCATCCGATCCACTCCTACCCGCCTTGATCTTCGCCGTCCATCGCCGCTTCAATCCCAGCCATCGGATCCAGCTCTCAGATCTAATCCTAACCTCACGCATCCACCTCATCTACAACCATTGGATTCATTCCCCATCCTACGGTCTCCCTTGTGCCACGTCTTCCCTTCCCCGTAGCCGCCCGATCACCTCCTCATCCTACGCCTACCATTGCTCTACGTCACCCAATCAATCACCGCCGTAGGATAAACCCATTGGCCTCATCCTAACCATCCAAACAAATCCCAATCCCCATCGTCAGATCAGATCTAGTGATCTGATCTCAGCCTTCTATCCTCTCTCCCATCCCAGCCGTTGGATCTCACTATCCAACGGCCACCGGGGCACTGGCTGAGCGAGTCGTGTGACGACTGGAGCGCCTCCAAGGCGCTCAGCCCAAGCCCCTCCTCCACCGGGTCCCCCTCTCCGACGAAGTATTCCTTCCCCTTCTTTTTCTTGTATTTTCTCGCATTTTTCTTGCCTCCTACTATCATCGTCACCATCACCTGATCACCTCCCGACCTTCGCCACTCACCGCTCATCCTCGTGATACCCTCCGCCACCACACTCCTTTCTCCACAACCACGTCCACCGTCCTCCACCTCCTCCTCTGCTTCGTCAGAGAATGAGCACTGGGTCATCACTCCCGTCGCCCTACACGACCCCCGCTCACCTCACCTCACTTCCACGCACATGCTTCGGCTATTTCTAACGTCTGCAGGCACACACATCATCATTGGCCGGAGCTCGCGCTTCTGCTCTGATCGGCGGCTCCGCCACCGGTGGCACGTCATCAACCTGCCGATCTTGACGCTGCCGGAGGATCGTCTCGCACCCAGCTTCTTCGCGAGGTCCCCAACCTGCTCCTCTGATCTTCGGATGACTTCGCGGAGCACGGCGGAGCTAAAGGCAGGTCGCCGGAACCCCGCCTTCTCCGGTGGCCTGCGGAGGAGATGAAGGTATAGGTACCGTCCGATCATCTGGATCAGATGGTGATGGTGGGGACACATGGCAGACCCGAGCCTTAGTCCGCACCAACAGGCTCGGGTTACCCGAAACTCAAGTCGATCCTCCAGACTACGCCACGTGTCCCGAGCCACAGCTCCCCCCCCCCCCCGATCCTAGGTGCCTCACGTGCCCCGCACGTGAGGGCTTGGGAAAATTACATGAAAGACCCTGGAAGATCTTATATTTGCATTTTGGTCCCCAGGCACATGCCTTGTGTGTGTGCTTGGGTATTTTACAGGGATACGCCTCAACTTTCAGATATTTGCATAAAGGCCCCCGCCCATTGGAGAAATTTCACACGGGCCCAGACGGTTTTTCCTATTTGCATTTAGGTCCCTCTAGGGACCTAAATGCAATATTTATCCTTTTTATATCTAGCATTTTTATTACAATTGTGCCCCTGCATTGTTTTCTTCATAACTTGAGCATCGTAGGTCCAAATTGCATGATTTTAGTGTCATTTTGATCCTTGTTTTGTCCTCTACATCTTAGCATAATTAATTTTCGCATTTGCCACTGTTTAAAAAAATGTATACATCATGGCATTGCTTTGTAAATAGCATAGTTCATCATGTCGACCTGAAACTAAGAAATATTTCACGCATGAGCTTCATGAATCGAAATTTGATAAATAAATTAAGTAGATGTGTCCTTGCGTTCGACCTTGGTAGACTTGCCAAGTATAAATACTCCACAACATTCAAAGGACTGTGGTTTTTTCTGAACCGATTTCGCCTCCTATACTACTACAATTACCGATTATTAAAGAGTCAAATTACGCGTTCATCAAATGGCGCCGTTGCCGGGGACACGGCTTAGTTTAATTGTTGAATTTTGATTTTCTTTGTTGAATAATTTCAAATTTTTTAGGTCCTCATATCATGCATCATTTTTGCATCATGACTGCTGTTTAATTTCCTTGGAATTGTTCTAACTTTTTCTCTTTTGTGGCAGGGCCCATGAAAATCGAGGACACTTGATCATCATGGAGGCGTGAAGTCGGGAGCTTCCGCTGAAGAGGCTGCAAAAAACATTGTGAAGAAATTTTAGGAGTCTTTGATCAGCCAGTCTATATTGCATACTGTAAAAAAACTTGCATTTGCATATTTAATTTCAGTTTTGGCATGTTGTAGAAAAAAGAGAAAAAAAGAGTTGATCACTTGATGATCTACCCCCCCTCCACACACACACACTTGCACATACAAACACACACCGCCCCATCTCCCTTCCCTCTGTAACTTTTACAATCTCTCGCTCTCTCTCTCTCTCTCTGTATCTTGAACGACCCCCCCCTTCTCACCCTTGTACCATAGTACAAACACCCCCCTAATTCAGACCTTACTTAAGCTATTTGTAGCCTAAGTATAGGGGGAACTTGCCTTCTCATCCCTCCCTCGTATTGTCTTCTTATACTTAGGTCAATTTTGACCTGAGTATAGGGGGATTCTCCTCCTCAGTTCCGCTATATCACCCTATATTTGATCGAGCCTTGGCTTCATGGCACTTGTGCTATGAGGACATAGCAAAATTTAAGTATAGGGGGGTATACCATATATTACTGTATATTTACTTTAGCCTTAGATCGTGTTTTTAAAACTTTTTAAAGTTTATTTTCGGGATGGGTTGTGGTAAACTAGTGAACTAAGTTTTGTAAAAACCTTGTAAAAAGTTTTATTAAAATTGAGGGATTTATTTTTGTAAATATTCCTTTAAAAACTAAGATTAAAAAAAACTTCTTGGAATTTGACTCTGACTACTAGTCTTAGTAGACACTTTCAGTGAGGGAACCTCGGTCTCCCTTAGCAGAGTGGGTGCTTTAGAGGACACCGCATATGGCCCCGTCCTCAAGTAACACGGGTCTCGGCCCGTACTTACACCCATACTAGCTGAGAGTGGATACTTTTATTCATTTGAGCCTGGGCCAATCATTGTCTCTCCAATGAATTAAAAAAATTAAAAAAAAAAAGAAAGAAAGAAAGATTAAAACCCATAAAAATATGTAAAAACAAAGAAAATCACACAAAATTCATTAACCAAGGAGTTGGTATATTCCTGACACATTCACACTCACTCAAGGCTTGAGGATTTTGAGGACACTAGATTTCTGAGATCTTGGAGTATGAGTTAACATGCCTTAGTCATTAGGGTTTTTAACTTAAATATCCACACTTCCCTGGTTTGAAAGATTTGAGCGCTATATTGCACTCTTAATCTCTACCTTCAAGAAAAATATGATCAGCACAGTCACTCCCACAACTGCATGATTGATGAGATGAGTTGAGATATCACTTGAGGAACTAGGACCAGAGATTTGAGTTTAGACCTGATCTAAAGATATTCGAGGATGGGATAAAGTTAATGAAGGCTTCAGAAAACCCGAGTGTCAGCAAACCCTAGCCAGTATGTGAACAAGATTCATATGCTATCTCTTTGATATTTACCTATGTGCCAGGGTGTAATGAAACTTAATGGAAATTGTTGATCAGTGTGCGCCAACTTTTGGTAAAAGCAGTGGAGCTAGCCAACAAAAGAAAAGAAATGTCAAAGAAAAAGCTCTAAATACCAAAGTCAAATTACAAAAGAGCTTCCACCAATGGCGAGCGCTCCCAAATATTTTCAAAGTGTTCACTTGGACCAAGCGCTAATTAGGACCAAGGAGTCGGGCTGACACCATAAAAAGGGCTCTGCATCGTAAGCGATACAAGTCTGGGTGTCGAAGGTATCTTAGATACTCAGAAAAGACACACCCCAGTGTATTCCCAGAAAAACAAGTGCAGACGACTCCAACTCTCTTGACGGACACATTGATCAGCAATATTAAAAATTTACAATGTGTTGAGTAAAAAGGCACTCGAGAGGGCCCTTGTTCCAATGTGAGGGTGAGAAAAATAGACACAATCCTATTACCTCCATCATCTGACCGTCCATCAACATTTCAAGTCTGACAAACTAATGAGACGGTTGACTGAAGCAAGAATCGACTTATTCCCTAGTATTGAGGATGAGGTCTAGAGGAGAGTCTTTGGGACTGGAACTTTGAGTGATGCCTCAACTCGGCTCTCATGGAATGCAGTACACTTAAGTTCATATCATTATACTATATGTACAAAAAGAGAGTCAGATAATTAGAGAAGTTGGATTCCTTCTGACTAGAGCATGGATAAGCTAAGAATTTTAGGATCACTTAAGTCAAGGGTCTTCGAAAGATCGAGCCTTGAAAATTTCACGTGCATTGTCAGGAATTAATCCGACTCCTTCATTCTTTAGATGCTCGAGGACGAGCATGGTCTAAGTATAGGGGTATGATTAATCTTGTATTAATCATGCTAAAAGCCGTAAATTAAACCTTCGGCTTAAGCAATCTAATAAAATTCATCTTTAATTCTTTATTTTTATCCTGTATGATATTGTGTATAATTTACCCTTAAATTATTGTATTTAATTTTCTTTATTTTTTCTTGTATTTATTTTACCTTCAAAAATCCCTAAAAATTAGGTAGATAAATTGTCTATAAATCACTGACCATTAAAAAGACTAAAAAAATACAAAAACAAATCAAAAGATAAAAATCAGTGTTTTTATCCCTCTTAAAAATACCCCCAAAAATACTTTTTGTATAAATGACCTCTTTTGGCTTTTTGACCAACATGATAGTTGTAGATCTCGTCGAGACGAGCAACTTTCATGTTTTGACTTTTTCCTAATTTAGCTTCTAACTATTTATTTTGTATTTATCTTTGTATTTTTAGTCTGAATTTTTCTGATTGGGCCACGTGGCGCCCTCTGTGCCGCCCACGTGACCCGTCTCCCATTCCGCCACCCGGCGCCCATCTGGGCCGTCCGATCCACTCCTACCCACCTTGATCTTCGCCGTCCATCGCCGCTTCAATCCCAGCCGTCGGATCCAGCTCTCGGATCTAATCCTAACCTCACACATCCGCCTCATCTACAGCTGTTGGATTCATTCCCCATCCTACGGTCTCCCTTGTGCCACGTCTTCCCTTCCCCGTAGCCGCCCGATCACCTCCTCATCCTACACCTACCATTGTGAAAAGTCACCCAATCAATCATCGCCGTAGGATAAACCCATTGGCCTCATCCTAACCATCCGAACATATCCCAATCCCCACCATCAGATCAGAGCGATCTGATCTCAGCCTTTTATCCTCTCTCCCATCCCAACCATTGGATCTCATGATCCAACGGCCACCGGTCGTCTCCTACCTCGCGTAACCCCCTTCCCCCAGGCGTTATGCCTCGCCAAACCTCCTCCCCTTCCATTTTTAGCCACCATCTCCGACCACCTCTCGATCTCCTAACGCCACTCCCTCGTAACCCTGTCTTCCCTATTCCTCGCGTAACCCCCAGGACCACTCGCCAACATTCCTTCACCATTAAAACCCTCGTCGAAACCCCCCTCTTCACCACGTAACCATCCGACCCTCTCCACCTATATAAACCGCCCTCCGACACCGTCGACCTTTATCCACCATTCTGGGGCTTCGGCCCAGCCTCTGGTCCTCCGGTGACAGCGGAGGGACCATGAATCGAGGCAAAGACGGCCGAAGCCCCAGTGGAATCCATGGAATATCCACCATGTAAGCTCCGCCTTCCCGACAGCAGCTGAGCACCTCGCACTGGCTAAGCGAGTCATGCGATGACCGGAGCGCCTCTAAGGCGCTCAGCCCAAGCCCCTCCTCCACCGGGTCCCCCTCTCCGACGAGGTATTCCTTCCCCTTCTTTTTCTTGTATTTTCTCGCATTTTTCATGCCTCCTACTATCATCGCCACCATCACCTGATCACCTCCCGAACTTCGCCACTCACCACTCATCTCGTGCTACCCTCCGCCACCACCTCTCCTTTCTCCACAACCACGTCCACCGTCCTCCACCTCCTCCTCTGCTTCGTCGGAGGAGCACTGGGCCACCACTTCCATCACTCCACACGACCCCCACTCACCTCACCTCACTTCCACGCACACGCTTTGGCTATTTCTAACGTCTACAAGCACAAACATCATCAATGGCCGGAGCTCGAGCTTCTACTCAGATCGGCGGCTCTGCCACCGGTGGCACGTCATCGACCTGTCGATCTTGACGCTGTCGGAGGATCGTCTCGCACCCAGCTTCTTCGCGATGTCCCCGGCCTGCTCCTCTGATCTTCGGATGACCTCGCGGAGCACGACGGAGCCAAAGGCAGGTCGCCGGAGCCCCGCCTTCTTCAGTGACCTGCGGAGGAGACGAAGGTACAGGTACCGTCCGATCATCTGGAAGTCTTTCCTATTTGCATTTAGGTCCCTCCAAGGACCTAAATGCAATATTTCCTATTTATTTCTAACATTTTTGTTATAGTTATGTCCCTGCATTGTTTTCTTCGTAACTTGAGCATCGTAGGTCCAAATTGCATGATTTTAGTGTCGTTTTGATCCTTGTTTTGTCCTCTACATCTTAGCATAATTAATTTTCTCATTTTCCACTATTTAAAAAAAAATGTATACATCATAGCATTGCTTTGTAAATAGCATAGTTCATCATGTGGACCTGAAACTAAGAAATATTTCACGCATGAGCTTCATGAATCGAAATTTGATAAATAAATTAAGTAGCTGTGTCCTTGCGTTCGACCTTGGTAGACTTGCCAAGTATAAATACTCCACATCATTCAAAGGATTGTGGTTTTTGTTGAACCGAATTCGCCTCCTATACTACTACAATTACCAATTATTAAAGAGGCAAATTACGCGTTCATCACTCCTGTTGCATTGTACTTTCACGGCATATTTTTATTTTGCATTTTTAAAGCATTTTGATATTTATAAAAAAATCAAAAACATGCATTTTTATCCCTGTTTGCATTAGAAAATACGTAAAAATTAGAAAACCTTTTTTGGAAAATTCCAAAAAATATATATTTTGTATTTATTTAAGTATTTTACAACTTCAGACCAAAAATCACAAAAAATATAAAAGAAAACTCATAAAAATTAAAAACCTCTAAAACCTTTATAAAAATATAAAAAATCATTAAAAAATCATAAAAATATAATTTCTGTTTCTGAATTTTCTTTGTATTAATAACTTTATGTTAAAATTAATTGGAGAATTTTTGACTCTGTTTGATATTTTTTATCTCCAATTTAATTTCAGGTATTTAATTTAAAACTTGCTTTGGGTATTTTTGACTTTAAAATCTATAAAAAAATTAGTAAAAATTCTTAAAAATCACAAAAAACAGTAAAAGTTTATATAAAACCCAAAAATATTTATTTTTTTATTTTTTATTATTTTTCCTATATATATATTATCTCTCTCTTACCTATATTGTATATATCTTCTATATAGGTTTATATCTAATTTAAAAGAATAATGAAATATAAAAAATATAAAATTTAAAAAGAAAATACAAAAATCGGAAAAATTAAAAATCATAAAGGAATTTCAGATCCATAAAGCATAGCAGGTCTCACGGTTGCTTTGTAAAACTTTCCTTTAATTTTTAAAGGAATTTTCTTATCACAGAGAACGGCGGAGGCTCCTCTCCACTTTATCCAGCCTGAATTTATTCTATTAATAACATCTCCATCAATTTTCCCATCATGTTGCAAAATAGATCCCAGATATCTAAAAGAATCTCTCTTCTGAATGTTATCGTCCCTAATCTTCACCTCGATTCCTTCACCATTGCTTCCATCAAAGGTGCATTCCATATATTCCGTCTTAGCCCTACTTATACGAAAACATTTAGTCTCCAATGCATGTCTCCAAACCTCAAGCTTCTCATTTACTCCATCTCTTATCTCATCAATCAACACAATATCATCAGCAAATAACATACACCAAGGTAACTCATCCTGAATGTGACTTGTCAACTCGTCCATAATCAAAGTAAAAAGAAATGGACTCAAAGCTGAACCTGGATGTAAACCAATGCTGATATCAAAATAGTCAGTCTTCCCTGTCGGGGTCCTTACACAAGATAAAGCCCTATCATACATATCCTTTATGAGATTAATGTATAGGACGGGTACTTGTCTCTTCTCCAAAACTCTCCATAGTATCTCTCGTGGGACGGAATCATAAGCCTTCTCCAAATCAATAAAGATCATAGGGAGATTCTTCCTTTTAGCTCTATAAATCTCCATTGTTTTCCTCAGCAAATGAATGGCTTCAATAGTTGAGCGACCTGGCATGAATCTGAATTGGTTTTCTTTTACTTGAGAAACTTGCCTCAACCTTCTTTCGATCACATGTTCCCAAATTTTCATAGTGTGACTCATCAGCTTGATACCCCTGTAATTTGAACAATTTGGATGTCTCCTTTGTTCTTGTAAAGAGGCACCATGATACTCCTCCTCCAATCTTTAGGCATTTTCTTGCATCGCCAAATAACATTGAATAGATTCGTAATCCAAGTCAAACCTCGCTCACCTAAAACTTTCCATACTTCTATAGGGATGTCATCCGGTCCTACACCTTTCCCAGGTCTCATAACCTTCAAAGCCTCCTCTACTTCCTTTCTTTGTATTCATCTATAGCATGCACGATTCAAGTAACTTTCACTACTAGCTAGATCACCCAAAGTGATCTCACTATTTCCTTCCCCAATGAAAAGTTTATGGAAGTACTGCTCCCATCTAGTCTCTATATCCTTCTGAGTAACAAGCACGTGACCTTCCTCGTCCTTAATGCATCTCACTTGAGAAAGGTCTTTGGTCTTTCTTTCTTTTGCTTTGGTCAACCTGAATATATCCTTCTGGCCCTCCTTAGAGTCGAGATTTTTATACAAAACTTTATAAGCTTTTGACTTAGCTTTGCTTACAGCCTTCTTTGCTTCCTTCTTCGCTATTTTATAGTCTATGACAGTTTCCTCTGTTCTATCCTTAAACATAGCTTTAAAGCAAGCTCTTTTAATTTTTAGCTTCTCTTGCACCCCTTCACTCCACCACCAAGCCTCCTTTTGACTCGCCTAGCATCCCTTGGGCTACCTTTCGGATACAAGATGCTACTGCCTCCAACATCTCGTTTGCACTACAGCTACAATCCCAAGATAAGTCTTCTAAAACCTTCTCCCTGAAGTTTGATTGCTTCAGTGAAAGATTCCACCACCTAGTTCTAGTGATCTTAGGAATCCTCCTTTTCTTTACCAACCCTTTTATTTGCAAATCCAAGACTAACAAGAGATGTTGGGTTGTCAAACTCTCTCCAGGTATTACTTTACAATCTTTGCAACACAACCGATCTCTTCTCCTCAACGCAAAGCAATCTATTTGTGTTCTAGTTGAGCCACTCTTGTAAGTAACTAAATGCTCCTCCCTCTTCTTGAAAAGAGTGTTTACTATGAAAAGATCATATGCAGTTACAAAATCCAGAATGACTTTTCCCTCTTCGTTTCTACCCCAAAACCATGTCCTCCATGCACACTTGCATACCCTGAAACATCTTTTCCCACATGTCCATTAAGATCTCCACCAATGCAAACCATCTCTCTTTGTGGGATTCCTTGTAAAGTCTTATCCAGATCCTCCCAAAAAGCTTGTTTCGTCCTTTCATCTAAACCAATTTGCGGTGCATAAACTGAGATAATATTCAGAATTTCTTCTTCAAGCATCAACTTTAGCAAGATAATCCTATCCCCAAATCTTTGCACCTCAACCACACAATCCTTCAAATCTTTATGAACAACCACTCCAACACCGTTTATGCCCTTATCTTTACATGAATACCAAAGTTTAAATCCTGTCTTCTCGATCTCCCTTGCTTTCTCTCCAACCCATTTAGTCTCTTGAAGACATAACATATGAATCTTCATTCTTTCCATCGTATCCACTATCTCCATCAATTTTCCAGTTAAAGTACCGATAATCCAACTACAATCTGTAACTTCCTTTGCAATCTCTTTTGGACTAACTTCTTTTACTCGCATGCGTCCATTATGCGAGAATCCTTATAAATTTTGGACTGCATCCGGGCGGTGATGCAACAGAACTAGCTTATTTACCCGCATGCGTTCCTCATGCGAAAATCCTTGCAAATTTTGAACTACATACAGGCTGCGATGTAGCAGCCCTTGCCAATTTTTCATTGCATTTGGGCGATGCAACGCATCGCAAGTAGGGAACGCCCAACGAAATCTGTATGTTTGCTTAAATCTATGTTTAAAAGATCCGAACGAATTCGAGATAAATTCCTAAAAAGTGTTCTTAAAAGAATACTATTTAGGAATTTATCCGAACGGTTTCGAGATAAATTCATAAATAGTGTTCTTAGAAGAACTTTAAGAATACTATTTAAGAATTTATCTCTCCTGCGTTGGTTGTCGGCTACCTAACGCACAACCCTCCTCATTTACCCGGGCTTGGGATCGGCCATGGCTGAGTTAAAAAAAATCAAAAAATAAAAATAAAAAATAAAAAATAAAACCCACAAAAATAGCACTTATATAGACACATACATCACAGTCATTGTTGTGCATTTTTTGCCCCGATCTACCTGTTTGTTCCCTGTGTTCGACACTCTATACATACTTGCACATATACACATCTTTGTTGTAGAGTTACAATAAATTTTAACTCCGCACTTGCTTTTCATTGTTTGATCATTATCGTGGGTTAAATTGTTGATTGATCGAGGTTTCGTGTGAGGTAAACTCAACGACTGTTGATTCACCTTGTGAATGAACACGACCTCTGCAAAATCTCGATTATCACATACATGTATGTATGTGTATGTGTATGTACACACACATATTCTTTCTTTTTCCTGACATTCTCCTATTCATAAAAATAGTCCGCCCTAAAAGCTCTCTTCACCATTTTTTTTCTCTATTTTCTATCTCAAAAGAATAACTATATCCACTATTTTCTCCACTCCAAATTCCAATCAATTATCAATTCTATAATCAAATGTGTTCGAACATTATTTCTACCAACAAACATCCATTAATTCAAAGAAAGTCCAACATGCAGCAAGAATGTATTACTATCACATAATCCACAAAATTAAAAAATTAACTTTATTAAATTACTAAGTGCGAAAAGAAATCCAAAATCAGTAATATCAACCTTCATTTTATCCTAACAATCAACCCTCCCCTCAAATTTTCGTCATCTGTTGCCTCATTCTTCCATTTAGAAACTAGAAAGGAATTGCATTTAGAAACACTAAAAAGAAACTCCATATTACATAACTACTCTAAAATCAACTTAAGAATATGATTTGTAATGATTTTGAAGAGCACTTTTTACCTTCCTTCTCGGATGTATGCCCATGTTGAACCACTGATGCCACCTCTTCACCCTTTAGTTTTCCTCTTCTTCTTCTTCTTCCTTCTTTCTCCCTTCCTCTTTTGGGATGCCCCACAACTTTCCCTTATTCATTTTTTCTCAACAACAGTTGTAGCACTTAATAAGAATACATGGGTCGTGATCGAGTTTACAAGAGTCATGGTGCAATTTATAGGGTTCTGGTGTAACTACATAGATAATGGAAGTTTGGGTATAATTGAACCAAAAGTCATGGTCTAAAACTTCCCTTGAAATGGGATATTTACATACATAACCCTATGTAATTGTGTAATTACAATCATAACCCTTTGTCATCGTGAATTACACCCAAGACCCTCAATAGTGCTTAAGTCTTACACCTATAACCTCATGGTAACTTCCATCCAATTTCTCGTTAACTATGATGGTATCAGCTAAATATTTTTCATTTTATACACTTCAAGTTCTCATTATTTACAAATGAGACCACTCCCTTCCTCCTCCAACCCCACCTCCTCCCCCTACTGCAGACCTCCTCCTCCTCCAACACCCACCTCTTACTCGCCCTCGCCGACCACCTCCTCATTCCCTTCATCATCCAAAACCAACCCATCGAAAACTCCCCACTTCCCTTATCGACCCCCGTTGCCTACAAGTACCCCTCCACTAAGCAAGTTGTCGTTGACACCCTTCACCATAATGAAGCCTCCTTGCAAGCTCCTGGTGAGCTGGACTTTAGCGAGGATCTAAAATATCCACATTAAGGAGAGAAGATAAATTATCATTGAGGCGACCTCTCACTAAAATCGAGTGATCATCAACAACCAACCCACACAAGCAATGTAATCAACAATCAAAATGAGGGGTCGGAATTTATTATAACCCTATATATAGATGTATAGTGGAAGTATATATAAGGTGTCAACACACAGGGAGAACGGGTGATAGACAACCAAAATTGACTAAAAAGACAAGAAATGTTTTTGGATTTTATGAAGAGTTATTATTTTTAGTGGGTTATTAATTATTTATTTTTTGATTTATGTTTTTATATGTTTTATTGATTTTTAATTTTATAGTTTTGTTTTTTTTTTTAAAATCTGATTTTTAATTTTCCTTTTCTTTTTAATTAGTTATAATATAAGTATATATAGTATATATATAGATAATAAAAATATAAAATGAACATAAAATTAGGAAAATATCCCAAGGTACAATATTTTTTTATTTTTATAAAGTTTTAGAAAATATTTTTGATATTTTTGATAATTATAACAATTACAAATTATAATATAAGTAAATAAAGCTATATATGTAGAATAGGGCTTTTATATCTATATCTATAGATATAAATACTAAAAAATGATGAAATAAAATAGTTTTATCTTTTTTTAGGTTTTTCTCTGTTTTTAGTATTTTTCTTATAATGTTTATTATTTCTTGGATTTTTCATTGAACTAAATATCAAAATAGTAACTAATTAATATGCTAAACTGTTTTGGAATTTAAAAAATAAAAGTTTCAAAATTTTTTCAAAACTATTTTAAATATATAGTAAATATAATTTAAAAATTAGGAACAAGAAAAATATTTTTGGATTTATATAAATTTTTTTATAATTTTTATAAAGATTTTTGTGATTTTTATTTTTAAATAATTTTTTTCTATTTTTTTAGGGATTTTTGGTCTCAAGTTGTGAAATACAATAATAGACAACTAATACTTTTTTTTGGAATTTTTCTAAATATTTTTATATTTTTTATATTATTCTAAGTTAGTTAGGGAAAACAACTCTATTTTTTATTTTTAATAAATAGAAATATATGATAAATTACCTTAATAAAAATATATGTGATAGAACAATGCATAAGGTATTTATCCTAATAAAAATATATGTGATAGAACAATGCATAAGGTATTTTTCTCCGTATTTTTATCTACACTTTCATATACAAAGTTTCTTGATTTGATATATAGACAATAAAGAATAAACTAAGTCTCAAAACTAAATTATTGGTTCAAATAAATTAGGGTCTTATTTATTGGCCCTTATCTCCTCCTACTTTATTCCTTGCCGACCCAGTCATCATGATGCCAAGGTCCCAGGACTTAGGGCCATTCAATACCTTTTGTATTTCATTTTCTTTTCTTTTATTTTATCTATAAATGCAATATTTTATACGGGGTTGGGGAGTATGCCCCCAGGTGCATGTAATTTTACATGCACTGGGGTCTATATCTTGCACATTTTTTTAATTTTTTGGAAAACATCACCATGTATATTCATCTATATATCCCTCCTATATGTCATTCGAATTTCGTCAGAAACAGAGACTGTTATACCTTCCATCTAGAACGGGTAATTTTAACGGTCTTAGAATTGATGTAATCGACCCATTCTAGATGGAGGGCATAGGAGTCTCTGTTTCTAACGAAATTCGAATGGCATATAGGAGGGATATATAGATGAACATACATGTAACTTTTTCTAAAAAAATGTGCAAGATATAAACCTCGGTGCATGTAAAATTACATGCATCTAGGTGCATGTTCCCCAACCCCATTTTATACAATATTTACACAATAAATTGCAGATATTATTTTATGTAAAATAATGTTATTTACATGCATTTAGTTAGGATTTAAATGCTAAAATGAAAGAATAAAGGTGGTGAAATGGAGATTCATCAGCTCTCCCTATATCGCCTCCTACCCATGCCGCCTGCAAGCCCCCTTCCTCGCAAGCAAGGCGTCATCGACTCATGCTTTCGCCCTTCACCATCGTGAAACCCCCCCCCCCCCCCCACAAGCTTCCTCCTCCTCACCCCCACCCCTCGTAAGCAAGCTACCGCCGACGCCCTTCATTGTCGTGAAGCCTCCTTGCAAGCGGTCGCTTGCAAGCCAAGCCACCCCTCCCTGCAAGCAGGTGGCCACCTTCAAGCTCCCCGCCCCCGCCTACAAGCCCCATCGACCCCCCAAGCCCCTGTGACCCCCACCCCTGCCACATGCAAGCCCTCCGCTCTCCACCATCGTCAAATCCCCCGTCGATTCCCCCGCCCTCCGTTGTCGTCCAAGCAGCACCCCCCCCCCAACCCAACCCAAACGGAGAGCCACAACCCATCATGTGCTGGATTTTTTCCTTTTTCTTTTTTCCTTTTGATTAATCCCAACCGTTGGATCACAGATTGACTCAATCATCTGCTTGAGTTAATGAGCTAAATTAACGGAAGGTTATGGATGTAAAATGAAGCATTTATTTAGGGTCCTGAGTGTAATTCGTGATTATCGAAGGTTATGATTGTAATTACGAATTTACTCAGGATTATAGGTGTAATTATTTCTTAAAAAATCCGGAGAAGCATCACAAGAAGCTTTGACTCATCCAGCAAAGAAAAAGAAGACTTGACTCGGCTATGTAACGTGATTGGTAGTCAACAGGAACCACGGAAATAGCGCTATTACCGGTATTAAAAATCATGTGGAAACAATTAGAGTTGACGGTACCCAGCAAAAAAATTTAAAGTTGACGGAGCAGCAGTCGATAAATTGGTGCCCACAGATGGAAATTAAAAAAAAACAAGGTGAGGGAAAAATGGATGTTGAAGAGCAGAGGAGACTGCATCTGCCTCCGCCTTTGCTGCTGCTGCTGTTGCTGATGGCCCTCCTCCTGCAAACGCCGACAGAAGCCGCAGCTCCAACGCGTAATTGCCACCGGACTTGCGGCGCCATCGACGTGCCGTACCCCTTCGTTCTCGAAAGCGAGAACTACGAGGTCAATTGCGACCTCCTCAACGCCTACAAGCTTACCTGCAACTCCTCCTACCACCCCCCAAAGCTCTTCTATGGAAACATCGAGGTCATCGGCATCAACATCTCATCCGGCCATCTCCGGATCCTCCTCACACATCCTACAACTGCTACAGCAACTCCAACCACAGTTCCTCCGACTCCTACACCTGGAATGTAACCCTCCATTCATTCGTGTTGTCCTCCACAGAGAACATATTCACAGTCGTCGGATGCGACAGCATAGCTGTATTCAAGGTAGGAAAGAAGAACTACCGGGGCTGCGTGTCCGGATGCAATGGTGTTGACAGAATCATCGATGGTAACTGCACGGAATTCAGCTGCTGTCTAGCTTCCGTCCCCGTGGGTGTCCACTACTACATGACCCCCTACTATTACAGGAAGGATGGCAGTGACGTATACAAGTTCAATCCCTGCACGTTTTTCTTCATAGCGGAGAAGGACAACTACACCTTCCGCACTTCCGATCTCAAGAACATGGACAAGAAAAGGAAGTTCCCTGTGATCCTGGACTGGTTTATCGGGAACACCAGCTGTGAAGAAGCCTCGAGAAATGAGTCGAGCTACGCCTGCGTCGCCAACAGCAGCGTGTGTGTCAACTCCACAAGCGGTGTCGCGGGATACCTGTGCAAGTGCAAACAGGGCTTTCAGGGAAATCCCTACGTCCTTGACGGCTGCACAGGTACTTATTTTCTTCTTCTTCCTCCTCCTCCCTGCACAGTACAATCGATCTTCGTTGACCATATTGCAGAGATACTGGCCGTCGCATTGATTGCAACTGTTATCTTCATGTCTTTCCCCAGTTTATTTATATTATGCTATATCCATTATAGTCTTAGGGTGCGTTTGGTTCGTGGGTTATCCAGGGGTGGATAACCCGATTTTGTGTTTGTGTGTTTGGTTGGTGGGTTAAGGGTTGGGAGGGTTTGTGTGATGTGATTGTATTGGAATTTGAAAAAGTTGGTAGTTATTATGGTATGATTGTATTGAAATTTGAAAAAGTGGGTGGTTGTTGTGTGATGTGATTGTATTGAAGTTTGAAATAGTGAGTAAAAGTTGAGTATTTTATGATTTTTAGATGATATGATGGTATAATATATATTTTTTTGGTTTGAAAGAGAGTGGGCCCCACTAGTGGGTTGGGAATATGGGTTTTGGGAGATAACCCACCCAAAGTGGGGGTAACCCCCCAACCAAACACACCCTTAGTGTGCGTTCTTGTATCGGGTTATACCACTCCAAGGGTGGTTTAACTCCTCTACCTCATATTTTCTCCCTCCACGTGGGTCCCACTTTTTATCTTTTTAAAAAAATTAAATAAATCAATTCTCCATCATCAATTCCATCAAAAAATAATATACTATACCATCATATCATATAAAAATTATAAACTATTCCACTTCTACTCACTTTTTCAAACTCCAATATAATCACATCACAATAACTTCCCACTTTTTCAAACTCCAATACAATCACATCACCCCAAACCCACTTCTAACCCACCCCCAGTTTAACCCTCTATCCAAACACCAAAACCCAAAAATGAGTTACCTGCAACCAGTTTAACCCACCTAAACCCACTATCCAAACACCCCCTTACTGATTAAATTGTGAACGATGTCGAGCAGACATCGACGAATGGGAAGCTACGACTGCAGATGTCCAAAGGGCTTCCAATCCAAAGATCCCAGGAGAGGAGAATGCCTCGCGGAAGCAAAGCTGGCTCCTAAACTGCTCCTGGCTATTGGTAATTCAATGTCACAAATCTTTCTCTTTTCTTCTCCTTCAGACATTTCTGTTCAGTTGAATTTGCGTTAGTTCAAACTAAAACGCTAGAAGGCGATCAGATGATTTTATCTAACTTATACATAACTCACTCTTAATTAGCGATTACATGGAATATTGATTCTCTATTTATTTCTGGTTATCGCTCTAAACATTTCAGGATTAAAACAATAACAACAGGATGCAATAGTTAGCAATCAGACACTAATGATAGGGTTGGTATGAACGACACAAAGTGAAAAAAATTCTGTGTCAAAAACATATGCAGTTATAGTGGCTGATATTGTTCCTACCATGTTACATATCATGTCAGCAGACACTTATTATACAGACGTCCCTATATATATATATATATATATATATATATTTCAATTAAATTCAACTTAAATTTCTAAAATTAGTTTGCAGGTACACATCTGACAACGAAAAATCGAAAATGATGGTAGTACATCATATTTTCATATTTTTGCAGCGTGTTGTTTCCATAGTAGCTTGTCGACGCTATATTGTGTTGGGATTTTTACCCGGCAGATCCTATAATCTTTGTCAATTACCTCTACGACCTTTGAAACATCGTAATTCCTCCCTCACCTCTGTAAACTTGCTCTGTCTTACCCCACAAACCCTACCGTTAAATTGACACATCTAGAGTTAACTTCCTTGAGTTAAAAATGAGTTAATCTAACCAAGCTACGATCAGACGGTTAAAATTAATCAAGAAGAAAAAAAATAAAATCCCAATAATCTATCCTCCCTTGACCTCCCCTGTGGACAGCCTCCCCTCCCATGATGCTGGACCTCTAGACCTGAACCAGAGAAAGTAGGTGGGCGACGGGTGGCTTTGCAGGGAGGCAGCATGCTGGGGGTCGCCGGATTGGAGGAGGGGAGGTGCTTCAAAGGACGAGAGGCTTCGCAGGGGAGGTGTTGGGGAGGTGCGGGCCGAAGGCCGGGGGAGGTGGGGGGGGGGGGGGGGGGGGTGCGATGGGGTCCGGGGGGGGGGGGGGGGGGGGGGGTGGAGGGGTGGCGATGGGGACAGGGGGGTGGCGATGGGGGCAGGGGGGTGGCAATGGGGGCAGGGGGGCGATGGGGGTGTGCGATGGGGCACGAGGGGGGGGCGATGGGGGCGGGGGGGCGATGGTGGTGGGGGTGTGCGATGGGGTCGGGGGCGGGGGGCCATGGGGGTTTCGATAGGGGCAGGGGGCGATGGGGCGGGGGAGGGGGGCGATGGGGCCAGTTAAGGTCTTCCAGTGCAACGTATGTGGCCTCCACGACGCCCCCTCGCGTTGACTCTACCACTGCGCCGCCTGCAGCTTCGACGCGCACCTCCACTGCGCCTCCACCGCCACTACTCCGCTCGCTCGCATCGACGATATACTCAACCAGTTAAGAAACCAGAGGTCCCCTTTATCAACCATGCCACAACAGCAACTACCTGTGAATCCCTGCGCCGAGATTTTGGCTAACCAACGCCAAGAGCTGGAGAATTTTGTGGCTCTCATTAGAGCGCAAACCAACAATCAGATCGTCGTCGAGCTTGAAGCGTATCAGGGGGGGAGGGGCTTCAACCGGCGGACGGAGGGGCTTCGCAGGGGCGGCGACGGGGGTCGCAGGGGCTCCAACCGGTGGGCGGGGGCTTCGCATGGGTAGCTGCGGGTCGCAGGGGAGGAGGGGATTCAACCGACGGGCGGCGGCCTGGGGACCTTCAACTGGGGGGGGCTTCTTAGGGGAGGAGATGGCACCTATAGTAAATTTGATAACTAAAATGGGTTTTATTTTAAAGAAGATAACAGAATTCGGTTAGTTTTAACGACTATATGGATGGTGGTTAACCACATCGTCTGTCGGGTAAAGGTTAACAAGTTTACGAGGGTGAGGGAGGAATTACGATGTTTCAAAGGCGGTAGAGATAATTGACAAAGATTATAGGGTTTGCCGGGTAAAAATCCCTATTGTTTTTTGCAGATGCCATTTTCACGCGTACTATGTATAGTTACAATGCATTCTATAATTTATACTTCCATATGATTTATTAAATATATTTTTGTATTCATAATTAACTTCCATTGACTAGTACAAAGTGATTAATAAAAGCGTAGTAACGAAATTAACATCGATCAGCTGAGGACTGTATTTATTACATTAATTGTAATTCAAATAGATACTTTTAAACAACAATCCTCAAATATTTTCATTTGTATGGTTTTGATTTTTTTCACCACAACTATATTCCCTTTATATTTTAATTGAAACGTTATGTGTACGAATGAAAAAGCTATGACTAAGGTCCCGTTCCCATTTTTTTAAGGAGAAAATATGGGTTCTCCTTTTCTCAGCCGTAAATGGAAGGATTCTAAAATTATAACCGAAAATGGCCATTTTGAGAGAGAGAGAGAGACTTGCTCTTGCCCTCCCCGTGACTTTTTCTCTCTCTTAATCCCAGTCTTTGTGCGGAGCGTCCAGCAGACTCTGCTCCAATGTCGGGAGTCGCTCGATCAAGATCGAGCGGTTCGCATGAATTCGCACCTTTTTGTGGGCCCGACCGTGCGAATCTTGATCGAGCGGCTTGGACACTGCATCCATGGTTTAAAAAATCGGACCGAACCGGCCGGTCGGACCGGTTGGACCGGGAACCGGCTTCGACCCGGTCGGTTCGGCCGGTTTTGTGTAATTAATTTCAAAAAAATAAAAAATAAAAAACCGGGTCTGACGGGTTGACCCGGATGGTCGGACCGGGTTGAACCGAATTGACCCAATTTTGATGATTTGGTAAATTTTCAAAAAATAAAAGTTAAATAATGAAATAATGGGATTTTTATCACTTGTGCCCTTCTTAACTTCTGCGATATAAGTTATGTCCCTCTCTTTTTTGGGAATATACATTGTGCTAACACTTTCTTAGAGTAATTTTCTAGAAGCAATTATAAATAAAATGATTACAATATTATATCCATATATAATTCTAGAGACTGTGACTAATTTTTGTAGAGTTTCACTCGAAATAGAAAATCATGCTATTCTATTGAAAGATTGGACATTTTAAACGATTATTTCGTTGATATATAAATACATACTTACATATATATATCCGGTTTTATCGATTCAATGAACCAGTTCGACCAATCTAACCAGTAAATTAAGCCCGGTCCGATTTTTTCCGAGTCGATAGGAATGATGAAGTCATGCTGACATCATCACCGGTCCGACCGATTTGGACTGACGGTCCGACCCAGTTGGACCAAACCGAAGACTGACCAGTTCAATGTCCGGTCCGATTTTTAAAACCTTGACTGCAGTAGAGTCTGCTGTGCAGCAAACAATCTGCTCCCCTTTGTGCGACTTTAGTTTCTTTCTCTTGTTCTCCTCTATTCTCTCCTAAATTTAGACGGGATATTTACAGCTATAATCCTTAGTAATTTCGTAATTATATAGATAACTCTGGATAATCATGAATTACACCTAGAACTCTGAATAGTCCGCAACTCTTACATGGCATAACCCTGTGTTAATTTTAATCCATTTCTTCATTAATTTTTTGACGGAATCCGTTCATGTTTGACAATTTTGCCTCTTTAAAAAATTATATTTTCAAATGATGCCCCCATCTTCCTCCCTCAACTTCAACAATCGGAGGACTGCCTCAGTTTCCTCTTCACAAGACGTACACAATGGAGCTTGTCGATGAAGATGACGGCAAGCGGTGGAGGCTATCACTGTATACGTTGCTTTAGATCGTGCCCATCATTGCTTTAGGTTATCATGAAACTGGAGGACGACAATAGGGAGGAGGCGAAGGGCGGCGTGAGGACATAGAATACGAGGGTGGGAAGGGTGAGAGTAGGAAGGAGGAGGAGGGAGTCGAGGGCGACGAGGGATGGGGATGGCCTGGAGGAGGTGGGCGAGGGCATTAGACAGGAATCAGAGGGCAGATAAAGGGCATGGAAGAGGAGAGCAAGGAGGAGGAAGGATCTAAAGGCAACGAGGGAGGGCGAGGGCATAGGTGATGGGGAGGGCATCGGGGAGGAAGCGGAGCGGGAGGGCCTAGAGGAGCAAGTCAAGGGCGTAGGTGAGGGGGAGGGCAGCATGAGGGCATGGAGGAGGACAACGAGGGGGAAGGCGTTGGGGAGGAGGTGGAGGGCAGCAGGAGGGCCTAGAGGGGGAGGGTGATGGAGAGGGTGTTAGGGAGAAGGTAGAGGATGGCAGAAGGGACTAGAGGAGGAGGGCGATGGGGAGGGTGTTGAGGAGGAGGCAGAGCGTGACACGAGGGCCGAGTGGAGGAGGGGCGATGGAGAGGGCGTCAGGGAGGAGGTGGAGGGCAGCAAGAGGACCTGGAGGAGGAGGGCAATGGGGAGGGTGTCGGGGAGGACGCGAAGGGTGGCGAGAGGGTATGGAGAAAGAGGTAGGGGAGATATAGGGTTGAGTTAAGTGAATAAAATTAATAAAATAAATAAATATTGACCGTTAGATTTGGTCTAGTCAGATTAACTCAAGTGAATGATTGAGTTAGTGGGACCAACTAACAATCGATCATATATATATAACAGAGCATCTTTTCAGGGTTCTGGGTATAATTCGTGATTATTCAGGGATATGTATATAATTACAAAATTACTCAAGGTTATGGGTGTAAATATCCCAATCCAGAATTGAAGTCAACTTGGCTCTATTGCTAAAAAATATGAAAATATATATTTTTTTAATTAAAATAAGTTAGCTTTTCGATTTAAATCTTTTTATGTTATAGGTAGATTTCAATGCCAAAAGCATTTTTTTATGAAGCAAAACTCATCCAGAATGAATTGTATTTTATTAGTTTATCGTTTAAAAATCTAAAAAAAAATCAAAGAGAGACTTTTAGAGTGATTTCATGATGGGAATTATCAAAATCAAAATGTGCCCAAATTCTTCTTAGTAAACCATCATGCAATTCAAACGATGTTTTATAGGAGATGTATTTGTAGACCATAAGAAAATGTAGAATAAACATGATAAAAAAAATATTTATAAGCCTACTCTTTATTCAAAAAAATATACATTACCTTAGAAAGTGGAAATGATATGTTACCAGTAGATCTCAGTTAATAAGAATATATTAATTTTCTCAGCGTAAGATCTTTTTGGTCTACACTTGGGAATGCAAAAATTAATTTTCAATTATGGTCATATAAAATTTTTAAAAATATATTGGGATTCCTATCTCAAGATTCAACTCTATGCAAATAAGAAAATAAAAAATTATGAATTACAAAACTTAAAACATGCAATGCAAATGTTAGGGAACGATTTTGGTTACTAAGTTACTTTTCTAAGAATGTAGTAAATATTAATCATAGTTGCATGCAAATTTTACATTTTATCTAGTTTTTATTAAAATGTATGGTTCCACTTGTCAACATAAGCAATCGCACAAGAAGAAAGGGTTGCAACATATAAATGATAAATTATCATTTTACACTTTGAGAAAGAATTATATCATATTTTTTATTTGCAGTGTAATTGTTGCATAAAATGGTTAATTGTATTATATAGATAAGTAGAATGTTGTTTTCAATTTGTGCCCCCTCCTAAAGGGGGTGTATTGTCTGCAGTATTGCAGACTCTGCAGCAACTGTCCAAAACGTTCAATCTTGATCGAGCGGTTCACACGAATTTACACAATAGGATCATAAAAAAGTGCGAATTCGTACGAATCGCTTGATCTCCAAGGATTCACACTTTTACCACAGATGTCACCATCTTGGCTCTGTTCATGGTACCACAATGCAGGTATTGGAGGCAGCCTCCTCCTCCTGTTCTTCGTGGGTGCCCTCGGTTGTTTGGAATTCCAGAGAAGAAAAATAAAAGCTCTCAGGGACAAACACTTCAAATCAAACGGCGGGGTCTTTCTACAGGAGCTCGTTTCTGCTCATCGAAGTGCCTTCAAGATATTTTCTCTCGCGGAACTAAAGAAGGCAACGAATAATTTCTCCAAAGCTAATATAGTTGGCCGTGGAGGTTTCGGAGTAGTTTACAAAGGAGAAACAGAAGATCACATCCCGATCGCCGTGAAGAAGTCGACAATGGTGAACGAAAAGAACAGCAGAGGGTTTGCCAATGAGCTGTTTATTCTTTCGCAGGTCAACCACAACAACATCGTGAAGCTCCTGGGATGTTGCTTGGAGGACGAGATGCCCATGTTAATTTATGAGTTCATTTCCGTAGGCACGCTCTTCGATTACATTCACAGTATTCATGAACGATCTATAGGTTTTAACGCACGCCTACGGATCGCAGCTAAAGTTGCAGAAGCTTTCAAGTATATGCACCTGGACGCATCACCTCCTGTTTTGCATGGTGATGTCAAGTCTGTAATATTCTCCTTGATGAAGATTTTCAACCGAAGGTATCGGATTTCGGCACATCAAAACTTGCACCCCAACGATAATACGAAGTTCACGACACTGGTGCAAGGAACCTGTGGTTACTTGGATCCAGAGTACCTGACAACAGGTGCTTTGACAGATAAAAGCGATGTCTTCGGTTTCGGAGTGGTGCTTCTGGAGCTTCTCACCCGAGATGCAGAGCGGATTCTCTATGTTGATTTGTTGAGTTGCGTTAAAACAAATAAGCTTCTGCATATTTTAGATCCCGCGCTTGTTGAACAAGGGCTCTCGGTCGAGGTCGAGGTGCTGGCAGAGATTGCTTCAGACTGTTTGAAGATGGAGGGAGAGAAGAGGCCAACAATGAAGGAGGTCGCACTCAGATTGGGAAGCATCAAAGTTTCAGAGGAAGTGCTTGCATGGTATCCGTCTTCTTCTCATGGAACGAAAGAGACGAAGCCCCTTCTTGAAGGCCCATCATCCACAAGCAGCTTCGCTCACCCTCAGCAGGCAATTTTCAGCGTGGAAATGGATCGTTGATCGACTTGGACCCATTGAAGTAAGAACATTCAAGAGCATCTGCTTTTGAGCTCCATGCTTTCGACCTTCAGCATGACACTTGTATTGAGTAATCCTTTCGAACAGTGTATTAAGAATGTCGTTATACAATATACGAGTAGATAATATGTGTAGAATAAGAATGAAACCGACCTTTGAAGATATAATAATGCTACTTCATACAATCCTTGGTATCCGTTGAAGCGATGCTACTTTGCTTGGTAACAAATTTATAGGTTCACAAAATCAAAAGAACAGTTTTGTTGTTAGATTTTTTTCCTGTCATTTGCATTGTAGTCCTCTTATTAGGAGGTCTTTGTACTTCCTTAATGGGAGCTCAACCTTGTATTTTTTAAGTCTAGTTTAACGAAAACATAGAAGATCCTCTGCTATTATAGCAGGTGCAAGAGAGTCGCTCCATGAGGATCGAGATGCACACCAAGCACAACTGTGCACCCGTGAGCACCACTCGATCATCGTCGAGCGACTCTCATGCATTACATCATCTTACAACAGATGATCCACTCCCTAATGAAAAATTACCTTCACTCACAAAAAAAGTTGCAATTAAATCAATCCACATTATATATACTCTTTGTCAAATCCGAATTACATATAATGGATATATTTCGTTATGAAGGCCAATTATCACCAGAGAAAATTTGATATACAACATCACCGTTATCTTATCTTTCATAGTTAAATATAAAACAATGATTACTATTTATTACCCGATTCTTTAAATTCATAAATTGAAATGCCCATCCTGTACGAAAGGGAATTGTACATACAGATTGGATCAGTTTCCCCGGGCTAATTTGAGCCCGTATCCGACTTGACCCGTCTTTGAAAATTGGCCTAACTTAAGACTCGAGTCCAGCCCACATGTATAACGGGTTCAAGTCCGATCTGAGCTATGGTGGGTTGGGTCCGTTCCGGAACTCGGCCGGCGTGACCCAATACTCCAACCTAATCAAAATAGAGTCCGTGCAAGCCATCGTGTCTTCAACAACTGACTTCATCCCGGCCATCCATGCGGTGAGATCTCTTCCACTCGATCTGGATTGATCCCAGGCCCCCTAATGGCAGGACAATCCCGCACATGCCCGTTTTTTTTTTTGGAAAAATTGCAGAAGAACCTAACTGTCTCCTGAAATTTGCAAATTCGCCCTTCGAGGAGTTAAGTTCAAATTCTTTGTGATTATGTAATTTACATTTATAACCCTATTTATATTCTTGAATATCTTGCACGTTATTATCATGAAATTTTGAAATTTGGATCATTGTGTTGTCTATTTCATTCTCTTTCATTTGTGGGAATGTTTTGGATATTTATTTAATTATTGGTTAATTTTTTGAAGCCAACCTATATCCCAAGTCTGGTTAATTCATATAAAATTCAATTTGTTTCAGAAAAGTTCACACAAATAGGCATTGGAAAGAAGATTAAAAGAGCAAACTTTCAACCCATAGTGCTCTAAATAAATTAATTTGCCGTCTGCTTAATTAATCAAAATTTAATTGGATCATATTAAAAGATATTTGGAAAAGAGAAACTCTTTGTGTGATTATTGAATTAATCTATCAACACTGAGTTTTGAGAAATTTTCTAAATGATTTGAATGAATTAAAAACGGACAGACGGAAATTCAAGGCTTCTCATAGATGCATTTTTATCTCATTCATCATTCATTTGAAAACTCCCCAAAATTTGCATTAACATCTTTTCTTCTTCCATTGGCATGGTATATTTTTAATTTCGTAGCATTGCATTCTTGTCCCTTAAAAAACAAAAAATTCCCGCATCCATTCAAATTTGTTGCATATATTCCACTTGCATTTATTCAATATCTATTAAAAAATAAAAAATAAAAAAGTAAGTTTTTTTTTGAAAAACCAATCACTATGTTGTTAGAAGTGAAATAACCCAACATTCTTGCCTCAGCTCAATTTTGGGACTTGCCCAAATATAACAGACAATTAACCACTTAGATTAATCTCAAACACATATTTTTGTGTGGTTGTTTATTATACGCTCTTATCACCAGATGACATAATTCCTTACATTTAATAGTGGTAGATTATGTATCTTCACACACACACACAACACACACATATATATAGAGAGGAAAGGGAAGCTACATCATGATGTAGCTAACCTTAGCTATATCAGGTGCAATTTCGTCCTCTTTTTTTATTTTTTTTTTCGAAATTTCCATGATGGATTTTCATAACTATATCCCTCTAATATGGCATTCAAATTTCGTCAGAAACAGAGACTCTTACGGCCTCCATCCAGAACTGGTAAAATATAGCAAATCTGGGACCGTTAAAAAATGATTGTCTGGATGGAGGCCGTAGGAGTCTCTATTTCCGAGGAAATTTGAATGACATATTAGAGGGATATACTTATGAAAATCCATCATTGAAATTTCAAAAAAAAATAAAAATAAGAGGATGAAATTACCCCTGATGTAGCTAAGGTTAGCTACATCATGTTGTAGCTTCCCTTTCCTCATATATATATATATATATATATATATATATATATATATATTGGGCTGAGAAAGCTGCACCCGGGGGTGTAGCCAATTAGATGCACCCGATCTTTTTTTCATTGGTTTTTTGTGTTTTTAAAATGAAACGTAGAGGGATTAAATCACCATATATCACCATGGTCTCATATCAAATTCAACTAAATTCAACACTTCTATCATCCCCACTAAGACATTTTTTTGATCTCAGAATTGCTGAAATTGACCCTATCTTGATGAGCATGTTAGAAATATTTGTTTTGCATGAAATTTGAAACATATATTCCATTCAATAAATTAAGTGAATTCACATATGTTTTCTTCAAAAAAAACCAATAAGAAAAATGACCAAGTATAGCTAGTTGGCTACACCCCCCGATGTAGCTTCCCTTCACACACACACACACACACACACACACAAACACACACACACACACACACACACACACACACAGGGACCTATTCAAATGAGGTGGGGTCTCACCGATCTTGTGGTGAGCCACCAATGTGATCCATTTGATCTCAATCCAACGGTATCTTACTCATTAGGGCATTTTAGTCATTCTGTTTCTCATTTAATTTGAATTTCATTATATACTTTTAGTTTACTATTTTAGGCCCGCACAGATTTGGTATTTTTCATCCATTCTTTATTTGTCGATATCCATTTTTGTCTACAAAATGGCATTGATTGCGGAATGAAAACACTTGTTGTAAAACTGTCGTTCTATTTGTAAATTTTATATGGAGCTTTGTAATTATGCATAACCACATTTTAATCTTCAAAACTGTAGTCATAATCACTGGAATAAAAAGTATCTATGTAAATATAATTAACTTTTTTTGTAAATTTTGTTGGTATTTTATAAATATGATAACCACTTTTTAATATTTTATTCAATTTTAAGTTCACGGTCCATTAGTGCCTTTGCAATATAGTTTCGACCCTCTCTTTGTGAAATTTTGTATCTAACATGTCGTGAGTGTAATATTTGCGATTCTTTTGTAAAAAAGATTGTTCACTTTGTAATTTTTGTGCAGTATTCTGTAAGAAAAAAAAGATAGTTAGTAATTGATAAATGAAAGGATACCATGTAAAAAACAATCTAGCATTTGTAAGAAAATATTCTAACATTTGTATAAAACAATAAGAGATTTGTAAACACAAAACTGGTATTGGTAAAAATAAATTTAACATTAAAAACTAATAATATGACATGATCGACGACCAGCCTCGAGATTACCAAAACAAATGTGGAAGATTCATAGCCGTCGATCGTCATCGTGCTCCTTCGTCATCGAGGTTATGTGCAGCCAAAAGACCTCCTTCCCATATCATCGTAACTCATGGTAGACCATCAAACAAACTGAAGTCACCATCTCCAGCGTGTACATTCTCGTGTCCACCAAGATGCGCCACCACAGTGACCTGATTGTACGCTTTTCCATTATCGTCGTCGCTCTCTCGCGTTCAGGTCATTGTCATTTTGCGCAGTCACGACCTCCCGCCGCCCTCTCCATTGATTGCATGAATAGGAATACGAATTAGGTCTTCAATTGCAGAATAAAATTGATGGTTGTCACATTCTATTTTTAGAATGTATAAAATGACTAAAACATGTTTTTGAGCATTAAAACAATTAAATTAAAAGGATATTAACTGCAACCGCATGATTGAAGATAAACAGATGAGAGGGAGGGCTCACCACAATATTGGTGAGACCCTACCTCATTTGAAGTTTCTCCTTTATATATATAAGAAATATTTCCAATGAGGTGCACCTTTCCTGCGTGCATGGAAAGTCCATCATCATAACCATACGCAATCAATCCAATGGTTGTCATTAATAGCTCGTTATTAATATATTTTTAATGCTGAAAACCCCATTATGGTCATTTTAACATATTCTAAAGGGTAAATCACAAAAAAAGGACCGATCTTTACATCGATTCCCAAATTAAGGATTAATCTTTAGTTTGTAACCAATAGGGGACCAAACTTTAACTTAATGTTATAGTCCCCAACGCCGTCAATGGGCGACTCACCCCATGGTTGTAGTTGACGAAAATACCCATGGGGACTAGTTAGTGTTACAAATGTATACCGCAAAGACGGCGACGCTGGGGGGGCTCCGCATGTGAGGTATCCTGTCAGCGTGGGGAGCGTGGGAAAGCAATAGGAGAACGTCCGCCCGAACCTCAGTGACACCTGCCGTGCTGTGCAATCACGCGAGTTTGCGAGGCCCACAAGCCCCAACGAGATGCCCCGGAACGCGTAGGAGTGGTCCTGGCGCACCCAAAGAGGAAGTTGGGGAAGATGTCGCTAGGCGTCTAGGTGAGCACATCGGTGCCGACATTACCTAACGCGGAGGAGAAGTCTCTGTACATTAGCTTGAAGGCGCATCTGCTGGTGGTGTCGCAACCCAGACTGTCGGCGATGTTCTGACAGAGAGGGTCGACGAAGGAAAGGGGTTTGTAGGAAGCGGAGCGTGCGGGATCGAATACGGGGATGGGATTGTCGTCGTAGGAGAGGCTGCAGGGCTGGCACTGGAACCAGGTGAGATCACTGCTGACGTCGAAGGCGAGGACCTGCGTGACGTTGGGGGTGCCGAGGCGGATGGTGACGAGGAACTTATCGATACCGGGTTCTTGCTGTACGGGAAGGATTGCCTGTGCCTAGCTAGGGTAACATCTCGGTGGAGCGTGTCGAGGTACAGGAACGTGTCGTCTATGGCAAGCATGTGTTCCAGGTCTTGATGGAGCATACGTGAAACGTTGCACGGGAAGCTCGACGCGAATGGCTAGCAGGGCCCGTAAAAATAAAGGAAGTTATGGTCATATATATGATAATGTACAAGGCTTTTTGTGCTTATTTTTAAATGCAATTATGCACGCTAAAACATGAATATTAATGACATATGCATGAATGATAGAAAAGCAATTTAAATGATTACATACAATGAATTACTTGGGAACGGAATTCTATTTTCATCTTTTAGAGTGATGACTCATGGATTCATCATCCCCCTCCGGGAGTGAAGGGTTTACAGTGTACACTGACGCATCTAAAGAAGGACTTGGGGCGGTTCTTATGCAACATGCTAAGGTAGTTGCGTATGCATCACGACAGCTCAGGACACATGAGAAGAACTACCCAACACATGACCTTGAATTAGTTGCCGTAGTTTTCGCTTTAAAGATATGGAGACACTACCTGTATGGCATTATTTTTGAAATCTTCACCGATCATAAAAGCTTGAAATATCTGTTTGATCAAAAGGATCTCAATATGAGACAAAGACGGTGGCTAGAGTTGTTGAAAGATTATGATTGCATTATCTCCTATCACCCTGGTAAGGGGAACGTCGTAGCAGATGCCCTTAGCAGAAGAACTCATTCACTTGGGTTAGTGAGTGCTACCCACTTTTGGGGTTTGCTATCAATGTTAAGTGAATGGAAACCATTTGATAGTAGTGATGATACTATAACTATTCCTCATCGATACAAACCAGAGATATGGGATAAAATAAAGAAAGGACAGGAGGATGATCCAATCCTTAAAGACTTGAAACAACAACTTGAGAAGAATGAGATAGAGGGATTCCAGATACAAGATGGGTTACTATATAACCATCACAGAGCTTGTGTACCACACATACCTGAACTGAGGAAAGATATTTTACGTGAAGCTCATTGTTCTAGATTATCTATTCATCCAGGAATTACGAAGATGTATAAGGATCTTCATTCATATTTTTGGTGGTCAGGAATGAAGAAAGATGTTGCTGAGTTTGTGAATTCATGTTTCACTTGCCAGCAGGTAAAGGCTTCACACCAAAAGCCACCAGGATTATTGCAACCCCTCCCTATACCTGAATAGAAATGGGAAAGCATTTCCATGGATTTCATTACTGGCTTACCTCACACGACTGGTAGTAAAGATAGTATCTGGATTATAATAGATCGTCTGACAAAGGTAGCACACTTCATTCCGATAAGCTTATCTTTCACTCCAAACCAGCTTGCTGAGTTATATATTACACATGTGATTCGCCTCCACGGTATCCCAAAGGAAGTAGTTTCCGATCGAGATTCACGATTCACCTCACACTATTGGGAGAACTTCATGAAAGCCTTAGGTACACAGTTATGTTAAGCACAGCATATCATCCACAAACAGACGGTCAGTCAGAACGTACGATTCAGACACTAGAGGATATGCTACGAGCATGTGCCTTAGAATGGAAGGGATTGTGGATTAAACATTTGCCTCTTGCAGAATTCACCTACAATAATAGTTACCATACAAGTATTGGAATGGCACCATTTGAAGCACTATATGGACGAAGGTGTACTACTCCTTTGTGTTGGCAAGAGGTCGGAATAAAGAACCTTTATGATTTAGATATACTTCAGGAGACACGGGAAGCTATAGAACTTTCTACAAAAAGACTATTAACTGCACAGAGTCGCCAGAAAAGTTATAGTGATACCAGGCGAAGAGACCTTGAATTTGAGGTAGGTGACTTTGTATTTCTCAAAGTATCACCTATGAAGGGTGTTCAGAGGTTTGGCTTGCGTGGGAAGTTAGCACCCAGGTTCATGGGTCCCTTTGAAATTATTCAACGGATTGGAAAAGTTGCTTATAGACTTGCGCTTCCTCCACATCTTTCGGCAATACATGATGTATTTCATGTATCAAATCTGAGAAAGTACATTAGGGATCCAGAGCATAAGATAACTTATGATGATTTACATGTTGATCCAGACTTGACATACCAAGAGATACCTATGCAAATACTTGAAAGGGATATCAAGAAGTTGAGAAACAAAGAGGTGCCTCTAGTTAAAGTATTATGGCGGAACCAAGAGTTTGAAGAAGCCACATGGGAACCTGAGGCAGAAATGAGAGAGAAATACCCCTATTTATTTGAGTAATAACACTGTGTATTGTATATCTTCTTTATAAATGAAATGACGTTCATTCTCTTTAAGGTTGTTATGATTTCAATCCTCATTAAGGTTGTTATGCCTGCATTTCTAGTCTCAAGGATGGGACTTCCTTTAAGGTTGTTATAATTGTAAAGCCTTGAACTTGGTATATCTCGGATCATATATAATAATATCCGGCTCGTCAAGAGGAAACCAACGGAATTTGTTTCGTGTGAATCGAACTTCGTTTCGATTTGTTATGAATTTCGGAAGAAAGAGAAGTAAGGAAGGCTAAGATGTCATTAACACATAATGATTGTCATTAACCTATAATGACTGTCATTAAGACTAATTAAACATGATTAAAGAAACTAATGATCGATTAAAAACCGCTAAATATCATTACATAACACTAATCAATAGTTAGCAAAAGATAAGCGTAAGCCGCGAAAGTTAAATTGTGATTAGTGAAAGTTAATCACGATTAGTGTTAATTAAGCGTCATTAGCGAATCTAGAATCCTCTAGAATGTTCTAACTTAAGCTCCAAGTTTGGGATAAGTTTTGGCTAAAACTATGGGCCAAAACCATGAGCCGCTAAACCATGGTTAAGGTCTAAACCATGGTTTTCTAACCATAGTTAGTGGTTTTCGGGAGCCTATAAATAGACCCCCCTACCCATTCATTCTCTACGATTTCCACTACCACCACCACCCCAAGGGCTAGGGTCGAGAGGTCGGGAGGAGGAGTGGGAGGCGAGGAAGGAGCGCTAGCGAAGCGCTGCCGGGAGAACGAGGAGGAGAAAGGTATGATCCTCTCTTAGTTTGCTTCGTAAGCTAGGCTTTTAATTCATACTCTTGTTCTTCTAAGTTCTGTTCTTCATTCATCTTTCTTTCCGATTCATTTTCCTGTTGTGGTTCGAGGAGAAATCTGTGTAACACCCTACTTAGGTGCGGGTGGTTATGCACGTTAGTGATCCTGTGATTCGTCACATGTTCACTCATCTAAGACGTGTGGTGTCTACCGATTCTCCATCGTTTATATTTCTATTATTCGTATTATTCTTTTATAGTTATTTTGATGTAGAAATCTGTGTAATACCCTACTTAGGTGCGGGCGGCTATGCACGTCAGTGACCCTGCGATTCATCACACGTTCACTCACCTAAGATGTGTGGTGTCTACCAGTTCTTCATCTCTTGTTGTTGAGTATATTCTTTCAGTTTCGTTGTTAGTTTCCTCTCGATTGATTTTATAGAGGAAACTCTTTTCGCTTTTATTTTGAAATATGTCCCGATATAAGGGGAAACTCTGCCGAAATTTTCCGAGAAATATATCCTGATATAAGGGGAAACTCTGCTGAAATTTTCCGAGAAATATGTCCCGATATAAGGGGAAACTCTACCGAAATTTTAAAAGAAAATATGTTCTTGACGTTTTTTGTGTTCTTCGCGTTCTTCGTGTTCTTCGTTCGTTCTTCGCGTTCTTGACATGTTCTTAGTGTTTTGATACGAAAATGAAATTCGATCTTTTCAGGAGCCTTAAAATAGCCTTTCTAAAAATGAAACACGATAAAGCCTTGCATACACGAGAGAGAGCTCGATTAGGTAACGAAATCTTCCTTTTGTTGTTGGGTTTTTATAAGAAATTATTGAAATTCTTGATTTTGTGTTCTTTGCTACGAAGAAACCTAATTTTGGCTATTTTTGAAAAAGTCTGAAGAATTGCTTTGTGATTCCCACTAAAATAAGGTTTACGCATCAAATTGATGCGTTGGCTCTGAAAATTAGGGTTTGGGGGTTAAAATAGGCATAAATACGAGTATATATATATGGTTATGAATAATATATATGTGAGTATATACTAAGTGTTATTGATTATGCAAATCGAAGACTTAAACGAAAGAATTACATAATGGGAATTGATGTGGTTTGAGTTAGATCCTGAAAAGGATTGTGTGTCACGTTAAGAATGACTAGGAGTAGAACTACAGATCGGGTATGCAACCTGTAGGTTTGTCGGAAGGAACCCGTATTGCCGTTTCCCTACCTAGGTGGTACACGGTTGCCCTGTTATGATAAGTGCACACAATTTGAATGTTTTGCAACGCGTGATATCGGGAGCCAATATATTCGGGTTAGAACGACGGAAGATGTGGTCGTACCATTTAGAGGCACGGGTGGTTCAATAGCGGCTTGGTCACGATAATATGTATTTAAAGCCACTAGGTTATATGATTAAATGTTAGCATGAGGTTTTAAGCAACCGAGTCCTCGAGGACGGTGTGCTCTTTTGATTTTCCAGGTTGGGGGTTGAGACCTTGTTTAATAAAAGAAAAGGAAATTGTCAGGGTAGTATTTGAGGATTGGTTGAGGCGACGTGCGGCGGCATAAGCTTACCAAGATCAACACAATCTCCAATCCCGAAGTGTCCACAGCTTCGGAGTCCAAGAATGGTGGGGTTCCCCTGGACTAATCCCTGATGTAGAATAGAAAGGAATAGGACTTAAATTAATGAGAAGGAATAAAACTTTTGTGATATCAAGTTTTGAAAAATTACACAATTTGTTTACTTTTCTCTTCTTCTTTACTTAGCATTCGCTAATTTTTATCATATGATTTATGGAAAATCCAACAGGTATCGGTGAGCCATCGCAAGGAATTTAAAAAAAATACATCCAGCTTACATACTAGACATCCAGCCAGGCACAGTAACTTTACTCTTTAAGGTAGTTAGTAATCTTTTGTATATTTTCCTTTTACGCTGATGTACATGTAAATGGTTATAGTGGGACAATGTATTATCTGAACTTTATTTTGTGAATGGAGAAGTGTTGAAATACTTTCTTCTGAGTATTTTTATTTGTAGTCTGTTTCTGAATGTTAGTTGTGATTACTGAATAAATAATTGATGAGTAACCAGATCCGGTTATGGGAGGTTTCGACGGCTCCGGAAACGGGGTCGCAACAGAAATTAATTATTTGAATGTATCTTTCCAAAATCGTCTTCCTTTTTTAAGGATTTGATATAATTGAAAATATAAAAGGCTCAAACGTATTAAATCCTTCCAAAACCGTGCTCCTTCGAAATAGGCAACCAATCAAATGGAAATACACGTGGCGTGCTCACGTTTAGTGCTCACCGCAACTCAAATGGGCACATGGCTCACTGGATAAGCTATCTCTCTCTCCCTCTCTCTCTCTCTCTCTCTCTATATATATATATATATATATATGAGGGCTGATCCTATGAGATGAGATTTTTGTGAGATGGTGAGATGGGAGATTCTAGGCCACTAGTTTCAGTCAGGAGAGAGAAACCAGGAGAGAAAATGTTGAAATTAGTGGTCTAGAATCTTCCATCTCACCATCTCACCAAATCTCATCTCATAGGATCACTCCTCATATATATATATATATATATATATATATATATATATATATATATGGGGGGAGCCTTCCAATGAGATGCACCTTTCTTGGGTACATGGAAAGCCCATCACGAGATCCGTTAGATCTCGATCTAGTGGTTTTTCTTCCAAAAGGGTATTTTAGTCCATACATTTTCGTTTTAAATTTGAATTTAATTTTGAATTTGAAATTTATTTCATCTTTGTATTTTTTCCATTTTTAGCGCGTCTGATTTGGTATTTTTTGTTGCCTTTTAATTAATGAAGTTTCGCTAACGTGGTAGCATTTTCGCGCAATGCAGCATAACAGATCTCTTTGTAAAATACCCGTTGATATTGTAGAACTGTATCCTGCATTGTAAAATAAAATCACAATTAGTAATAGTAATATTATTATAAGAGGAAAGGGAGCCTGCTCCCGGTTGCAGGCAACTTCCCTGCAGCATATTCACCAGCCGTCGGATGCCACCATCACAGACCGTTGGATCTCCCAAAAAGCAAAAGTAAAATCCCCACTTTCCTCCCCCGCTTTCCTTCCCCGTGCTCCCGCTCTCTCTCATGTCGAGAAATCGTTGCGCCTTACCCGCTCCCCGTACGACTCCAGCTTCTCCGTCGGTACCCCGTGCGGCCCGTAACTCTTCCTCCGGTTCCCCGCGCAGCCCCCACCTCCTCTCCCGCCCCACTCACCCCTCCCAACCACCCCCCCCCATCCCATATCTCATCACGCCCTAACTACCCTCACGCGCCCTCCAACGATGTCGCATGTGTCTTACTTCACTGGCGCTTCCCATACCTGCACGTGCCTTCTCCATTCAGCGATGCCGCCATTGAACCCACATCATAGCAACCCGTCTATCTTCTTCCCCATTGTGTCAGACAGTCTCTGAGTTATGTTAGAGCTTAACAGCAGAGCATCAATAGACAACACCTGATGACTCGGGAGAGGATTGAATTTCATCTGTTCAACCATAATGTCGTCCTTCTACGTTGTTTGATAACTTTGTTTTGGATATGCATTCTACATATCATTCACCTTGGAAATTCCATGGGTAATTAATGTTTGACTTGGACCACAACACAGTGGAAATGAGAATGATAGTTCGGAAGTACGTTAGTGAAATTTCAACGCCATAAGTACTATATTTGAAGGGATATTAGAATTTTTTTCTCTAATTACATAATGTCCATGTTATGTGTTCTCTGAAATAAGTTGCATCTCATTACAGGAAATAGACACGTTTGGGTTTTTTCACTGTCGTGTTGCATTTGATTCTCATTGCTTTAACATTTATTGACTGTTAATTGATTGGGATGAGGTGGACTTATATATGATGTTTCATTGAATCAAAATACACAGAACATAAAGTAGATAAATGACAAATCACTTGAGAAATTTCAGTTTGCCAGTGGCTGAACTAGATACGCGGAACAAAAGAATCTTTGTACAGAGGTATACATGGTGCGTACACAATGTCTGTATTTTTAAATCAAAATTTTCTCATTCTCACATATTTTGTAATTTTCATTTTCTTGATTTTTTTTAGCCACAAGCATCATTCACTATGGAAGGAGTATTGACAAAGACTTGTAAATTTGTAATAAAAGAAACTGGATAATCAAAATAGATCTCCAGTGATCAAAATATACCAAAAAAACTGGATTATATTATTGCTATTGTAAATTACTATTGTTGATATGCCTTAAATCCTAACCATCTGACCCAGGTTGAAGAACTGCATATGCATCCCCTGCCGTACCATACCCCAACAAGACGGGGGTCTCGTTGTCCGGTCAGCGAGCCTGGGGGGGTCTAGGGGGGAGCAGGTGCCCCCCCCCCCCCTGCGGGGGTGTGGGGGCAGCGCCCCCGGCAAAATTTTTTTGGAGCGGTTCTATTTGTATTCAGGTATTTGGATCCTTCTATTTTTAGGGATCCGTCTGTATGGGAGTGCTATATATAAACTCCTTAGGGTTAGGGTTTTAAAATATCCTCTGTACTCATTCTTTTCTCCACATAGTGAAACCGATCGCTGCCGCCCAAGGACGTAGCCCAGTTACAGGTGAACCTTGTAAATCCGTGTGTTTGCATTCTTGCTTGTTTGATCTTGTTTGTGCGTGTTTGCTTCCGCGATTCGCAACAAACTGGTATCAGAGCCTCGGGTTCCGTCAGGATCATCCAGCAAGATGTCGTCACACAATATGAAGATCGAGAAGTTCACAGGGAAGAACAGATTCAGTCTATGGTAGATCAAGATGTGCGCCCTTCTGAAGCAGCAGGGCATATGGGCGCCGTTGGACCAGGAGCGTGCGAAGGCACTCGAACCCTCCGAGTTGACGTGCAGGAAGAGAAGGCGCACTCAACGATTATGCTGTGTCTGGCGGACGAGATTATCGCGGAGGTTGCTGATGAGACTTCTGCGGCCGGTATGTGGTTGAGACTCGAAAGTCTATACATGACGAAGTCTCTGACCAACAAGTTGCTTTTGAAGCAACGTTTGTTCTCTCTCTCCGCATGCAGGAAGGTACATCTCTTAAAGAACATCCAGATCGCTTAAATACATTGTTGATGGATTTAAGAAACGTAGATGTTAAGATTGAAGATGAGGATGCTGCTTTGATTTTGTTAGTTTCTCTTCCATTATCATTTGAGAATTTTATTCAATCGTTCATTGTGGGAAGAGAATCGATAACCCTAGAGGAAGTTCGCGCGAGTCTGCATACGCGTGAACTTCGACATATGGCTACCGGGAAGCAGGACTCTAACGCTGCAGGTTTGGTTATGACTCATGAGAAGAGTCATGCCAATTCTGGCTACGCAAAGAAGGGAAAGCAGAAGTCCAAATCGAAGAATCACAATGCTAGGGACATTTGCAATTACTGCAAGGAACCTGGACATTGGAAGAAGGACTGCCCGAAGAAGAAAGGGAAAGCCACAGTTGCTGTCGTGGCTCATGGAGGCGCAGATTCTAAAGATGACCTGGTTCTCACCGTCACAGATCAGACGACCACAGACAACACATGGATTCTTGATTCAGGTTGTTCTTACCATATGACTCCCAATGAAGACTGGTTCTACAACTACGAGAAGATAGATGGCGGGAACGTTTGTCATGGAGAATGATGCAGCATGCAAGATAGTAGGGGATCGGCTCTGTGAAGATCAAGATGCATGATGGAGTCGTGAGGACGGTCACAGAAGTACGTCATGTCCCTGATTTGAGGAAGAACCTAATATCCCTTGGAGTCTTGGACTCTAAAGGATATAGGTACAGTGCTGAAGGTGGAGTCATGCAGGTTGCCAAAGGCGGGATGGTTGTCATCAAGGGAAACAAGCCAGAAGACCCTATACATCCTGCAAGGGTCTACAGTTACAGGTTCTATTGCAGTATTGTCCCAAGCCGTAAGATCAGAGTCCGAATTGTGACATATGCGGCTAGGACACATGAGTCAGATGGGGATGAATATCCTCAATCAGAAGGGTCTCATCGGGGATCTCAATGGATCTAAGCTGGAGTTCTGTGAGCATTGCGTGTTCGGAAAACAACACAGAAAGCAATTCAGTAAAGCTATCCACAGGACGAAGGAGACACTTGACTACATCCATGCTGATTGTTGGGGCCCTTCACGGGTTCCATCTTTGGGAGGCGCTAGGTATTTTCTATCTATTATTGATGATTATTCCAGGATGGTGTGGGTGTATATTATGAAGCACAAGAGCGAATCATTTCAGACCTTCAGTCAGTGGAAGATCTTGGTGGAAAATCAGACTTCTAAGAAGGTGAAGCATCTTCGCACAGATAACGGACTGGAGTTCTGTTCATCGGAGTTCAATGAGTTCTGCAAGGAGGAGGGTGTTGCGAGACACCTTATCGTTAGAGACACGCCACAACAAAATGGAGTTCCTGAACGAATGAAAGGACGCTTCTGGAGAGAGCAAGGTGCATGCTCTCTAATGCTGGACTTGGTAGAGAATTCTGGACTGAAGCTGTGAATACAGCCTGTTACGTGGTGAATCGGAGTCCCGCGTCTGCCATTGATTGCAAAACACCCATGGAGGTATGGTCTGGTAATCATGCTGATTATTCTATTTTACGAGTCTTTGGTTGTGCTGCCTATTATCATGTTAGTAAAGGAAAGTTAGAACCAAGGGCAAAGAAAGGGGTGTTTACAGGATATGGTGCAGGAGTGAAGGGGTATAGAATCTGGTCCCCTTATGAGCATAGAATTATTGTTAGCAGGGATGTTACTTTTGATGAGAATTCTGTGCTTCACTCGAGTAGTGAGTCTGTTAATGCAGGGACAAGTGATGATGTGCCCGAACAGGTGGAGTTCGAACTGACACCAAGTAGTGATCACGTAGTTGGTCACACCACTCCTGATCAGGCTGTTGTTGAACAGCCTGAAGCAGAGCAACCAGAAGAGAGGCAACCTAGTATTGCTACTGATCGGTCCCGTAGAGAGATACATCCACCGTAGAGATACGGATTCGAAGACATGGTTGCATTTGCACTGCAGGTTGCGGAGGAGGCAGAGTCACCAGAACCCTCCACTTACAGGGAGGCAATATCTGGGGCAGAATCTGAGCAGTGGATTGTTGCTATGGGTGAGGAGATGGAGTCTCTTCACAAGAATCAGACATGGGAACTTGTCAAATTGCCAAAGGGGAGGAAGATCGTTGGATGCAAATGGGTCTTCAAGAAAAAGACAGGAATTTCAGACAGTGAAGGCATCAGATACAAAGCACGCCTAGTTGCGAAGGGTTACAGTCATAAGGAAGGTGTGGATTACAACGAGATATTTTCTCCTGTTGTAAGACATCCATCCATCAGGGTGCTACTAGCTCTTGTAGCACATCAAGACTTGGAGCTGGAGCAGTTAGATGTGACGACAGCCTTCTTACATGGTGAACTCGAAGAAGACATTCTTATGAGCCAATCAGAGGGATTCCTATCTCAGGGCAAGGAAGATCATGTATGTAGATTGAAGAAGTCTTTGTATGGGCTTAAGCAGTCTCCCGGGCAGTGGTACAAGAAGTTTGATAGTTTCATGACTGATCATGGGTTCACAGGAGCCCATACGACTGTTGTGTTTACCACAACAAGGTGGAGGATGGATCCTTCATCTATCTGTTACTGTACGTCGATGATATGTTGATTGCTGCCAAACAGAGGAGTACCATAGATGATCTGAAGAAGCTCCTTAGTTCAGAATTTGACATGAAGGATCTTGGTGCAGCGAAGAAGATTTTAGGGATGGAGATCATTAGAGATCGTGCAGAAGGGAAACTTTTCTTATCTCAGAAGAACTACATTGAGAAAGTTCTACTGAGATTTGGGATGTCTACAGACAAGCCTCTAAGTACTCCATCCGCTTCAAATATTCATCTCTCAGTTTCTTTTGCACCACAATCAAATGTTGATAAGGAATACATGTCATGTGTTCCCTATGCCAGCGCAGTTGGGAGTCTTATGTATGCCATGGTATGCACAAGACCTAACATCGCTCATGCTGTGAGCGTTGTTATTAGATTCATGGGTAACCCAGGGAAGGAGCATTGGCAGGCAGTCAAGCGGATTTTCCGCTATCTGAAAGGAACAACATACATTGGCCTCATTTATAGAAGTGATTCAGAGTGCTTGGTTGTTGGATATTCAGATTCAGACTATGCAGCAGATATTGATGGGAGGAGATTGATGACATGCTACGTCTTCACTTTAGGGAATTCAGTCATCAGTTGGAAGGCTACCTTACATCCATCGGTTACTTTGTCTACTACAGAGGCAGAATATATGGCACTGACAGAGGCTGCAAAGGAAGGCATTTGGCTGAAGGGCTTACTTGGAGACCTCGGTCTGCAACAAAATCAGGCTACAGTATATTGTGACAGTCTTAGTGCAATATGCTTAGCCAAGGATCATGTTCATCATGAGAGAACCAAGCACATAGATGTCAGATATCACTTCATTCGTCTGAGAAGAGGATCAAGGTGAAGAAGGTTGGTACAACAGATAATCCAGCTGATATGGTCACGAAGGCGGTTCCTGGGAGTAAGTTCAAACATTGTTTGGACTTGCTCAATGTCGACAGTTGGGAGTAGCCCCAGGGAGGGGCTGGCAGTGGCACGGCGAAGCTTAGCGAAGCTTCTCAGAGGATTCAATTCAAGGTGGAGATTGTTGATATGCCTTGAATCCTAACCATCTGACCCAGATTGAAGAACTGCATATGCATCCCCCTGTCGTACCATACCCCAACAAGACGGGGGTCTCGCTGCCCGGTCAGCAATCCTGGGGGGTCTAGGGGGGAGCAGGTGCGCCCCCCCTGCGGGGGTGTGGGGGCAGCGCCCCCGGCGAAATTTTTTTGGAGCGGTTCTATTTGTATTCGGGTATTTGAATCCTTCTATTTTTAGGGATCCGTCTGTATGGGAGTGCTATACATAAACTCCTTAGGGTTAGGGTTTTAAAGTATCCTCTGTACTCATTCTTTTCTCCACATAGTGAAACCGATCGCCGCCGCCCAAGGACATAGCCCAGTTACGGGTGAACCTTGTAAATCCGTGTGTTTGCGTTCTTACTTGTTTGATCTTGTTTGTGCGTTTTTGCTTCCGCGATTCGCAACAACTATTCATCAGCATAAGCCATAATCTTGCAGGCCCATTGCAGTCGTACATTCTCTGTATATATCAACAAATTTTAACTATTTCGAAATTAAAACTTTTTGCAAAGACTTGTTTAAAAAAGTAGGATTTAGTTCTCTATCAATAATGGTTTTTGATAGCATTGACTGCATTCTGGAACTGATTCTACTTTGTCCAAATACCCTATACATGTTTGTTGCCATATGGAAATCAAGAAGTTGAGATAGTCACATACAAGTTGAGCTAGTCCACATTTGATCAATCCAAGTGCAGTTATGAAAGGCTTTTTCAAAATATAACGCACAACTAAAAGTTGTGTGATTGTTGCAATGATATAAAATGTTATCCTTTCTTTATGAAATATCAATCTAGGAGATATGCAAATGAATGTAATCTCCAGCAAAATGCATATAATCCAATTGACAATTACAACAATAATTATGACCAATACAAAAAAAATATTTATCGACACCAATGCCCAATCTAACAAATAAGCTTAGCACTAAGTACATACGAGAACATAGCCAAGAAGTCCTTATCTATACGCAATTCCATTATTATACAATCTATACATTGATAAATGCATTGTTTGATTCACAGTTTATACATAAAGTAACAAAACAACGTCCACGATCTATCGATTCTGTGTTGACTCCGGTGCCCAATCAAGATAACAGATCTATCGATTCTGTGTTGGATGCATCCATGATGTAATAAAATAGCATCATACGTTGGTCAAATTCCTCGTCTTCCTAAAGCAGGTAGACGTTGACAGGACCAGAATCCTCGTCTTCTTCAACAACATCCCAACAAGTGAACTAATAAATCAAAGGAAGGAAAGAAAAGATTTAAATTTGAGGATTCTAAATCCCACATCTTATTCGAAGAACTAACCCTAAGCTATGTGGCAGGAGGAGGGAGAGCAGTGGCTTGGGAGTACGAGCAAGGAGGGCACACGAGGGAAAGATGATGGCATGAGGTTGAACCCGTACGAGGGAGCAGCTCGAGGACACAAGGGAGGAAGAGGGGACGAAGGATTTGAGGGCCCTGCGGGGGACCATTGGTGGAGCTAGGGGATGCACGTGGGAACGGAGAAGGAGCTGGGGGTGGTGGGTGTTGGGAGGGGTTGCTATGATGTGGGTTCAATGGAGGCATCGCTGGATGGAGGAAGGCACATGCAGGTATGGGAAGCACCAGTGAAGGAAGACACAGGCAACGTCGCTGGAGGGCGCGTGAGGGGAGTTAGGGCGTGACGAGATATTTGATGGGGGTGTTGGGAGGGGTGAGTTGGGCGGGAGAGGAGGTGGGGGCTGCGCGGGGGAACCGGAGGAAGAGTTAGAGGCCGCACGGGGTACCGACGGAGAGGCTGGATTCGCACGGGGAGCGGGTAAGGCGCAACGATTTCTCGACATGAGAGAGAGCGGGAGCACGGGGGAGAAAAGCGGGGGAGGAAAGTGGGGATTTTACTTTTGCTTTTTGGGAGATCCAACGGTCTGTGATGGTGGCATCCGACGACTGGTGAAGATGCCGCATGGAAGTTGCCTACAACCGGAAGCAGGCTCCCTTTCCTCTTATTATAATTGTAATTTTAATAACACTATTGTAAAAGTTCATATACGTTTTGTAAAATCTGTATGAAGATTGTAAATCCACACCAACAATTATGTACGTTTTTCACAAAAAAATGTACGGTACTTTCACGCCCTGCAGAATGCCAAGCATCTTTGTAAAATTCGAATCCACATTGTAAATTTGCATTCTTTATTGTAGAATAAGATCACAGTTAGTAATACAATTATTGTTGTAATTATAAATTTGGTAATATCTTTGTAAAAAAAGGTCTCATATATGTAGGAAATATCTTTGTATTTGTAAATTCTGGTCTGAGATTGTAAAATCCCCCTCTGAAACATATATTTGAGTCTCATAAATAGTTTTTGTCATATAACGGAATATAAATAAATGTAAAAAAACAAACTGAAATTTATAAAAAATGATATGATATTGTAAAATACAATCTGAGATTGTAAAAAAATATTCGAGATTGCAAAAAAGGATCTCTTATTGTAAAAAACTGGGCAAGGCCTCCATCTCCAGCATTCTTACTCTACCCGCACCTCCTCCGCCCTTCTCCTCCAATACCCACCTCCTCCATGCATGTCCTCCTCCGCCCACATACCTCCATTCACACTCTCCTTCAACCTTCTCCTCCATGATCCACCTCCTCCACGCGTAGCCATCACCCTCACGCGACACCGCCTTTATTAGATGCAAGAAAACAACCTTGGAGAATGCCATCACGACCACCGTAGAGCAACGCGTTGCATCCACTATTTTGAACGCCATCACTGACGAGCAGCAACCTCCTCCCCTCAATGCTGCCGTCGAGAGAGAGATAGATGGAGGAGAGGAACCTCGCGTGGCAATCGAGATCGAGAGAGACAGTGGGAGAGAGAGAGAGAGAGGAAAGATGAGATATTTGTTGTATTCTAAATTTAGAATAGGGTAAATTACAAAAAGGGACTCATCTTTACATCGATTCCCAAATTAAGAACTAAATTTTAGTTTGTAACAAATAGGGGACTAACTTTTAACTTAACGTTATAGTCCCCAACATCGTCACTGGGCGGCTCAACCCATAGCTGTAGTTGACGAAAATACCCCCGAAGAGCACCCTCCAGCCTCTTCTCCTTCCCCTCGCTGTAGACGGCGGAGATGAGCCTCTAGGCTTCTGCCGCGATAATGTGCCCGACTTTTCGACGCAGGCGTACCACCCTGCCCCCTACCACCTCCGCCGCCTTCCGCCCAAAACATCCTCCTTCTTCTTGCTCCTTAGTATGATCATCTTCTCATGCACACCGGTGCAAGGACAAATTCTGGGATATCAAGTGGGAAGCCTCAGCATCCTCATCCCATCGTCCACATGTCCCGACAATGCAAAAGGTCTGTATATCTTATACTACTAACATAATTGCATGGCATCTTAATTGATTGGATGATTGGTATTGTGCTACAGGTGCAGATGGTGCGATGTCCTAGTCATTGGCAATGCTATTCGTGAAATGTCCTTCACAAATCTTCTATAATATCCAGCTAATTCCAGAAAAGATCGTATTTCTGTGACAGTCTTCGGGCGTTCCCAACTCATCACCGCACTAACCTTTATAGGATCAACTGATATACCTTCCCCAGAAATAACATGGCCTAAGAAAGATACTTCAGATAGCCAGAAGTCACATTTGCTATATTTAGCATATAGTTTGTTCTTCCTTAGAGTTTCAAGTGCCTTCATGAATTGATGTTCATGCAGATAATTATCCTTTGAGTAAATAAACACATCATCAATAAAGACTACTACAAAGTGATCTAAGAACTCCTTGAATACTCTATTCATGAGATCCATGAAGGCTGCTGGAGCATTTGTTAGTCCAAAAGGCATAACTAATAATTCATAATGCCCGTATCTAGTTCGAAAAGCTGTCTTAGGAATATCTGTATCTTTAATTTTCAACTGATGGTATCCAGATCTTAAATCAATCTTGGAATACAAAGTTGAACCTTGTAGCTGATCAAAGAGATCATCTATTCTTGGCAGAGGATACTTGTTCTTTACGGTCTTCTTGTTTAGTTGTCTATAGTCAATGCACAACCGCATTGACCCATCCTTTTTCCTAACAAATAAGACAAGTGCACTGTTGGGCTGGATTTTTTCAGACGGGATTTTTGATTATTTTTTTATCCCCGGCAACGGCAAAATTTTGTTGAGGAAGGAATTTATTGCCGGGAATTAATTGATGGTGAAAATAATGTATAAGTCGTTGTTTCTCCCCAAAACCCGCGCTCAACAAAAGATTATTTTTTTTATGTTTGCTACTTATTAACCTGTATAGCGGACAGGGTCGAACTCAGGGAGGCTACAATTCCCGAGGGTTATTCAATTAATCAGAAACTAATTAAAAGAAAACAGGAATCTCAAAGGACAACTATCCTTGGTTTTTGTGATTTTTTTAATCTTTTTAATTTTTTTCAATTTTTTTATTTCTATTTTTTTAATTTTCTGATTTTCAATTTTTTAGTGATTTTGATTTTGCATTTTTTTTAATTTTCAAAAATAATGCGAACAATGTGATTAAACTCAGAAAATATGCACACCAACTCTTTTTGCAATTTTTCAATTAATCAAAGAAACTCAGAAAAATCCAAGGAAAATATTTTTGGGTTCTAAAAATTTAGAAATGATTTTGAGAATTTTTATGGAATTTTCAGATGTTTTTATATTTTTCTAAAAATCAGACAATGAGGAAACAAGAAAATGTGGACAGCCTGGAGTAATTTGCAATTTAAAAATCTTTTAAATGCCCAAAACTCATGGCTACTAATTTTAAGAAAAACTAGAAATAATTATCTACAAACAGGAACTGGAATCACAATTTTTGGATTTTTGTGGAATTTTTTATGATTTTTAGAAGATTTTTGATATTTTTCAATTTTTTTGGGTTTTATAAAGAATTAAAGAGTGGAAATTGGTCAGAAATTAAAAGATAATGAAATACAACTAATTTATTTTTTTGGAATTTTTGGAACAATATTCGAATTTTTATGAATTTTGGAATTTCAAACAATGAAAAAGACACCGTTTTTGATTTTTTAATAATACCAAATGAAAGCAAAATGCAACAAAAAATTTATGCTAGATGGATATGAACATCAGGGGCACAGCACAAATTTCTCAAAATTTTTGAAGCATGAGAGACATTTATTTCAATAGAAGATCAAGCAAACTATAATTAAGCAGTTTAGGGGTCAAAAAGTAAATACGTTTTGTTTTTACATCAAATAAATAACAGAAATGAAATATAGGATGAGTTTCGCAATTTACCCAATATGCCACTGCTTTGGAGACTGGCAAGGACCTCTTTGTAGATTTGAGAACTCCAGAGGTATTGATTGTAATTTTGCCAATAAAATAATAAACCCTAAGAGAGGGTTCCGTTCTTTTTCAATCTGGACAAGAGACAACAAAGGGCCGCCGCCCCTTGTTCTTCTTCTCCACGCGAGGGGCGGGCGACGCCTGATGGGGCGGGGATGCCGCTGCGGCTGGAGGCACGTCGAGCGGGAGATCGGAGGGCGCGGCAGATGCGGAGGAGGGCGGCGTGGATGAGCCGCCGCCGGGATGATCAGGGAGGACGCGGGGCCTGGAGGCGCGTCGACTGCGGCGGTCAGCTGATGAGCGAGGGCCAGCGATGGAGCGGTCTGGGGGCGGCGCAGTTCGCGCGGTGGTGGCGCGTGCCGCCGCCCAGATCTGGAGGAGCGGGGGCTTCCGATGACGGTGGTCTTCAACGGCGGAGGAGGATCGCGAGGACGGCGGCGCGGTCGCCCCGTGCGGCGGAGGGCGCGGCAGATACGGGCGATCGGCGCCGCACCGCCTTGGCTCCCTTGGTGGAGACGGGACTGCGGCCCAGCAGCCGCACGCGGCTGAAGCGGAGCACCGAGGAGGTGCGGGCCGCGGCAGGAGCGGTTGCTGGCGCTGGAGGGCGGCGCCGCTATGGCGTGGCCACGTTGGAGGGCTGTGGAAGAAGGTGCGGGCGGCAGGGGTGACGGCCGGCCGCCTGCTGCAGATTTTTTTATTTTATTTTTTTGTATTTTTTTTGAATGTAAACAATAATAACAAAATAAAAACTTTTTTTGTTTTTTTTTGTTTTTTTTTTGTTTTTTTTGCCAATCCGAAATATAAAATAAAACAGAAACTGATTTTTTTTCTTTTTAATATTCCTGCAAAACAAACGTTAGAGATAAAAAGAGAAATTTTTTTTGTTTTATTAATGGTCCTGCAACACAAATGTTAGAAATAAAGGATTTTTTTTATTTATCTACAAAATCGGAATGTGAACGAGGATTCGGCGAAAGTGAGGAATTCGAATCCGGCTCTCCGACCACCGTGCGTGGTCGGAGTTGAGAGATCGTGGGAGATAGAATTTGAAGACAGAGAGATTGAGAAGATGAGATGAAGAATCGTGTTGGTGGCGGATAAAAAAATTCGTGACGACTATTTTTTTAGATCTAGAGGAACAAAAATGATGATGAAAAATAAAATGCGATAAAATAAGAAAAACGATTAAACTAAGATAAAAATGCGAAGAAAAATACGGATCTCACCTTAGGAGCGGAAAATGGACCGTGATCGCCTCGACAAGGCCGACTCGCTGTCACCGGACGGCTTGGAGGCTAGGCAACTTCCTCGACAAAATTTCTCTCGAAGATCGGGCTCCTCTCTCTAAAGATTGATCAAGTTGGAATGAGGGAGAAGGAGCCATATAAATAGAAGAGATGAAATTTGAATTTTTTTTTAAAGGGATAATGGAGATGAAAATTGAAAATGAATTTTTGAATTTTTTTGGTGGGAGGGAGATGAAATTTGAAAAAGAAAATAAAAGAGAGATAAAACTAATTACAAAATTATCTAATTTTTTTTGGATTTTCGTCACTTTATTTATTTGAATTAAAAAATGTTATTTTTTTAGTTTTTTATAAAGGTTAATTAAAAATAGCAACTATATACATATACTATATACATATGTGACATTATATACAAGGTTAAATGACGAATTAGCCCCTTTTTGTGTTTTAAGAATTTATTATTATATTTTTTTAATTTTTATTTTTTAAAAAAAATCAGTGGGATTAATTTACAATATATACAAATATAATATACACAAAATACATGGGAAAATTGCACAAACCACCCCAGAAAACCGACTTTTCATCCGTAACTCCAAAAATTATGAAAATATGGCCATTTTGGAGATAATTTAATTTCGAGTTCAATGGAACTGAGATTGATTCAATTTGAGCTCATATGGAGACGGAATTGGTCTTTCAATTAGTGCTTAATGGCTTTTTCCAAGTGTGGCTACTTTTATTCTGTACAAGATTTAATTGTGCAATCAATTTTAGTAATTAGAACACATTTTTATTTACAACTTTGATTTTGAATGTTATTTGATTTGAAGTCAGTTAAGGTACAAATAAATTAGTGTCAGTTTTATACAGATATATACAAAATGAGTGAGAACACATTTTTTTGGATTTTCTGGTTGAGGACCCTATCTCCCCCTACTTTATTCCTGGTCGATCAGGTCACGTCTTGACCTTCTCTCGGGGTTCGGGTCAGCCTGTACACAGTCTTCCTTTTTTTATTTCTTTTCTTTATTTATTTTTTTATTTTCTTTTCTTTATTTTTCCTTTCTTTCTTTATTTATTTATTTTAGGTTAAAATTAGTCAGATATGTACAATATTTACACAGATGCAAGTTAGTAAGAATATGGAGTTAGCGTTATATGCAGGTGTTTTATAAGGGATTTTAAGCTAAAATAAATGAATAAAGATGACGAATCGCAGATTCATCATCCCCCTATGCTTGACCTTTGCTAGTCCCTTAGCAAACACTTATTTGGAAGAATAAGTGCAAAGAAAAAGAAAAAGAAAAAGAAAGGGAAAATAAAGAAAGTAGGACAACATTGAGTATTAAACTTATCTTCATAAAATTGTAGTTTGGAGCTCTGTCGGACCTTTGGATTATTTGTGTGTCGGAACTTCGATGAGACTTAGAATTTTAAAAACAACAGCCTTCAAGTTCTACACATCATTGTCACAGTTTCGGCTCAGAAGTCATCTTAGATCAATCCTCTTCCTAAAGCACACCCTATGAACATTGAACAATCGACTCATGTGTGTGAGAGGTTTTAGCTCTTCCCATCCAGAATGCAGGACTACCATGCAAATCTCCTCTCCAATAACTCGTCCTCGGGGAGTCAGGTATTTCCTTCTAAGGTCTGTCGCGCTGTGTTCACAATCGAATAGGGGGAGAAGTTAGAAGAAAGAGAAAAGAACTGGAGGGTGGCCAGTGTAGTCACCTCTCCTTGTGGAGATGGCCAGTGTAGCCGAGTCTCCACCAAGATCTGCAGGTTTCTTGAAGCTTGGACCTTTTTGGTCAGATATTTATTTGGTAGTGGCTTCTTTGTATTTGTATTTTTGGTGGTTCTGCTTGGATCTTGTTTGCCCTTACGGATATAGAATCTTTTGTGTCCGTACATTTTTTGGGGTCTTAGAAAAAATTGTGCCCAGCCGTCCATCCCTTTTCCGAAGCTTTATTTCAACCCGTACTCCGGTCTTTAGATTTCCACGCTACCAGAAAAGAAACTCACACAGTCTTCCCACATCCCGTCTGAGTTGAGCTAAGTGCATAGTGCGAGAGTACAAATTGATTCCCTATTCCAGAGTTATACCCAGAATGAAGAGACCAGGTTAGACACTAAGAGTCAAACGCTCCACATTGTCATGTGGAACTCAAAGAATTAAGTCAAAGACCTGAAGCTTCTAAAATCCTATTTCTCGGTGAAGTTCCTCTAAGAATTAGGTGGATTAAGGTCCATCTAAGCTCCATTCTTCAATTTTATTCCAGACATAGTTTAAATGTCAATACTATCCTGAAAAATGCACATGCAAATACAACATATGAACAATGCAAGGGTTTTTTTTTGAAAAAGGAATGATGCACATGTGAAAAGAACGCACACTTTTTTTTTTGAAAAAGGAATGATGCACATGTGAAAAGAACGCACTTTTTTTTAACAATTTTCTAGTTTTGAACTTTTTATGGATTCTCTTTTTTTTGAAAGGAAAAAAATTGCAAATGTGAAAGAAAATTTTTTTTTTGAAATTTGCAAATTTTTATAGATTTTTGGTTTTGTATTTTTTTGTTGTTTTTGTTTGTTTTAAAAAGGGTTAGTAATATATACGAGTATATACAATGTTTTTTTTGTGTGTTTTGATATTTTTTTTGTTTTTTTTAAAAAAAAATTTTGGTTTTTTTTACGCACGTGGATTTTACAAACTATATACACATAACCCCCCAAATAAACGTATTTAAAAGTACGAGTTATGTCTAAAGTATATATACAATATATACGACACCCCCTATACTTAGCTCGAACTATGTCCTCATAGTGATCAGAGAGCGAAAAAGGAAGACATAACTCGTGCTAAGTATAGAAAAGTGAAAAGAAAAGATACAAAGAAGAGAAGATGGTGATCCCCCCCTATACTTAGGATCAAGTAATCCTAAGTATAGTAGAGTGTACAAAAAGGGGAAAACCGATGACGAGAATGTACAGACTCAAAAATAAAAAGACACAATATGAACAACATCACCCCCCTATACTTAGGGTAGAGTATCCCTAAGTATAGGCAACAACAAGAGTGATGAACATGACGAAAATGAACAACACAAATCATTCACCCCCCCTATACTTAGGATAAAGCACATCCTAAGTATAGCATATACACACACACGGAAAAGGGGTGGATGATAAAACGGGAGAAGATAGAGTAAAACGAAAGGATATACAAGAGGCGTGGATGATCATGTATCAGACGCAGAAGATGGAATCAAAAGATCATCATCTGATACCACAGATATCGAATCAACAACGGACAGGAATGTATCATGATCTAGATATGGCTTCAGCAACTGTCCGTTCACAACAAATGGTTGTGCGTCAGATGACAACCCAGATATGACAATACTCCCATTGTCACGCACAGCTCTCACGATGAACGGTCTTGACCACTTGCTTTTCAATTTCCCTGGAAATAACTTCAACTTAGCATCAAATAACCAAACTTTCTGATCAGGGAAGAAAGTCTTTCTTCGAATGTGTTTATCATGCCAACGCTTGACTTTCTCCTTATACATAAGTGAGTTATCATATGCAAAGTCTCGGAATTCCAGTAATTTGTTCAAATCCAACTTCCTATTCTTTCCTCCCTTCTCATAATCTAAATTGCATACACGGAGTGCCCATAAAGATTTGTGAATTAATTCTACTGGCAGGTGGCAAGGCTTTCCATATACCAATCTGTAGGGAGACATACCCAAAGGAGACTTGTACGCCGTCCGATAAGCCCATAAAACTGAATCAAGCATCTGGGACCAGTTTTTCCTATCTGGACGTACAAGTTTCTGCAATATCGTCTTGATCTCCCTATTTGAAATTTCTGCCAAGCCATTAGTCTGAGGGTGGTAAGGAGACGCAACTCTGTGCTCAATGGCATACTCCTTCACAAGCTTCTTTACCTCCCTATTAATGAAATGGCTTCCCCCATCTGAAATCAGTATTTTGGGCATACCTAACCGCGTAATAATATGGTCCTTGAAAAGGAACACACAGTACGACTATCTACGGCTCGGGTGGGGATAGCTTCCACCCATCGACTAACATAATCCACGACGAGCAGGATGTACTGAAATCCCTGACTGACAGGAAATGGGCCCATGAAGTCTATACCCCAAGCATCAAAAACATCAGATATCTGTATGTATCTTAGGGGCATGGTATCTTTGGAACCAACTGTTCCTCCCATTTTCTGACAATCTGTACAACCTCGAACATACTCTGTAGCATCCTTAAACAATGTAGGCCACCATAGGCCACTCTGTAAAACCTTTGCTGCCGTGCGTTTCCCCTAATGATGCCCACCAGATTCTAGTTTGTGACAGTGCTCAAGTACACTGCTGTGTTCCTCCTGAGGAATGCACCTTCTCCAGATACAATCCGCGCCCTCTCGGAATAGGTACGGATCCTCCCACTGGTAATAATGAATCTCTGACAAAAATTTGTCTACCTTGTACTTCGGCCAATCTTGTGGAACTTTTTCGGAGACAAGATAGTTCACAATATCAGCATACCATGGGAGTGAGTCCACAGACAAAATGGTCTCATCTGGAAAGGTTTCGGAAATAGGAATCATGTTCTGCTCAGAGGTCTCTGTGTCTGTGATACGGGAAAGGTGATCTGCCACAACGTTTTTCACTCCAGGTTTATCTCTAATCTCTAAGTCAAATTCCTGGAGAAGAAGGATCCATCTGATAAGGCGTGGTTTGGCATCCTTCTTTGCCTGTAAGTATCGTATGGCTGTGTGATCCGTGTATACAATAACGTGTGAACCGATGAGGTATGATCTGAACTTTTCTAGCCCAAACACAACTGCTAACATCTCCTTCTCTGTAACTGTATAATTTCGTTGTGCCTCATCTAGAGTCTTGCTAGCATAGTGTATAGCAAATGGTATCCCATCCCTTCTCTGTCCTAAAACCGCTCCAACTGCGAAGTCTGATGCATCCGTCATGATCTCAAAAGGAAGAGACCAATCAGGTGGCTGTAAGACAGGAGCACTAGTGATCATTTCTTTCATTTGATTGAATGCAATGAGAACTTTCTCATCGACAACAAAATCAGTCTCCTTACACAGAAGCTCAGTCAAAGGTCTGGCGATTTTGCTGAAGTCCTTTATGAATCGCCTATAGAATCCTACGTGTCCCAAAAATGACCTCAGCTGCTTCAAATTCTGTGGTGGCTCTAACTTGGAAATCACCTCAATCTTAGCCGGGTAAACCTCCATACCATGTTTGGAGATGGCATGGCCCAATACAATTCCATTAGTCACCATAAAGTGACTCTTCTCCCACGAGAGCACTAGGTTTACCTCGCAACAACGTTGAAGAACTCGGTCTAAGTGTGCAAGACATGTGTCAAAACTATCCCCATAGACCGAGAAATCGTCCATGAAGACTTCAAGAAAATTACCCACCATGTCGGCAAAAACGGCCAACATACACCTTTGAAATGTAGCGGGGGCGTTACACAATCCGAAGGGCATCCGTCTAAAGGCGTAAGTGCCAAACGGACAAGTGAAAGTAGTTTTCTCTTGATCCTCAGGAGCGATAGCAACTTGGTTGTATCCCGAGTACCCATCCAAGAAGCAAAAGAACTCTTTCCCTGCTAACCTCTCAATAATCTGATCAATAAAGGGCAGTGGAAAGTGATCCTTCTTGGTAGCTGAGTTCAGGCGTCGGTAATCTACACAGACACGCCATGAAGTAGGTACCCGGGTCGGAATCTCCTCACCGCGGTCATTCTTCACGATCGTAATCCCATGGGACTACATGTAAAGGGCTGACCCATTTGGAATATGAAATGGGATATATAAAGCCAGCATCACACCATTTCTTGATCTCCTTCATGACAACCTCCCTTATGTTTGGATTTAGACGACGCTGACATTCACGGGAGGGTTTACAGTCATCCTCTAGGTAGATATGATGCGAGCACAACGCTGGATTGATCCCACGGAGATCCGAGATATTCCATCCTATGGCCTTACGGTTTCTCTCAAGAACCTCTAACACGCGAGATTCTTGTTCAGTGGTCAACTGCGAGCTGAGGATGACCGGAAACATTTGGGGGGGACCCGCAAGGAAGGCATATTTCAACGTTGATGGTAAAACCTTGAGCTCAGGTGGGGTCTGAATCGGCTGTGTGATAACCTCTGCTACTGTACTGGTAGGCGGTATGTGATCTGTGCTCTGTATACTATCCACCTTGGCTATTGACGGCTCGGTAAGTAGAATATCTGATAACTCTGTAAGGAATGATCTCTGCTCAGCAAGGAATGGTTCATCAGGATGTTCAATACTCTTATCAATGAATGGCTCAGATATCTCAGCAATAATCTCAGAAAGATGTCTCTCATCTGTGCATAAATCAGGGAATTCAACAAATGGCTCAGATATCTGAATCTCAAAACTTTGCTCAAACTGCACATCGGTAACTGTCTCAACTGAACCACCAAGGGAACTCATGTCGACTGTGCTTTCCAGAGAGTCCTTTTGGGAAAGGAACTCCTGGGTATCTATAAAGTCCGTGAAAAGATCTGTCTCTCTGAATTCAGCAAGAAAATCACAGTCATCTGTCTCTGATATCACTTTCTCTGTATCATCTGCTGCTGGTGAAGGTGATGGTCTAGGATCAGAGATCGTCTCAATTTTCACCTTGTCACAACGATAGTGAAAGATGATCTCTCCAGTACCATAATCAACTGCTGCTTCGGCCGTTCGGAGGAACGGTCGACCTAGTATGATCGGGGTATGGAGTAACGGTGCAGGTGTGTCCATATCCATGACAACAAAATCAACAGGGAATTTCATTCCCTGCACTGTTACAATAACGTCCTCTAAAATACCTCTTGGCCTCTTAATTGATCTATCAGCAAACTGAAGGATCATTCTAGTTGTTTTAAGAGGTCCTAACTGGAATTCAGCTAATAAAGAGGAAGGCATGAGATTAATGGAGGAACCGCTATCGAGAAGAGTACGATCAAATTCTTGATCAAAGATATGGCAACGGATGTAAGGTGCTCCCTTGTCTTTCTTTTTAGGTGGAAGGTTACTGATGGCATGAACTGTGGCCATGGTCAGGATGTGTTTCTCTGTTTCCTTTCGTCTGTTCTTCCTTGGTTGACGCTTTTGGGTACATGCCTCTTTCATTCCCTTTTTTACTGTAGGCATGTATTCCATGGCCTTAAGGAGTGGCATCTTTAAAAAGATGTTCTGTAAGATCTCAACCACTCCAGGATCAGATAGTGCTGTTTTTAATTTTTGAATTATTTTAGCCTTGAGAGCAGAGGAAATGGCACAGAATCAGAATAAACATGCAAACGTTCATTTCCTTTATTCAAACGAGAATCATCATGTACAAGAGGACAACTAGAATCAGTCTGTATAGTGTTGTCCAATCTAGGTGAAGGAAAAACAGAATCTAAAACAGAACGGGATGCTGCTGCTGGTGAAGAGGAAGAATCTGCGACTGGTATATTCTCCCTTGCTACTGGTGATCTGCATCTGCCTGGTGAAGGTGGTGGTGATGGCGGTGAAACTCCAGATGTGGATGCTGCTACACTAGGCCTCTCTACTGCTGGTGAAGGAGACGATGTAGAGGATGATGGTCTATCAGGGGATCGATCTCCCAACCCCAACTGATGCATAGGCGGCTGCAAACTCCTACCGCTCCTGAGATGAATGGCGTCAGATAAACATGTAAAATCAAGGGACATACCTGTCTCAGGGGTGGGTGGGTCATTGGCTACCTGCTCCTTGCGTCTGAAGTTGTTGGGGTTGGCTTCAACCTGTGCTGGAATCAGTGTCTTGGTGGTGGTCAGGTCGTCAACCCGCTGAGTCAGTTCATTCATGTTCTTCATAAGCAGTGTAAGCTGGTCTAGTGCTGGATTGGCTGAAGGGGCCTCAGGTTGCTCATTGACTAGGTGTCGCTGAGGCTGATAGTACGGAGGCTGCTGGAACCCATACGGATTCTGATAATAAGGAGGAGGAGGGGGGAAATATTGTCCATAATATGCAGTCTGCTGCTGGTAAGGATGAGGGAAATATGTAGACTGCTGCTGAGGATGGCCTTGTCTCCAGTTCTGGAACTGAGGTGGAGACTGATACTGAGGCTGGAACTGCTGGTGCTGGTACTGCTGTTGTCTGCCTCCCTGAAACTGGTGGGCGGGTCTCTGACCCTGATGTGAACCCAACTGGCCTTGCCCTGACGGACGGGGCTGGTTTCGCTCACGGTCGAACCATATGCCATTCACCTCCTGAATACCAGGTGGAGGTGGAGACTGCTGCTCAGGAATGTAGGAAACTTCTTGTTGATACGGAACTATCTGCTGTGAATGCTGCTGAACCTGATCAGGTGTCTGCACGTAGTAGACATGTTGAACTGTGGACGGTCCTCCGCTACTCTGCTTGGTTGAAGAAGTCTGCTCCCTAGTAGAGGTATTGGTTGCTGCATTCGTACTGTAGACTGCACTGATCGAATTGACAATAAGTTCCAGATGCTTTGTTATCTCATCCAGCTTATCCAGGTTCTTTGTCCTCTGCTCGATCACATGAAGCTTATCAAGTTCCTGGGATCGCTTTTCAATAATGTCCACTTTGGATAGGTGGTTTCCAATGATGGCCAGGTCGGTGCTATCCACCTTATCCACTTCTTTAGTTGCCGTCATGTTGACATCCTTGTGGGGTACTGCAGGGGTGGTGACGGGGTGCTTCTGAAAAGCACGTGAAGAAGAAAGAGCTGCTGAACTTTCCGCCATCTCCTCGAAAATTTGGTACAAGACATCCTCGTCCTTATTGAAGTGACTTCCCCCACAAGCGGCATCTACCAGCTTCTGATTCTCAACGCTTAATCCCCCAAAGAAATTTTGTACCAGGCTTGTCTTTGGAATATCATGATGGGGGCATTTCTCCGTCAGATCTTTGAATCGTTCCCATGCCTCGTGAATAGGCTCTTGGGGCATCTGGGAGAAATTAGCAATTAAAGATTGCATTTGGTTGAGTCGTCTAAGTGGATAATATTTGTTCAGAAATGCAGACCTCAACTCTTCCCAAGTGGTGACAACCTTCCCCAAGTGATTTAGCCAATACAATGCTTTGCCCATCAGGCTGAATGGAAAGGCGGTCATCTGTACTACCTCTAATGGGACATTCGGGTAGTGTACTGTTCCACAAATGCGATCGAACTGCTGGAGGTGTATATAAGGTTCTTCACTAATATTTCCATGGAATATTGGGAGAAGAGGCAAAATAGTAGGCTTAAGCTCAAAATGCCCATGAACCGCAGGGATTTGTATCCACGAATTGGTCTGTCCTGCCCCTGGATTATAAGCATCTTTTAGTGTAGGCTTAGGCTCTGTAAGAGGTTCTTCTCTATTCCCACCTCCAGGATTTCTGTCATCCCCCTCTCTCCTATCTTCTCTTTCCTGTCTCAGCTCGAGAATCATGTCTCTCAATGCATTCTGGAAGTTAGTCTGCTCTGTGATCTGGGCTTGAATTGTCTGGATGGAGGCTAACATGGTGTTGTTGATCTCATTCTGATCCGACATGGTTCCCTTTCCCTTTGGTGGCATCAAGTATTCGGTGTCTGACTCTGAAAATGTGCAGGATACTCGATTAGTGTTCGGAATTGATGGAGTCTCAGATATTATTTCGAGATTAAAGCCAATCTCAAAAAGTGGATTTGTAAACAGTGAAGTGGAGAAAGAGGAATATTCGGGAAGTGAGTGTTGAACGAGATTTTTCACAGGTCTAAAGTAATCCACACAAGGCGGGATCACAATGTCGCTGAGGCGACCCGCGAGAAATCCAAATTCAAACAACAATTAACCCACGACAAATAAATCAAGCAATGAAAGTAAATGTGCGGAGTTAAAATTTATTATAACTCTACAACAAGATGTGTATAGGTGCAAGTATTGTAGAGGTCGAACACAGGGAGCAGACAGGTAGAACGGGGCACAAGTGCTCAAAAATGTGTGTGAAAGTGATCAAGTGCCTACTTATGCTATTTTTTTTGTGGGTTTTTAATTTTATATTTTTTGTTTAATTTTTAATTTTATATTTTTGTATTTTGATTTTTAATTTTCTGATTTTTATATTTTATATTTTATATTTTTTATATTTTCTTTTTCAATATTGAAATATAAAAGCAAAGTAATAAAAGGCAAGCTAGAGTATTTATAAAAATAGATAAAAATACTCAAAAATAAGCAAATAAAGTCTTTTTGGTCTTTTTATACTTTTTTTACTGTTTTTGTGATTTTTGGGAATTTTCAAGAATGTTTTTGGTATTTTTAATTATCAAAATAAAGAAAACAGTGAAGAAAATACAAGGCTGAAACTAAAATGGAGAAATAAAATAGCAACAGTAACAAAAATTCTCCAAATTAATTTTCACTTAAAGATAATAAAACAAAGAAAATTCAGGAAAAGAAAACACTATTTTTGAATTTTTTATGAATTTTATAAATTTTTATGAAGGTTTTTAGAGTTTTGCAATTTTTAGGAGTTTGGTTTTGTATTTTTTAATGATTTTTGGTCTGAAGTTAAAACACACTAAAAGACACAAAATATATTTTTTTGGGATTTTTATGGAGTGTTTTGATATTTTTTAGGGATTTTCTAAGCTAGACAGTGCACAAAAATCATGTTTTTGATTTTTAATAAATATTAAAATGCAATAAAAATGGAGAATAAAAATATTCCGTAATAATATGATGCAACAGGACTCTAATATGATTTTTGAGGATTTTTTAGAGTTTTAATGATGCACGAAATAAATACAGCGAGCACACAACAATGCAAGGCCTAACAGGGGTATATGTGCAATTATCCAAAAGTTTCTGGGCACAGTTGCAAAATGTCCACAAAATATCATATGCAATAAACAATTTAATGGACGAAATCAAAATCTCAAGACCTGCGAGGACCTGCGTGCGAAAACACCAAGGCTCACGTGAGTCTCACGCGACCTGGCGAGAACGTTTCTGTAAATAGGCAAAAATCGCGGGGGTTATATGCAATTACGCCAGAACAAAGTGAACTGCCTATGAAAGTTTCCGTATTAAACCTAAATACATACGACCCCAGGGGGACGACGTGCAAAAATTCACCGAGTCACGTGCTTGTAGCACGTGACCTGGTGAGGGTCTATCCGCACAAAGCAAAAGCGCTGGGGGACTTTATCTAAATATTACAAACACTTAATACTGTAGCTGAAAGATTAAGGGGTTAACATATAATACAAAATGCCCAGGGATGTTATAGCAATATACCCAATAAGGGGCGTGATCCGACGGCGAGGCAAAAGTCACTTGGACACGTGTCGTCTGGAGGCGCGCCGATACCCCTTCATCTTAACGGCCGGGATTAAAACTTGTGGGGGCGATCAACGGCTGGAGCTTCCTCAAAAATGGACAGCCAGGATCAACGGGGAGGGGGAGATGGACGGCAACTGTGGTTCGGCCCCTCCCCCGCGTTTTGTTCACGCGCGGAGGAGCAGGGCAGCGGCAGCGCGCGGCTTCTTCTCCGGCGAACCTGGGGTCTCTCTCAAGCGAAATCGAGGCAATGGCAGCACTAGGTACCTGCGAGATGCAAAAAAAAGGGGCTCGAGCACGTCGACTCGGCCGGGTGGTTACATGCGTGGATGGTGAAGGCAGATATGGAACTCGCCGGAGCAAGCTCCGGCGAGATGGGAGAGGGGGGTGATCTGATTATAAGACCAAAAAAACGCACAAATCAAAAGCTGCTACTGGTATCTAACGAAGCTACAAAGAAAAGCATAAAAAAACATACTCAAATGGCCTAAAACCATGAGCGAGCACCTCAACGGCGACGGCCGGAGATAGGGTGGTGGAGCGCCTCCCGGCCGCTCAACCTCGCCTCAAATGGGCTGGAGGACCTTCTGTCACGAAGTCCAGTCCGGAGCTCGCCAATGAGGGAGAAGAGACGGTCAAAGAAGGGTTCAAGGGGAAAATGGAGTTGTTGGATTGTTTTTGAAACAAGGCCGAGGGGGCTCCTTGATCGAGGCATGGCTCGCGCATCGATGGTCAAAAGACCCATCTAAGAATAGGGCGAGTATGATCAGTCATAGGGCTACAAGTTTCGTGAAGACCGCGACCCCAAACGGTGAAAGATGAGGCCGGGAAAAATCCATGAAGATGGGACAAAACCCATTCTGACAACAGCAGAGAGGGGGTCAGACAGTTGACCGGAGTCAACTGTCCAAGCTCTCTGGTTGGTCCACGTGGACCAACCAGAAAAAACCCTCTGGAAAAAGATTTAGAAATTAATTAAAAAATAGTAAATGATTTTATTAATTTATGATTATAAATAAAAAATGTTTGTTATTTAATAAATTATTTTATTATGATTTTTATTTATTTTTATGAGACATATTTTTACAAGTTTGCATTTATACCCTTATAGGTATCTATATCTATGTATTTAAGTATTTTATTTTTATTTAGGTATTTTATTTTTATTATTTTTATTTAGTATTTTATAAAATTATAGAATACTTTTATTTACACAAATATATTTTTATTTTATTTTTCTGATTTATTTTGTATATTTAATAAAATAAAAGTATGTTTTGTATAGGTATATATATAGGTAATGTATCTATGTATTGAATATATACAAGTATTTTTATTTGAGTTTTAATGATGTTTTTTTCTGATTTTAATATACATAATTATTATAAGTATTATTTACAACATTATAAAAATATAAAATTATAAAAATAATAAATAAATAATAAATTGAATATTTTAATATGTACAAGTATACAATGAGGGTCCAAAACTCAACTTTCAAACCGTAGCTCCGCCAAATGCAAAAGCACCACCATTAATTAGATTATTTTCTTCTATATACAATTAAAGGTGAGTACGCTGCATTTGGAGTTGTTGTTTGTGAGATACGGGTCTGGGAAGTTGGGATTCTGGATTTTTATTCAGACCATAACTTTTTATCTGTACATTATTTTTCTGTGAAATCAATTTTGTATTTTTCTTTATTAAATTATTTACAACTTTCATGTACAAAGTTTCTTTATTTGATGTACAAAAAGTGGAACCAAAAATAGGTCCCAAAAATGAATAAAGAATGAATAAAATAAAAGGAATTTTATTTGTATTTTGGCCCTTATCTCCCCCTACTTTATTCCTTGTCGACCTATTCATCAAGATGCCTAGGTCTCGGGGTTTCGGGTCATAAAATATTTACAATATTTTATTCTTTTTCTTTTCTTTTCTTTATTCTATAATTTTGGCACTAAAAACCGCATTTTATACAATATTTACATACATATACATGAATGCTAAAATGCATGAATAAGGCCTATTTACACGCATTTACTAGGGTTTTTAAGGCCAAAATGATAGAATAAAGATGATGAAACGTGGATTCATCAGTGAGTCTCCCCGAATAGAAGGTGAACGGCTCGGAGTGTAGAATGAGTTCGCAGAGTCCGAACAAGAAATACTCCGGTCCGACATCTTCGAAAACAATAGGCAGGATACGAGAGCACGAGGGTCAATGCAAGAGTGAAAGTGAATGAAGGCGCAAATTGCGCAGAAGGATCTTTACTGCTAGCAAGCAAACACAATACAAACCCCCAGTTCACCAACTCAACTCAATTGTGAAGACCATGAAGGCTCGGTCAATTATCTTGTCTATTTTAGAGTTAAGTGATAATCACAGAAGTTGTACAAACACTTAGGCTGAATTATGGGATTTGGGCACTAACCTTAGTGTGTACGCGAGCAAGTTAAAACGAATACAATGAGGGGGTGACTCTCCCCAAAACAATGATTTTTCCTTATTTTTATTTTAGGGTCGAGTTTTTTTTAGCAGTCCCAAATTTTAGGCAGTTATCACTTGGTTTAAGTATATTCAATGAATCGTCTACCGAGTGTCCAATTTCCTTTTAATTTATGTGAGTGAAAACAAGGAAGGAGATCGGAAATGCCAATACACGATTAAAAACGATGATGCATGCAGGGGTTAGAGATGCGTACCTTGTCGCCAGCACTCTACATGCAAGTGATCCGCGCAGAATTTAAATACAGAAAATAAACTAACCTATATGATGCAAGTGAACCGTCATAGATGATAACTTCTATTAACGGGCAAGAACGAGTTAATTTGACTAAGTCCAAATTACGCTCTACTTTATAGGCACAGAAATATCTTGCTTATGGTGTTTGGACCTAATTAATTACCTGGCTCAAGCAAATTAATTAAAGCAATCAATAGGTGGCTTTCGAAATCCGCGGATTACAAAGAAAAATAAAGGCGATGAAAACAAAACCGGTGAGGTCCCCCAAGTGCACCGGCACTTGGTGAAACAGACCCCGCAACAAATGAATGTCCTTTTACAAAGTTCAAATGGAAAAGAAAAATCTCTCTCTCTCTCTGTCTTTTTTTTCGTCTCTTTCACTCTTCTTCTCTTTTTCTCACGCTATCCTGCGGCTTGGTGAAGAATCAAGCCGCCTCCACGTCGCTTGGGTGCTTCGACTCTCCTAGGATTGCCTCCTTCGCTCCGCGGGCCCTCGCAAGAAAAATGGAAGAAAATGTGTAAGAAATACAATTATCAAATATGAGAAAAAGAAAGAAAATGTATGCAGTGGTTATAAACAATGAAGTGAATGACAGAATGTAAACAGATATTTACAACCAAGAATAGCAGGTCAAAAGAGAAACCTAACTACCCTCGCCGTGCCTCCCCGGCAACAGCGCCATTTTGTTGGGCTGGATTTTTTCGGACGGGATTTTTGATTTTTTTTATCCCCGGCAACGGCAAAATTTTGCTGAGGAAGGAATTTATTGCCGGGAATTAATTGATGGTGAAAATAATGTATAAGTCGTTGTTTCTCCCCAAAACCCGCGCTCAACAAAAGATTATTTTTTTTTTATGTTTGCTACTTATTAACCTGTATAGCGGACAGGGTCGAACTCAGGGAGGCTACAATTCCCGAGGGTTATTCAATTAATCAGAAACTAATTAAAAGAAAACATGAATCTCAAAGGACAACTATCCTTGGTTTTTGTGATTTTTTTTAATCTTTTTAATTTTTTTTCAATTTTTTTATTTCTATTTTTTTAATTTTCTGATTTTCAATTTTTTAGTGATTTTGATTTTGCAATTTTTTTTTAATTTTCAAAAATAATGCGAACAATGTGATTAAACTCAGAAAATATGCACACGAACTCTTTTTGCAATTTTTCAATTAATCAAAGAAACTCAGAAAAATCCAAGGAAAATATTTTTGGGTTTTAAAAATTTAGAAATGTTTTTGAGAATTTTTATGGAATTTTCAGATGTTTTTGTATTTTTCTAAAAATCAGACAATGAGGAAACAAGAAAATATGGACAGTCTGGAGTAATTTGCAATTTAAAAATCGTTTAAATGCCCAAAACTCATGGCTACTAATTTTAAGAAAAACTAGAAACAATTATCTACAAACAGGAACTGGAATCACAATTTTTGGATTTTTGTGGAATTTTTTATGATTTTTAGAAGACTTTTGATATTTTTCAATTTTTTTGGGTTTTATAAATAATTAAAGAGTGAAAATTGGTCAGAAATTAAAAGATAATGAAATACAACTACTCTAATTTTTTTGGAATTTTTAGAACAATATTCGAATTTTTATGAATTTTGGAATTTCAAACAATGAAAAAGACACCGTTTTTTATTTTTTAATAATACCAAATGAAAGCAAAATGCAACAAAAAATTTATGCTAGATGGATATGAACATCAGGGGCACAGCACAAATTTCTCAAAATTTTTGAAGCATGAGAGACATTTATTTCAATAGAAGATCAAGCAAACTATATTTAAGCAGTTTAGGGGTCAAAAAGTAAATACGTTTTGCTTTTACATCAAATAAATAACAGAAATGAAATATAGGATGAGTTTCGCAATTTACCCAATATGCCACTGCTTTGGAGACTGGAAAGGACCTCTTTATAGATTTGAGAACTCCAGAGGTATTGATTGTAATTTTGCCAATAAAATAATAAACCCTAAGAGAGGGTTCCGTTCTTTTTCAATCTGGACAAGAGACAACAAAGGGCCGCCGCCCCTTGTTCTTCTTCTCCACGCGAGGGGCGGGCAGCGCCTGATGGGGCGGGGCTGCCGCCGCGGCTGGAGGCATGTCGAGCTGGAGATCGGAGGGCGCGGCAGATGCGGAGGAGGGCGGCGTGGATGAGCCGCCGCTGGGATGATCAGGGAGGACGCGGGGCCTGGAGGCGCGTCGACTGCGGCGGTCAGCTGATGAGCGAGGGCCAGCGATGGAGCGGCCTGGGGGCGGCGCAGTTCGCGCGGTGGTGGCGCGTGTCGCCGCCCAGATCTGGAGGAGCGGGGGCTTCCGATGGCGGTGGTCTTCAACGGCGGAGGAGGATCGCGAGGACGGCGGAGCGGTCGCCCCGCGCGGCGGAGGGCGCGGCAGATACGGGCGGTCGGCGCCGCACCGCCTTGGCTCCCTTGGTGGAGACGGGACTGCGGCCCAGCAGCCGCACGCGGCTGAAGCGGAGCACCGAGGAGGTGCGGGCCGCGGCAGGAGCGGTTGCTGGCGCTGGAGGGCGGCGCCGCTATGGCGTGGCCACGTTGGAGGGCTGTGGAAGAAGGTGCGGGCGGTAGGGGTGACGGCCCGCCGCCTGCTGCAGATTTTTTTATTTTATTTTTTTGTATTTTTTTAATGTAAACAGTAATAACAAAATAAAAACTTTTTTTGTTTTTTTGTTTGTTTTTTTTTTGGTTTTTTTGTTTTTTTGTTTTTTTTGCCAATCCGAAATATAAAATAAAACAGAAACTGATTTTTTTTCTTTTTAATATTCCTGCAAAACAAACGTTAGAGATAAAAAGAGAAATTTTTTTTGTTTTATTAATGGTCCTGCAACACAAACGTTAGAAATAAAGGAATTTTTTTATTTATCTACAAAATCGGAATGTGAACGAGGATTCGGCGAAAGTGAGGGATTCGAATCCGGCTCTCCGACCACCGTGCGTGGTCGGAGTTGAGAGATCGTGGGTGATAGAATTTGAAGACGGAGAGATTGAGAAGATGAGATGAAGAATCGTGTTGGTGGCGGATAAAAAAATTCGTGACGACTATTTTTTTAGATCTAGAGGAACAAAAATGACGATGAAAAATAAAATGCGATAAAATAAGAAAAACGATTAAACTAAGATAAAAATGCGAAGAAAAATACGGATCTCACCTTAGGAGCGGAAAATGGACCGTGATCGCCTCGACAAGGCCGACTCGTTGTCACCGGACGGTTTGGAGGCTAGGCGACTTCCTCGACGAAATTTCTCTCGGAGATCGGGCTCCTCTCTCTAAAGATTGATCAAGTTGGAATGAGGGAGAAGGAGCCATATAAATAGAAGAGATGAAATTTGAATTTTTTTTAAAGGGATAATGGAGATGAAAATTTAAAATGAATTTTTGAATTTTTTTGGTGGGAGGGAGATGAAATTTGAAAAAGAAAATAAAAGAGAGATAAAACTAATTACAAAATTATCTAATTTTTTTTGAATTTTCGTCACTTTATTTATTTGAATTAAAAAATGTTATTTTTTTAGTTTTTTTATGAAGGTTAATTAAAAATAGCAACTATATACATATACTATATACATATGTGACATTATATACAATGTTAAATGACGAATTAGCCCCTTTTTTGTGTTTTAAGAATTTATTATTATATTTTTTAATTTTTATTTTTTAAAAAAATCAGTGGGATTAATTTACAATATATACAAATATAATATACACAAAATACATGGGAAAATTGCACAAACCACCCCAGAAAACTGACTTTTCATCCGTAACTCCAAAAATTATGAAAATATGACCATTTTGGAGATAATTTAATTTCGAGTTCAATGGAACTGAGATTGATTCAATTTGAGCTCATATGGAGACGGAATTGGTCTTTCAATTAGTGCTTAGTGGCTTTTTCCAAGTGTGGCTTCTTTTATTCTGTACAAGATTTAATTGTGCAATCAATTTTAGTAATTAGAACACATTTTTATTTACAACTTTGATTTTGAATGTTATTTGATTTGAAGTCAATTAAGGTACAAATAAATTAGTGTCAGTTTTATACAGATATATACAAAATGAGTGAGAACACATTTTTTTGGATTTTCTGGTTGAGGACCCTATCTCCCCCTACTTTATTCCTGGTCGATCAGGTCACGTCTTGACCTTCTCTCGGGGTTTGGGTCAGCCTGTACACAATCTTCCTTTTTTTATTTCTTTTCTTTATTTATTTTTTTTATTTTCTTTTCTTTATTTTTCCTTTCTTTCTTTATTTATTTATTTTAGGTTAAAATTAGTCAGAAATGTACAATATTTACACAGATGCAAGTTAGTAAGAATATGGAGTTAGCGCTATATGCATGTGTTTTATAAGGGATTTTAAGCTAAAATAAATGAATAAAGATGACGAATCGCAGATTCATCATGCACCCCATGGTGAAGTACTAGGACGAATGAATCCTTTATTTAACAGTTCTTGCAGTTGTACCTTTAACTCTCGTAACTCAGCTGGTGCCATCATATACGGAGGGATAGAGATAGGCTGAGTATCAGGTATGAGACAGATTTCAAATTCAATCTCTCGCTCAGGTGGTAATCCAGGTAGTTCCTCTGAAAATACATCAGGAAACTCGCACACTATAGGTATATCTTCCATCATTCTATCTGACCTGATGTAGTGGTTATATAAGCTAAATAACCTTGGCACCCTTTCTCTAACAATTGTTGTGCCTTCAAAGTAGAGATATATTCGACATTATCATTGGATGTCTTTCCAATGAACTGGAACTCTATCGAGTTTGGAAGGTGAAACGTTACTGTCTTTTGAAAACAGTCAAGACATGCATGATGCCTTTCTAGCCAATCCATCCCTAGGATAAGATCAAAGTCCTCCATTTCTATCAGTAGTAGTGAAACAGGTAACTGATGTCCCGCTATCATTACAATGCAATTATCCAGGATTTCTCGGATTATAAATACTTGTCCTCGTGGTCCCTTTATCAGATATGACTGTTGTACTTCTACTGGTATCTTACCCAAAGTGGGTACTAACCGTCGAGCAATAAATGAATGTGAAGCACCAGAATCAAATAAGGCATGTACTGAAAAGCCATGAATAGTAACGGTATCTCGTACGACTGTGCCTGAATTGTAGGATTGTTCTTCAGTAATTGCATTGAGCTGGCCATTAGGAATAGGCAAGCTAGAACCCGCAACACTTTGTGGTGGTTGTTGTGTAGGAGACGCTCCTTGTGAGCCTCGACCTCTACCATGTCTTCCTCTGTGTGTTGCTCCATTGCTCGAGGTGGATGTTATACTGTTAATTAGGTTGATTTAAACCCTGAACCTCTCAACTTCGGACAATCTTTCTTGATGCGGTCTTCTTGATGACAGTAAAAACACACGCGTGCTCCCGTTTGAGCTGAAGATCCAGCCACAAAGGTGCTAGCTCCTGCTGCTGAGTCGCGAGGATATAGCGGAGGTCTAGAGAAACCCCTTCTTCCTGATAATTCCTGACCCAAGGTCTGTGGTGAGCTTATATTGGAACCGGCTGGATGATAGCGACGATCTCTACGATTAATAATGTGCCTTGCTTTTGGATGGTCCACCATTAAAGTGGAAACTTCTTCTTTGGCAGTTTTCATCCCTCTCCATCTCAATACGAGAGACGATGTCCATTACTTCATCTACGGTTGTGGCTCTAAAACCAGCAAGCTTTTCTCGTAGATTTCCCTGAAGACCGCTAACAAATTTAGTAAGACACTCTTGTGGTGAAGCTTCTAGAGCTGGTGAGTACCGTAGTAGCTCAGTAAAGTGGGTATGATAATCTCGTACGGTCTTAGAACCTTGATTCAGAGAAGCCAACTCTCTCCTCTTTAATTCTTCCCAATGAGAGGGACAGAAGTGAGCTCGGAACCTCTCTTCGAAGATATCCCATGGAACATGATCTGCTAACTTCTTGGAAATTGCTCTCCACCATCGTCGTGCATAATCTGCTACGGAGTAATCAACAAAGTGCATCCAGGTGTCAACTGGTGCATGGATTATCCTCAACATCCTAGTAACGTCATCGAGCTATAACTCAGCCTCGGCAGGTGTCTCTACACCTTTGAATCGAGAAATTTTTCCCTTTCGATAATTATCTAGTAATGTTTGGTGTCTAAGAAGGGCCTTCTCCATTGCTCCTTCAACCGGGGTAGGAGCAGACTCAGTTGAAGGATGTTAACTAGATTCTTCCTCAGAAAGATGGACAGAACCTTCAATCCTGGCATCCGCAGGCTTAGATGCTTCGGGTCTCTCAGCTTGTGCATTGAGCCTCTCCTCCAGTGCTTGTTGCCTTTGCCCCATGTCTTGGAGCATTTTCATCATAGCCGCTAATTGTCTAGACACGTCTTGGTCTGCCATGATCTTGGGATGAGTCAAGGTCAAAGGTTAGATTTTATATGTCTTAGCATGATGTACATAAGGGACAATGACTTGTGAATGGTACTGCAGTCATTTATTAAGATCAAAGGATCTTAATACAACCTTAGTTTTCTGAATACCGCTCATATTTGTTAATTACTAAATAAATTACTGGAGTAACCTTGCTTTAATACCAATCTTTTGCGACCCCGTTTCCCGGGCTGTCGGATCCTCCCATAACCAGATCTGGTTACTCAACAATTATTTATTCAGTAATCACAACTAATATTCAAAAACCAACCACAAATAAAAATACTCAGAAGAAAGTATTTCAACACTTTTCTATTCACAAAATAAAGTTCAGATGATACACTGTCCCACTATAACCATTTACATGTACATCAGCTTGAAAGGAAAATATACAAAAGATTACTAATTACCTTAAAGAGTAAAGCTACTGTGGCTAGCTGGATGTCTAGTATGTAAGCTGGATGTATTTTTTTTAAAGTCCTTGCGATGGCTCACCGATACCTGTTGGATTTTCCATAAATAATAGGATAAAAATTAGCAAATGCTAAGTAACGAAGAAGAGAAAAGTAAACAAATTGTATAATTTTTCAAAACTTGATATTACAAAAATTTTATTCCTTCTCATTAATTTAAGTTCTATTCCTTTCTATTCCACATCAGGGATTAGTAGAAGGGAACCCCACCATTCTTGGACTCTGAAGCTGTGGATATTTCGGGATTGGAGATTGTGTTAATCTTGCTAAGCTTATGTCGCCGCACATTGCCTCAATCAATCCTCCAATACTACCCTGACAATTTCCTTTTCTTTTATTAAATAGAGTCTCAATCCCCAGCCTGGAAAATAAAAAGAGCACATCGTCCTCGAGGACTCGGTTGCTTAAAACCTCAGGCTAACATTTAATCATATAACCTAGCGGCTTTAAATACATATTATCGTGACAAAGCCGCTATTGAACCACCCGTGCCTATACATGACACAACCACATCTTCTGTCGTTCCAAACCGAATATATTGGCTCCCGGTATCACGCGTTGCAAAACATTCAATTTGTGCGCACTTATCATAACAGGGCAACCGTGTACCATCTAGGTAGGGAAACGTCAATACAGGTTCCTTCCGACAAACCTACAGGTTGCATGTCCGACCTGTAGTTCTACTCCATGTCATTCTTAACGTGACACACAATCCTTTTCAGGATCTAACTCAACCACATCAATTCCCATGATGTAATTCTTTCGTTTAAGTCTTCGATTTGCAAAATCAACAACACTTAGTATATACTCACATATATATTATTCATAACCATATATATACTCGTATTTATGCCTATTTTAACTCCCAAACCCTAACTTTCAGAGCCAACATATCAATTTAATGCGTAAACCTTTTTTTAGTGGGAATCACAAAGTAATTCTTCAGACTTTTTCAAAAATAGCCAAAATTAGGGTTCTTCGTAGCAAAGAACACAAAATCAAGAATTTCAATAATTTCTTATGAAAACCCAACAGGAAAAGGAAGGATTTCGTTACCTAATCAAGCACTCTCTCGTGTATGCAAGGCTTTATCGTGTTTCGTTTTTAGAAAGGCTATTTTAAGGCTCCTGAAAAGATGAATTTCATTTTCGTATCAAAATGCTAAGAACATGTCAAGAACACAAAGAACGAACGAAGAACATGAAGAACGTGAAGAACACGAAGAACGTCAAGAACATATTTTCTTTTAAAATTTTGGCAGAGTTTTCCCTTATATCGTGATATATTTCTCGGAAAATTTCAGCAGAGTTTTCCCTTATATCGGGAAATATTTATCGGAAAATTTCGGCAGAGTTTCCCCTTATATCGGGATATATTTCAAAATAAAAGCGAAAAGAGTTTCCTCTAACAACGAAACTGAAAGAATATACTCAACAACGAGAGATGAAGAACCGGTAGACACCACACATCTTAGATGAGTGAACGTGTGACGAATCACAGGGTCACTGACGTGCATAGCTGCCCGCACCTAAGTAGGGTATTACACAGATTTCTCCATCAAAATAACTATAAAAGCATAATACGAAGAATAAAAACATAAACGATGGAGAATCGGTAGACACCACGCGTCTTAGATGAGTGAACGTGTGACGAATCACAGGGTCACTGACGTGCATAGCCGCCCGCACCTAAGTAGGGTGTTATACAGATTTCTTCTCGAACCACAACAGGAAAACGAATTGGAATGAAAGATGAATCAAGAACAAAACTTGGAAGAACAAGAGTATGAATTAAAAGCCTAGCTTACGAAGCAAACTAAGAGAGGATCGTACCTTTCTCCTCCTCGTTCTCCCGGCAGCGCTTCACTAGCGCTCCTTCCTCGCCTCCTACTCCTCCTCCCGACCTCTCGACCCTAGCCCTTGGGATGGTGGTGGTAGTGGAAATCGTAGAGAATGAATGGATAGGGAGGTCTATTTATAGGCTCCCAAAAACCACTAACTATGGTTAGAAAACCACGGTTTAGACCTTAACCATGGTTTAGCGGCCTATGGTTTTAGCCAAAACTTATCCCATACTTGGGGCTTAAGTTAGAACATTCTAAAGGATTCTAGATTCGCTAATGACGCTTAATTAATACTAATCGTGATTAACTTTCACTAATCATGATTTAACTTTCACGGCTTACGCTTATCTTTTGCTAACTATTGATTAGTGTTATCTAATGATCATTAGCGGTTTTTAATCGATCATTAGTTTCTTTAATCATGTTTAATTAGTCTTAATGATAGTCATTATGGGTTAATGACATCTTAGCCTTCCTTACTTCTCTTTCTTTCGAAATTCATAACAAATCGAAACGGAGTCCGATTCACACGAATCAAATTCCGTTGGTTTCCTCTTAACGAGCCGGATCTTATTATATAGGATCCAAGATATGCCAAGTTCAAGGCTTTACAATTTCGTACCAGAGAAATAATCATTGTACATTTGATTAGTAATGTACATAATGTATTCAAGTAGTTATATGTTGCGAGATCAGTAATAATGAAACAATTGTCAGTATTTTACACATGTAATATTATATTGTATAGAGATCAATAATTCATTCATGCTACTCAAGTAATACATATTCAGTTCTCAAGTGATTATTGTTGTGAAATCAGTAATTAAGTATGTAAACTACTAGTGTCCATACAATAAATACTGATTACAAATGTCCATTTTACTGAATTCATTTTGATTGTTACTAATGTTATAATTACTTAATACTTTGAGTCTTACCGAAGCACCTCTTATTTACTTATATAACCTTTTGAATTACTATAATGCATCGAGTGTTACTGATAGCAATACATAAGTTACTGGTCACGTGGTTATTTATACTTATTCCAACTTACTTATTCCATTATCTTCTTTTACCTACAATTTATTACATGTTACTGATGCTTCTGTATATCTTACTTGTTTTATTTTTTGTTTTGAATTACTATCGAATCACACCTTCTTTACTTATGTAGCCTATTTAAATACTTGTAATACGTCAATTGTTACTGAAAGCCACACATAAATTACTTTATTATTATTATATGATGAACATCCAAATTCAAATTGTTGTCTTATAGTCCATTTAAATGATATTTTCCTGTTCTCGTTCGTCGGCATAACATCAGCTTCTTCAAGACACCAAATTATTGCATTGTTCTGCAAGAAACAATAAGTTAATTGATCATTTAAAAATATTAAAATATCAAGAAATTGGAAAAGAATATACATTACTTACAAATTTTCAGTAACGTTTCAGGAACATACTTGCTTCAGTACTATTTTATATCCGTGAATAGTAAGATTTGTAAAAAAAACAACTCAACAATATACTCGCTTCAGTAAAAATCATTCAATGACAAGTAACTTGTAATGAATTGTTAGTAACGTTTGTTATATGACAAGTAAGTTGTAATGAATTATATTTATAATAGTAATTCGATGTGAAGCATAGGTAATTTGTTGAGATCTTTAAGTAACTTACCGAATTGATATCAGTAAGATAAACTTCGGAATTCATGTCAGTAAGAATTCACTATTTTGAAAGTAAGTAGATTCATTTTTGCTTAAAAAATCAGTAACTTTTGTGTTAGCATTAGTAACATAAAAGTAACAATTGTGTTAGAATTAGTAACATAAAATATCTCATAAGTAAATTACTTAAATACATCAGTAACTCAATATATTTTCAAAGTAACGCATGAAAAATAATAATTGTATTTACTGTAACTTTTTATTATATGAAATCAAAATACATTCAATAAAAAATCAATTAGAACTACAAATCGTGTATCAAAATGAATAAAAAAGATATTATGAATACCACTTTCTCATATTTCAATCATACTTCTCGAATAAATATTGCTTACGATAAAAAATATGCAGTATTCGTAATTACTTCTCAAATATGCAATCACAATCCATTCACGGATTATCCATGGACGACACCTAATGAAAAAATATTAGCAAAGAAAAAATAGATAAACATAAAAAATCTATCAAAATACCATGAGGCCGTATGAGTCTCTGTTTCTTATGAAATTCGAATGGAGGCCGTATGAGTCTCTGTTTCTGATGAAATTCGAATGAGTCTCTGTTTTTGATGGAGTTTTTTAACGGTAACAGGATTTGTTAAATCGACTCTTCTCGATGGAGGCCGTATGAGTTTCTGATGAAATTCGAATGGCATATATGAGGGATATAGAGATGAATATACATGATTTTATTTTTCAAAAAAAAAAGATGTCAAAATAGGGGGCGGGGCAGCCATGTTGGCTGTCCCTAGGAGGCAACCCCATTAAATCCTATACATATGGCTTATCCAATGAGCCCTGTGCCCATTAGCGTGTTCGTGAGCACTCATTCTAGGCCATACACGTGTATTAGTCATAACTATATTTCTAATTATAGGCTACCACATATTTAACGATGACTATATTTTCAATTATACAGTGTCCTTAAAAAAAGGATGACGGATGTGGAAAGAAAAGATTCAAATAAATGATTTCGTGCAGATTATTACGATCCAAACGACGGGATAGTAACAAATATACTCTGGTCATGTAAATGCTTGTTATGAGATCGGTAATATCAAGACAATGATCAGTAATTTTCATCCAAATAGTTACCTTGTGCAAAATTTAGTAATACTATACAATGTTCAAGTAAATGTGTGTTGCGAAATCAGTAATAACATAACAAATGATTAGTGACACCATTGTGTATGTAATGCATATTGCATTCATTTCTGTAATATTTTTTCCTTTTTCGTCAATGAAGTATTTTATTTATTTCACAAATTCATTTTTCTTTATGTGCATGTATTTAATAACTTCTTTTAAAAAGTACTATTTCTATATTAATCGTATAGAAGGCGTATATGTTAATGATTATATGTTACTTTCTTACTTGAGCAATGTCCGTAACTTACTAACCATTTATTTTATTATTACTGATCTAATAGTAGCCATTATTTGAGAATTGTATAAATATTACTGAACGTGTGATATAAGATATAGATGTATACATTACTGAACACATAATAAATTTACATGATAACTGTATATATATTACTTGAGTATTGTCTCTAAATTACAGAATTCTGTTCAAAGTAATAATACGTATGGAAATTACTGACCATTTGTTATGGTTTTATTGACTTCACAACAAGCACCTACTTGACCAGTGTATACATATTACCGAATTCTTTATCATATAATAAAATAAATGTAAATTAGTAACCGTTGTTTGGATATTACCGATCGCACAACAACCATTTACTTGACTATTGTATATATTACTGACCTGAATATTTGGATCTCGATTTTCTGCAAGAAATCATTAATTCGAACATTTTCTTTCCAAAACGGTCTTCCATTTTTTTAGGACACGATATAATTAGAATACTATTTATTGTTAAATCGCTTTGCATTTTAATATCCTTCCAAAAATGATATCCTTCGAAATAGGTAACCATATAATTGGTTTTACACGTGGTGGCCTACAAATGGTGCTCACCGAAACGTTAATGGGCCCTGTGCGCATTGGATAAAAATCCTATATATATACGTATATGTATATATGTGTGTGTATGTAGTTATCTACACCCACATGTGCAAGTAGTTATCTGCACCCCTGTGTGTAGACTCCTTTTTTCCATATACATACATATGGGGTGGTCTTGAACACATTTATTTGTCTCAGCCTTGGGCTTCCCTTTGGAGATGGATCTCTTTCCCATAGATTTTGTACATTCTTGGCCCTTGTGAAGCTTGCCTTGGGAGTGACAAGAGAGGCAAAACTGCAGGTTTGAAAAAATCATATGGAATGCTCGCATATCTACACTCCTTCTGTTTCTATTGTCTATTTCCATATGTAGTCTTTGACCCTCAGTCTTGATCAATATAATATAGTTGCTCCATTCCGTGATTTATAATAGGATTTGAAAAAATCATATGGAATGCTCGCATATCTACACTCCTTCTGTTTCTATTGTCTATTTCCATTACTCATCGTACTCCATTTATTTCCACAAGCATTCTTAAAATAACTTTCATTGTCACATCAACGTTCATACTACTATCCTTCTATTTCTATTATCTACAGAAAAAATATACCAAGTTGTAAAGAAAAACGTGAATGTACACTCCGATACAATTACGTTGATCCTATAAAATTCATAACTGCAATATTAAGGAAATACACGAATGTCCAAATCTAACATACACTGTTGTATACAAGTAGTACACTCATAACTAGAATAGAAACCAATAGAAGTGGTGGAGTGTGAACATCGATGGGAGATGGGAGACATTCACCGATGGAGGAGATACGATCACCGGCGGAGGAGATACGATCGGAGTGGGGACGAGAATCGACGTAGGAGATAGCGAGTGACATGACACAATCATCAGAGGGAGGAATTCGACGGCATGTGTGGGGTTTGGGGGTAGGCAAGAGTAAATTGGCTTGCCGATTAAGGGATTTGGGGGTTCTCGATATCAACGTAGGGGACGATCAAAATGACCATCCTGCCTATTTCTCTCACGTCGTGTATTTACCCCCACGAACCCTATAAATTTAGTAAATTACATATCAATCTTTGAAACAATATAATTCTCTCATCGACTCTGTAAACTTATTAACTCTTATCTCATGAATCATGCTGTTAATTTGCTTGAAGCTTGTGGAAGTTCTTGAGGTAATTTTCAAATTCAATGAGATAATTACGTTTTGCAAAAAGGTGCAGAGATAGTTTACAAAATTTATAAGGTCTGTGAGTTAAATATCGCAAAAAAATAGGAGGAATACGCGGCATAGTATTATTATGTTCTGCTAGAGGTATCTGGGTAAGTTTCGAATAACAACCCCTTCCCGAAGCCACCGCTGCCTATAAATACTTCAAACCCACAGCATCCCCCGCCGATCAACGCAGAGGAGGAGAGAGAAAGAGAGAGGCGGAGCCAAATATGGGTGCGCAGGAGAAATCTAAGGTTAGGGTTTGACACTTTGAGTAGAGTTCCTCCTAAGGTTGCCGTCGATCCTGTTTCCATCTCCTTCGCCGCCTCCGCTTCCTTCTACTGTCGCCGATGGCTCGCCAGACGAACCCCTTCGCGCTCCTCGACGACGAGGACGCTGAGGACGTCATGTCCGTAGTCGCCAAGGTCGAGTCCAAGATGGCCAAGATCAGCCTGGACCACCAAGGTCAGGCACCTCTCATAACCGATCACGCACCGCAAGACCGTGCATTTACCGCCGGATCATTTGAAACAGGTTGATCATCTCTTGATTTAATGTGATTTCGCGGAAACTTGCAATTTTTGACTTTGTTTCGGATCTTTTCATTTGTTTATGATTCAGGGAGAGCAGATAGGGGTAGAGGAGGGAGGGGCGGAAGATGGCGTGGCGGAGGTGGAAGAGGTAGGTTTGGTGGGGGAGTGGGTGGGGAGCAGCACAACAATGGGTACCACCCGAGCGGTGGAGAGGGTGATGATGGGTGGGTCCGTAACGGCGGAAGGGGAGGAGGGGGTAGGGGACGCGGGAGGGGTTACTACGATGAACGTAGCTATGAGAATGGGAGTAGACATCAGGATGGTGGTCTTGATGGGTGGGAAGAGGTTAGTGAATTTCATGGGGAGCAGGGTGTGGGGCAGTACAATAATGGGTACCACGCTAGGGGTGGTTATGGGGATGATGCGGTGGATGGTGGGTGGGCACACAACGGCGGGAGGGGAGTCGGTGGTAGGGGACGCGAGAGGGGTTACTATGATGACCGTGGTTATATGAATGGGTTTAGACGCCAGGATGGTGGTGCTAGTCGGTGGGAGGAAGATGTTGTGCTTCATGGGGAGCGGGTTGTGGGGAACGGGTCCATAACCCATGAGTATGTCCATGAGAGCAACAGTGGGGAGGGTGGCTATAGAGGAAGCTACGGAGCAAGGCGTACGGGTTTTGGAAGTGGGGATGGTTGGCAGGGCAGGGGTGGTGGTGGTAGATTTGGAAGGGGTGGAAGATGGCTAGAGGCTGAGAGGAAGGATGACTCAATTCATAGAAAGGAGGAGTCCAAGGATGAAATCAGCGCTTCTGAAGGCTTGGGAAGGTGCATCTTTGTTCTTTTACTAGTTAATTATGCTATAACTTATATGCATTGTAGGCTTGTACGGATTGTATACCAACTAAGTGTAAAATTTTGCACATAACATATTGCTTTACTTTTTTTTATTGCCATTCTTGAAATCCGGCTGTTGAGTTGCATTCACCTGGTTTTAATTTTTGTTTCTAGAACAAAAATGGTCTTGTTTATCTCTTATTTTCACTATAAACTAATGTCTTCTCATTTCTACTTGTTTGTATACATCAGTTAAAATCACATGCAAGGCTATAATATTATTCACTTTTTGTATATTGCAAATTTGTGTTTTGGATCATTGTTGTTTTCACTTTTACTCTACAACTTGGAAGAGTATATGGAGTCTCTTTAACAACTGTGTGCTCTTGATGTGCTTCTTGTTAAGATGACAAAATCCTTCTATTGAGATGATAGATGGGCACTGATCACCATGTAGCTATATCTCATTTCCATTCCTACTGCACCACCATTAGTAAAACAATAACTGTAGCATACATTTTTTTTTCATATTTGTGGATGGTGATTTACCATGAGTTCCACATTAGTAACCCCACATTACATTAGATCTCATTTGTTTCCCAGTTTGCTATTGCTGTGCTGTTGGAATATATGTGTCATATGTAAGATATGTAAATGGATCCTTCCAAGATCAATTTACCACATCCTAGTGTTTAGTCTCACATCTACCAATAGTCAAGGGTTTAAATATCGGTTTCGGATATCGTATCGATACCCTGTCGATACGAAATTTCGTCGAAATTTCGACCACATTTCGACGACATTTCGCCCATATCGACCACCATTTGTGAAGAAGTGAATGGAAACTGCCCTCGTATCGCCATTTCGCTCGAGATTTCGATACCTTTTCGAAACTGAAATTTCATCGAAATTTCGCCGAAATTTCGCGAAATCTGAAACCATGCCAATAGTGGGACTTGTAGGGTCTGTAGAGGCTATATAAGAAACCCCAAACCTCCTGTATCAGATGAGAAAGTCAATAGACACATCAACCCATTGAGGTGTTCTCCCGTGGTTTCATCCCATTACTTAGGGAGTAGGGTTCCACGTAAAAATCTCTGTGTTCCAAATCTATATTTCTTTATGTTCATGCTCTGTTTATCAATTCGCTTCCGCATTCTTATTTTCTAACATATAGAAGTGGTTGTATTTATGTGTAAAAGGAAATCTTGACAAGCAGCTTATACGTGTTGATCGAGCTTTATATTTATGTATGAATTTTGTTGTCTTCGCATGAATGGCAAATCTAAGCTCATCCATTTTTAATATCTGAATGGATTTCATGTTCACTTGGATCTAAAAAACCCTATATTTATATATGAATTTTGTTGTCTTCACATGAATGGCAAATCTAAGCTCATCGATTTTTAATATCTGAATGGATCATGTTCATTTGGATCTAAAAACCCTTATAGATTTGTTTCTTTTATATTTGTACTTAAGTGCTTATCATTACAATTTGTGTTATATAGTATTGTTTACATTGAACAAATTGTAGTTATATTTCTTTAAGTCCCCCTATTTTCTAATTGAATGGTCTTGCATATGAGCATAACCCTATATCATATATGTTCTGACAAATATTGTATTCTAAGATGCAAGCAAACATCACTGAATCTATTGTTTTGGAAATTTTGGAAGTCATTATTTCTCCATAACGTGTTCGATTTAGAATCGACGATCATGTTCCGAGTCTTCAGTTTGATCACACGTATGCGATCTTCAGTTTTGTGGTTCCCATATTTTATTTTGATTAGAGTTTTCATGTGTTCCTTGAAGCCATCCATTTGCTGAGGAGAACAATGGAGATTTATAGAGCTAAAAGGAAGAACCTCCATATGATCTTTATTGATTTGGAGAAGACTTATGATTCTGTCCCACGAGAGATATTGTGGAGAGTTTTGGAGAAGAGACAAGTGCATGTCCTATACATTAACCTCATAAAGGACATGTATGATAGGGCTTTATCTTGTGTAAGGACACCGTTTGGGAAGACTGGCTATTTTGACATCAACATTGGTTTACATCAAGGTTCAACTTTGAGTCCATTTCTTTTTACTTTGATTATGGACGAGTTGTCAAGTCACATTCAGGACGAGTTACCTTGGTGTATGTTATTTGCTGATGATATTGTGTTGATTAACGAGACTAGAGATGGAGTAAATGAGAAGCTCGAGGTCTGGAGACATGAGTTGGAGAGTAAAGGATTTGTATAAGTAGGGCTAAGACAGAATATATGGAGTGCACCTTTGATGGAAGCAATAATGAAGGAATTGAGGTGAAGATTGGTGATGATATTATTTAGAAGAGAGATTCTTTTAGATATCTGGGATCTATTTTGCAACATGATGGGGAAATTGATGGAGATGTTACTAATAGAATAAATGCAGGTTGGCTAAAGTGGAGAGGAGCCTCTGCTGTTCTCTGTGATAAAAAAATTCCTTTAAAAATTAAAGGAAAGTTTTACAAAGCAGCCGTGAGACCTATTATGCTCTATGGATCTGAATGTTGGCCTGTGAACCACATACATGTGCAGAGAATGGCTATAGCAGAAATGAAAATGCTAAGGTGGATGTGTGGACACACACGTAAAGATCGGATTCGGAATGATGCAATCAGAAAGAAAGTTGGTGTTGCTCCGATCGATGATAGGATGAGAGAAAACCGCTTAAGATGGTTTGGTCATTTGCAAAGAAGATCAACTGATGCACCAGTTAGGAGATCCGAGTGTTGGGATGTTGAGCCGGCTAAGAGAGGGCGGGGACGGCCCAAGAAGTGTTGGAAAGAGACCATACGAAGGGATCTTTGTTTTGTGGATATAAGCCCGGGATTGACCCAAGATAGATCTGAATGGAGGCGAAGAATCCATGTAGCCGACCTACTTAATTGTGGGAAAAGGCTTTGTTGTTGTTGTTGTATAGTTTTCATGTGTTCCATAGGGACTCTAGAGTAGAGATTCCATTCCCTGTGCCATGTGGGCTAGGGTTTTCATTTGGTTTCATCCAAAGTAGAGATCCCATTCTCCGAACCAGTATGGGAGAGACCCAATTCTCCGACGAGGACACTTTTTCAAACTCCATTCTTCAGTGATCGTGGACCTCGACGAGGATGTCTCCGCGGCCGTTTCAGTTCAACCCTTTCAGAGATGGAGCAGTTGTCTACATGTTGTGGCGGAACAGAGTACTCCGACGAGGAAACTTATTTCAGTTGCAGTGACTCTAACAGGTGCAGTACAGAGCACATGCTCTCCAGCGAGGAGATTCAGTTCAACTCACACTCTGATGCAACACGAAATTAATAAATATGGCTTAATTTTTTATCCGTTAGTTAGAGTCTAATTTTATTTACGTTTAATCGAGTTGTAATTTTTATTTAAATAAAAGGATCGCATGTGATCTTAAATTAGTTAGTCGATTTTCAATTTGAATTTCGAATTTAAAATTAGAGTCAATCAGGATAAGGTAGATTTGAATTTTGATTTAAATCAATTAGAGTCAATTTGGATTTTATTTTTATTTTTGTAACCCCGCCGCTCCTATATAAAGGGGATGGTAGGCAATTGTTTGTGGCAGTTGAAGTTGAATTAAAATTGAAATTTTATCTCTCTCTTCTCTCTCCTTGCCCACGCGATCTCTGCGATTCTCTTCTCCAAATCTCTCGCATTCGGCGAGTTATTCTCTTCTTCCTCACTTAAACTTCTTCCACCAAATATTTTCCACTATCGAAAATAATTTTTTATCCGTTGCAAAATTTCGATTTGCATCAATTGGTATCAGAGCATGGAAATTGAATCGTTCTCGCGTTTCGACAGTCCTGTCGCATATTGGAAGATGAAGCTCGATCAAAGCCGCCTATCTCATGTCTCGCATGCTCTTTCACGTCAACAAAAATTCAATAATCACCTCCAGACAAGCATCAAGGTTCAACAATGGATAGATTCGTGGTACGACATCGATATCTTTATGGTACAAGTTGACGACGAACAAAATCTTGCCGTCGATGATGATTTGTGCGTTGTTCAGATCGTGTTGGATGGAAAAACTGACGTTAGCGACAACATACGTGCTACTCCGGCACCATCCAAAGCTGTCACAGGTACCTCTCCCGCAATCCACACACCTACTGGGATGTATGCCCCAGTCCCACCACCCCTACCCGCTGCACCCGTACCCCCTCCCGCCGCAACCCCCACACCCCCCAACAAACTCCCCTCCTGTCACCACCCTAGCCCTTCCAGCACCACCACCAAGCCCCCTTCCGGCCGCCCCCACACCTCCTTTCGCTACACCGAACCCCCAATCAACCCTTCTCGCTACATGATGCGGACTCGAAATCGGCGTAGACGAAAAAAATAATATTTTTGGTGGATTTTTTTTGGTAGAAGGGATAGAAGGGTTGAGAAGAGAAATCAGAGGGATTGAGAGAAAGGAAAACTCATCGGAACGAGGGGTTTGGAGAAGGAGAACCGCGGAGATCGCGTGGAGGGAGAGAGAGAAGGAGAGGGGATAGAGATAACAATCTCAATTTTTACTTCATCATTGACTGATTAAAACAATGGGCTACCCTCTCTTTATATAGGAGAGAGGGTTTACAAAAATAATAAATAAATCAAATTAACAACTAATTTAATCCTAATTGACCTCTAACTACCTTAATTGGACTCTAAATTATTTAATTGACCCGAATCACATTTAAACTCTACGAAATAAACGTTGAGATCACAGGCGATCTCAATTATTTAATTAGACCAATACGACCGCTAAAAACGTAAATAAAATTGATAATTATTTAATTAAATAAATGTGGCCCTATAATTTGGGGTCACGCTGCATCACTACATATCCCTCCTTCCAACCCCTACCTCCCGAAACCATGGCAGTGTCCCACCATCACCGTCGCTACTACCCCCATGTGCCAACCCCACACCCTTGGCCCCTCAACTGAACGCTGCACCTGCACCACCAACATCCTCTCTCCCCAACCCCTCCCTCCCGAACAACCCCCCTCTGCCATCATGACCTGCTGTCGGCCGCTCCTCGTCGGACCCGCACCGCTTCCAGAAGCCCGTCCCACACCTGCGGCCCCGCTCGTGCCATGCCTTTCGCCGCCGTCGATCCTTGCGTCGCCCGTGTCGCGCCCGGTTCCAACCTCGGTGCGGCTGTCGCCAACTTAAGAAGAGACGAACCCTAAAAATTGAGGGTGTTCACTCCATCGTATCCCTTGACAATAGGAGTAAAGAGGTATTTTGGGGATATTTCAAGGGGGGCCCTTCTCCAATGCTATTTTATCCAAAGGGCCACTTTGAAAATTTAACTTTTGAGTTTTAAGTGAAGGGGTTCGAAAATTGCAACCCATCCCCATGGTGCAGAAAGGGGAGTGCTGAAAGAAAGAAATATGGGTGGCTTCCTTACCCAAATAGGATTAGGACTATGGGTTTTACCTATTTAAGGGCCCCATGGCTTAATTCATTACCCACATCTCCTCCCCTCCTAACATTGTACCATTCATTTGCTATGGGTTCTCCGAACATTGTGAAATTCAAAATGAAGATGCCGCATCAATTTTTCCACACCACATCAAGGGAACGACCTGCGCATGGGCGCCACTAGCTACGCCACATCTCTTTTTCCAGTATGAAGCCAATGACTCCAACCTCCGCTCCAAGAATGCTTGGATCCCACTGTTCACTCTGCATTAGTTCTTCCATGGTCGGATCGAGAACGTTGAATTAAACTTATCAAGCTTCAAGCTGCAGATCAAGCAATTCGTCAGGAGACGAATTTTTCTAGTGAAGGAGAACTGATGCAACACGAAATTAATAAATAGGGCTTGATTTTTTATCCGTTAATTAGAGTCTAATTTTATTTATGTTTAATCAAGTCATTGCATTTTTTATTTAAATAAAAGAGATCGCATGTGATCTCAAATTAGTTAGTCGGTTTTCAATTTGAATTTTGAATTTAAAATTGGATTCAATCAGGAGAAGGTAGATTTGAATTTTGATTCAAATCAATTAGAGTCAATTTGAATTTTATATCTATTTTTGTAACCCCACCCTTCCTATATAAAGGGGATGGTAGGCAATTGTTTGAGGCAGTTGAAGTTGAATTAAAATCGAGATTTTATATCTCTCTCTCCTCTCTCCTTGACCATGCGATTTCCGCGATTCTCTTCTCCAAATCTCTTGCATCCGGCGAGTTATTCTCTCCTTACTCCCTTTAACTTCTTCTACCAAATATATTCCACCATCAAAAATAATTTTTTATCCGTTGCAAGATTTCAATTTGCATCACACTCCAGCATGTTTGTCCTTTTCACCTGCATGGCACGAGAAGCAACGTCCTCGACAATAGCCGATGGATGTGCGCATTGAGTTGATATTGTCTGTGGTGTCTTGTATTGTGAGTTTGAGTGATTTCTATCTGTTTGTCCAAGCTGAGCATTGCATGCTCTAGCTTAAGGGGGAGGTTGGAGTGTATGCGTCATATGTAAGATGGGTAAATGGATCCTTCCAAGATCCACTTACCACATACCAGTGTTTAGTCCCTTGTCTAGCAGTAGTGTGACTTGGAGGGTCTGTGGAGGCTATATAAGAAGCCACAGACCTCATATATCAGATGAGAAAGTCAATAGACACATAAGCCCTTTGAGGTGTTCTCCTGTGGTTTCATCCTATCCCACTCCTTAGGGAGTAGGGTTCCAACTAAAAATATGTGTTCCAAGTCTTTTTTTATGTTCATGCTCTATTTATCAATTTGCTTTCGCATTATTATTTTCTAACCTATAGCAGTGGTTGTAGTTATGTATATTAAGAAATTTTGACAAGCATCTTATACGTGTTTATCGAGCTTTATATTTATATATGAATTTTGTTGTCTTCACATGAATGGCAAATCTAAGCTCATTGATTTTTAATATTTGATTCAATGGATTTCACGTTCATTTGGATCTAAAAGCCCTCATATATTTGTTTCTTTATTTGTACTTTAGTGCTTAACATTACAATTTTTGTTATATAGTATTGTTTACATTGAACAAATTGTAGTCATGTCTTAAATTATATAGCATTATCTGTGTTTGTCTCCTTTACTTTCTTCAAGTCCCCCTATGTTTTAATTGAATGGTCTTACATATGAGCATAACCCTATATCATATAGGTTTTTTATTTAGATGTGGTAATCTGACAAATCAGATTGTATTCTAAGATGCAAGCAAACATCGCTGAATGTATTATTTTAGAAATTTTTGGAAGTCATTATTTCTTCATAGCGAGTTCGATTCAGACTCGACGATTATGTTTCGAGTCCTCAGTTTGATTCGCACATGTATGCGATTTTTAGTTTTGTGGTCCCCGTCTTTTATTTTGGTCAGAGTTTTCATGTGTTCCATAGGGACTCCAGAGTAGAGATCACATTCCCTATGCCATGTGGGCTGGGATTTTTATGTGGTTTCATAGAGACTCCAAATTAGATATCCCATTCTCTAAGCCAGTATGGGAGAGACCCAGTTCTATGATGAGGACACTTTTTCAGACTTCATTTTCCAACGACCGTGGACTCCGACGAGGATGTCTCCACGACTTTTTTAGTTCGACCCTTTCAAAGATGGAGTAGTTGTCCACATGTTGTGGCAGGACAGAGTACTCCGACGAGAAGACTCATTTCAATTGTAGTGACTCTGACAGACGCAGTACAAAGCGCATGCTCTCCGACGAGGAGATTCGGTTCAACTCGCACTCCAGCCTGTTTATCCTCCTCACCTACACGACATGAGAAGCGATGTCCTCGATAGCAACCGAGTGCGCGTTGAGTTGATATTGTCTGTAATGTCTTGTATTGTGAGTTTGAGTGATTTCTATCTATTTGTCCAAGCTGAGCATTTCATGCTCTAGCTTGAGGGGGAGTGTTGGAGTATATGCGTCATATATAAGATGGGTAAATGGATCCTTCCAAGATTCACTTACCCCATCCCAGTGTTTAGTACCACGTCTACTAGTGGTGGGACTTGGAGGGTCTGTGGAGGCTATATAAGAAGCCCCAGACCTCCTGTATCAGATGAGAAAGTCAATAGACACATCAACCCTTTGAGGCGTTCTCCCGTGGTTTCATCCCGCTCCTTAGAGAGTAAGATTCCACGTAAAAATCTGTGTTCTAAGTCTTTATTTTTTTATGTTCATGCTCTGTTTATCAATGCGCTTATGCATTCTTATTTTCTAACATATTGAAGTGATTGTAGTTATGTGTAGAAAGAAATCTTGACAAGCATCTTATACGTGCTGATTGAGCTTTATATTTATATATGAATTTTGTTGTCTTCACATGAATGACAAATCTAAGCTCATCGATTTATGATAAAAATGGATTTCATGTTCATTTGGATCTAAAAAACCCTCATTGATTTATTTCTTTTATATTGGTACTTAAATGCTTAGCATAGCAATTTTTGTTATATAGTATTGTTTACATTGAACAAATTATAGCCATCTTAAATTATATAACATTATCTGCGTTTGTCTCATTTACTTTCTTCAAGTCCCTTATGTTTTAATTGAATGGTCTTGCATATGAGCATGACCCTATATCATACACGTTTTTTATTTAGATGGGGTAATCTGACAAATCAGATTGTATTCTTGTTGAGATATTTGTATCTCTTATTATCTATTTCGCAATTTTGTCTTCTTTATATGTAATTAACCCGGGGTTTTTCTCCTATATAAGAGAGCCCTAAGGTCTCTTCTAATGCAAGCAATTCTTTTCCTATAATATGGTATCGGAGCAACGGTCCTAGACTGGGGTTCCCATATCCCACCAACCCTACCCCTACCCCCCTCCCCCACGCCGTTGGTAGGCCCCTACCCGCACCCCCGCCGCACACAGTCCAATTGCCGAGGGGCCTCCCAACGCCTTTTAAATCGTCGGCAGCCCCCCCCCCCCCCCCCGTAGCTGACTTGCAACCGCCAACAGCTGTTGTACAACAGCAAACATCACTGAATGTATTGTTTTGGAAATTCTGGAAGTCATTGTCTTCATAATCTTTGGGCCTTGAGATTTCCTTTTTTTGCCTTTGTTAAAATGTGAAATATAATTACATAATTAAAAGACAAGAACAAAACATGGATTTCTATGAAACCCTATTCCCTAAGGAGCTTGATTAAACCATGGAGAAACTCACCAAGCTAGGTTACTTTATTAAGTTTCTCAAGCTTACAATAAGTGTTGGCCTTTATATATAGCTCCACCAACACATCAATATCCGACCAGTAGGTAATATGGGATCATATCCAAGAATAACATAATTTATCTTGAGATATGCAATTACCCATCTAAATTATACCCTCTCATGTTGGAGCTTAATAACGTGCATCTTTTTACAAAATAAAATACTCAATGCATCTTCACTTGATACATATTCTAAGAAGCTTGGAGGAGACCTGCATGAAGTAGTCACTGTTGGGAGGAGACCTGTATGGAGGTAGCAATGGGAGAGACCTATATGGGTTAGATGCTCATTGAAGATGGATGGTAGGTTGGGGTGTTCATCTTCATGCAATCAACTTATTGACAATAGTTGTTTGTAATGGCCCCAAGCTAATGCAATTCGGATTTCAAGGCGGAGAGATTCTCGTATGAGGGTGATTGAACAGTTTGGGTAGAATGGTAATTGATGCAGCGTGAAACGGATAACTAGGGCCTCATGTTCTACTTTTTATCCGGTATTTAGAGGCTAATTTTATTTACGTTTATCTGAGTCATCATAATTTTAATTAAATAAAAGAGATCGCCTGTGATCTCAAAGTAGTTGGTTAGAGATTTGAATTTATTGCAAATCAATTAGTTAGTCGGTTAGAGTCAAATTAGGATAAGTAGTTTTGAATTTGAATTTGAATTTCTATTTTTGTAACCTCATCCCTCCTATATAAAGGGATGATAGACTATTGTTTTAGTAGAGTTCAATTAATATGAAAAATTGAGATTCAATCTCTATCTCCCTCTCTCATCTCTCTCTTTCTCCCACGCGATCTCCACGATTCTTTTCTCCAACATCCTTCGTTTTTCCGACGAGCTTTCTCTTCTCAATCCCTTCCAATTTCTTCTACCAAATAATTCCACCGATCAAAATTTATTTTCACCGTTGCCGATTTTCCGATTTGCATCAATTGGTATCAGAGCATGGCTTACAGATCGTCCTCACGATATGTCGATCCATACAAAAGTTTACGCAAGCATCATGCAACGAAGGACCATCGTTCATCGGAACGAAAACGACGATCCAACGAAGCTTACGACAAGGAGATGATGGGCATACTGCTTGATTTCCAAACAAAACTACAAGGTTTGATGGCTAATTTCGAGACCCTATGCGCGTCCAAATGAAAGTCTTCCACTACCGACGCCGCTGTACAGAAATTTGACGAAGGAAAACTCGTCGTCGATGATGATTTGCCCGCTGTCCAGGTCATTCCAGAAGGAAAAAAACGTCAATCTGCTTGCTGTCCAGGTAATTTCAGACTTGGAAACCCCGCAAAAGTCGCTACAGCCCGCCCGTTGCCCTCTCACGAACCCCCCTTGCCGCACCACCACCTCCGCCACCTCCCGATGCCACCTCTGCGCAACCTGCCCCACCCGCTGCACTCGTATACCCTTCTGTGACACCCACATCCCCAGCCACGGACCTCAATCAGCCGCAATCAACCCCACCTGCCATCCCCATACCTCTTGATACAGTCCCCAAAACCAACGCCGCCTTCCACACCATCGGGCCCCCCTCCCGCTGCGCCTTCTTTCCCAGCCCCAGTCCCAACACCCCCTGCCCCAACCCCAACACCCCCTCCCACCACCCCTGAATCCATTGCGATGCACCCCCCATCCCCCGTGTCCCCTCCCGCAACCCCAGAACCTCCGCCTGCCGCAAACCCCGTGCCCCCAGCACCCCTTCCCACCATCCTCGCGCCGCTGGTGCAAGCCCCTTCACCCCCTCCGTTAAATCCCCCACCCCCTCCACCATTGTTTCCCTACCCCCACCCATTCGCCCCACGACCGCCGCTGCAAACTGCTGCGACACCATTGCGATCAGCATCATCCGCATGGGATGCCTTAGCATGAGCTCGAGGACGCCGCCTCCCCCGTTCTTGTTGCCGCCGCCTATTAGTTCTGAAGGGAGAAACCCTAACAATAGTTAGGGATGCATTCTCAACCGAATCCCTGGAAATAAGGGAAATGAATGGGAAAAATTGCAGGAAAATCCCTCATAAAAACTTTTACTAGAAGGTCATGATTGAAGGGGTACGAAAATTGCATTCCACGCCCCTGGAGCCGGAATATTTAAAAAGAAGTGCTGAAAGAACAAAATTTGGGTGGCTTCCTTATCCAATTAGGATTAGGATCATGGGTTTCACCTATTTAAAGGCCCCATGGCTTAATTCATTGGCCACATATCCTCCCCTACTCTACTTGTGCTATTGCTTTGCTATGGAATCTCCAAAGGCCGAGTTGTCTGGCATGAAGATGCCACATCAGTTTTTCAAGTACCATATCAAGGGGACGACATCCGAGTGGACGCCCACATTCACGCCACACATGTTATTCCATCATGAAGCTATCGGCTCCAACATTCGCACTGCGCCCGCATGGATTCCACCATTTGCTCCACACTAGTTCTTCCAAGGTATGATAAAAAATGCTGAATTAAATTTATCAACCCTCAGGCCTGCAGATCAAGCAATTCGTCGGGAGACGAATTTTTCAAGCGGAGGAGAACTGATGCAGCGTGAAACGGATAACTAGGGCCTCATGTTCTACTTTTTATCCGGTATTTAGAGGCTAATTTTATTTACGTTTATTTGAGTCGTCTTAATTTTAATTAAATAAAAGAAATCGCCTGTGATCTCAAAGTAGTTGGTTAGAGATTTGAATTTATTTCAAATCAATTAGTTAGTCGGTTAGAATCAAATTAGGAGAAGTAGTTTTGAATTTGAATTTGAATTTCTATTTTTGTAACCTCATCCCTCCTATATAAAGGGATGATAGGCTATTGTTTTAGTAGAGTTTAGTTAATATGAAAAATTGAGATTCAATCTCTATCTCCCTCTCTCGCCTCTTTCTTTCTCTTACGCGATCTCCGCGATTCTTTTCTCCAACATCCCTCGCTTTTCCGACGAGCTTTCTCTTCTCCAATTTCTTCTACCAAATAATTCCACGATCAAAATTTATTTTCACCGTTGCCGATTTTCCGATTTGCATATAATTTTCTATGAAGAACTACTGAACTCAATCACTTGCTGCCGTTATTCAACTGTTTTCTGTTGAGGTCTATCCCGTGGAGGTACTCCAATTAGATCAGTGATCGATTTCTAGGTTTCGTCGTCAACCTAATTGGTTACTTCCAATTACGTAAATCAATAGTTCAAACCGTGTAGGGCATTTCCCATTGATATAGGCACTTCTGTACCTGTATGCAAACCGGAAAATCGGCAACGGTGAAAATAAATTTTAATCGGTGGAATTATTTGGTAGAAGAAATTGGAAGGGATTGAGAAGAGAAAGCTCGTCGGAAAAACGAGGGATGTTGGAGAAAAGAATCGCGGAGATCGCGTGGGAGAAAGAGAGAGACGAGAGGGGGAGATAGAGATTGAATCTCAATTTTTCATATTAAGTGAACTCTACTAAAACAATAGCCTATCATCCCTTTATATAGGAGGGATGAGGTTATAAAAATAGAAATTCAAATTCAAATTCAAAACTACTTATCCTAATTTGACTCTAACCGACTAACTAATTGATTTGAAATAAATTCAAATCTCTAACCAACTACTTTGAGATCACATGCGATCTCTTTTATTTAATTAAAATTACGACGACTCAAATAAACGTAAATTAAATTAGCCTCTAAATACCGGATAAAAAGTAGAACATGAGGCCCTAGTTATCCGTTTCACGCTGCATCAGTTCTCCTCCGCTTGAAAAATTTGTCTCCCGACGAATTGCTTGATCTGCAGGCTTGAGGCTTGATAAATTTAATTCAGCATTTTTGATCATCCCTTGGAAGAACTGGTGTGGAGCAAATGGCGGAATCCATGCGAGCGCAGTGTGAACGTTGGAGCCAATAGCTTCATGATGGAATAACATGTGTGGCACGAATGCGGGCGTCCACTCGGATGTCGTCCCCTTGATATGGTACTTGAAAAACTGACGTGGCATCTTCATGCCAGACAACCCGGCCTTTGGAGATTCCATAGCAAAGCAATAGCACAAGTAGAGTAGGGGAGGAGATGTGGCCAATGAATTAAACCATGGGGCCTTTAAATAGGTGAAACCCATGATCCTAATCCTAATTGGATAAGGAGGCCACCCAAATTTTGTTCTTTCAGCACTTCTTTTTAAATATTCCTGCTCCAGGGGCGTGGAATGCAATTTTCGTACCCCTTCAATCATGACCTTCTAGGTTTTTATGAGGAGGGATTTTCCTACAATTTTTCCCATTCATTTCCCTTATTTCCAGGGATTCGGTTGAGAATGCATCCCTAACTATTGTTAGGGTTTCTCCCTTCATAACTAATAGGCGGCGGCAACAAGAACGGGGGAGGCGGCGTCCTCGAGCTCGTGCCAAGGCATCCCATGCGGCTGATGCTGATCGCAATGGTGTCGCGGCAGTTTGCAGCGGTGATCGTGGGGCGAATGGGTGGGGGTAGGGAAACAATGGTGGTGGGGGTGGGGGATTTAACGGAGGGGGTGAAGGGGCTTGCACCAGCGGCGTGGGGATGGTGGGAAGGGGTGCTGGGGGCGCGGGGTTTGCGGCAGGCGGAGGTTCTGGAGTTGCGGGAGGGGACACGGGGGTTGGGGGGTGCATCGCAATGGATTCAGGGGTGGTGGGAGAGGGTGTCGGGGCTGGGGCATGGGGCGTTGGGACTGGGGCTGGGAAAGAAGGCGCAGCGGGAGGGGGGCCCGATGGTGTGGAAGGTGGCGTTGGTTTTGGGGACTGTATCGCAAGAGGTATGGGGATAGCGGGTGGGGCTGATTGCGGCTGCTGGGGGTCTGTGGCTGGGGGTGCGGGTGTCGCAGAAGGGTATACGAGTGCAGCGGGTGGGGCAGGTTGCACGGAGGTGGCGCCGGGAGGTGGCGGGGGTGGTGGTGGGGCAAGGGGGGTTCGTGAGAGGGCAGCGGGCGGGTTGTAGAGCGACTTTTGCAGGGTTTCCTAGTCTGAAATTACCTGGACAGCAAGCAGATTGACATTTTTTCCTTCTGAAATGACCTGGACAGCGGGCAAATCATCATCGACGACGAGTTTTTCTTCGTCAAAATTCTGGACAGCGGCCTCGGTAGTGGAAGACTTTGATTCGGACACGCATAGGGTCTCGAAATTAGCCATCAAACCTTGTAGTATTGTTTGGAAGTCAAGCGGTATGCCCATCATCTCCTTGTCGTAAGCTTCGTTGGATCGTCGTTTTCGTTCCGATGAACGATGGTCCTTCGTTGCATGATGCTTGCGTAAACTTTTGTATGGATCGAAAGATCGGGAGGATGATCTGTAAGCCATGCTCTGATACCAATTGATGCAAATTGGAAAATCGGCAACGGTGAAAATAAATTTTGATCGGTGGAATTATTTGGTAGAAGAAATTGGAAGGGATTGAGAAGAGAAAGCTCGTCGGAAAAACAAAGGATGTTGGAGAAAAGAATCGCAGAGATCGCATGGGAGAAAGAGAGAGACGAGAGCGGGAGGTAGAGATTGAATCTCAATTTTTCATATTAATTGAACTCTACTAAAACAATAGCCTATCATCCCTTTATATAGGAGGGATGAGGTTACGAAAATAGAAATTCAAATTCAAAACTACTTATCCTAATTTGACTCTAACCGACTAACTAATTGATTTGAAATAAATTCAAATCTCTAACCAACTACTTTGAGATCATTGACGATGTCTTTTATTTAATTGAAATTACGACGACTCAAATAAACGTAAATAAAATTAGCCTCTAAATACCGGATAACAAGTAGAACATGAGGCCCTAGTTATCCGTTTCACGCCGCATCAGTAATTCACGACAATGGAAATGGACATGGTTTAATGAGTCACGTACTAATGATGAGTGCTAAGGTTAGATACAAACACAGAGCCGATTATGGTGATTCACCTCGGACGTTAAGGCATGGGATAAATTTTGGCAAAATTCGGTCGAATTTCGGTCGAATTTTGATTTTGGTGGGTGACCAAAATTTGACCAAAATAGCCTATATAGGCCGAAATTTGGGATCTCTAGTACAAAAGCTCACCGAAATGACCGAAATTTCGGTCGAAATTTCGTTTCGGTCCCTTACCGAAATGGTGACTGAAATCGAAATTTAAATCTCTGCGATAATGCTTAATTAAATAAGGAGGAGAATATGAGAAAGGACTAGACGCGGAGGAGACTATTCGCCGGCTTGATGCGCTTGGGGACAACATGGATCTTTCGGAGCTGGAGCTTGCTGATCGCGTGGCTGTCCAATTGGTTGTTGCTCGGGTGGATAAGAAGCGCGTGACGGAGTGGAGGCAACGCTCGAGGAGCAGGTGGATTAGGGAGGGGGACGCAAATACTTCCTTCTTTCACCGCGTGGCCAGTGGGAGGCGTAGGGCGAATGCGTTGCGGTCCATCGTTGTTGGGAGGACGCGCGTGGAGGGAAATCGAGAGATGGGGAGGGCTATTGCGGAGCATTTCAAGGGTGTGGCTTCGTTGACTATCCCCAAGCGGTGGCGGTGGTTGGGCTCGGGTACGCGTTTGGTGCTGCACGATCAGGTCGAGTGCCTTGTGCGCGATTAGTCCTTGGAGGAGCTTAAGGATGCGGTGTGGGAGCTTAATGCTGATGTGGCTCCTGGCCCGGATGGGTTCCCCGTGGCGTTCTACAAGGATTTTTGGGATCTCGTGGGCCACGAGGTGCTTAACGTGGCTCTCGAGTTTTGTAGGGGGAACACGGGCTTCGACAGGATCAACCGGGCTCTTGTTATTTTATTGCCTAAGTCGTCGACGCCGGTCTCCATTGATGTTTTCCGCCCAATTTCGATTTCAAACGCCATTTATCTCATTATTGCGAAGGTTCTCGCTACTCGGTTGTCTGGCGTTATTGGGGGTGTTATCTCCCCGTCACAATCGGCCTTCATCCCGGGTCAGCAGATTGCCGATTGTCTCACTCTGGCGTCGGAGCTCATTGCTGATTGGAAAAGGAGGGAGGTGAGTGGCATCCTGTGGAAAGTGGATTTCAGAAAGGCCTACGATTGCCTTGATTGGAAGTTTCTTTGGACGATGCTTATGAGGAAGGGGTTCTCGGAGTTGTGGATAACGTGGGTGAGGCGGTGTATCACCACCGCCTCGATGTCTGTCTTGGTCAACGGTCGTCCGGAGGGGGGTTGGATCCAGCCAAGGAGGGGGGTACGACAGGGTTACCCCCTTGCTCCGTTGGTTTTTATTCTGGCGGCTGACGTTCTATCTGATTTTGCGGCTAATATGGTTAGCATCGGCATCTTGTGGGGCTTCTCCAGGAGGGATGTGCATATTCCGATATTACAATACGCGGACGATAGGTTATTTTTTTTGGAGGGGGGAGTGGCGAAGGCGAGGGGGATGGCTGTGGCTCTGGAGATCTTTGGCGAGCTTTTTGGGTTGGTCAAGAACGAGGCCAAGTCCATGTTCGTGTCCTTCGGCCCTGCGGTTCTGGACCGTGATGTTTATGCGGAGGTTTTGGGGTCGATGTGCTCTTCGCTGCTGATGGATTACTTGGGGATGCCCTTGAACGTGGGAAGGCCGCGGCTGAGGGACTGGCTGAAAGTGGTGGAGAAAGTGGAGGCGAGATTGGCGGCTGGAAGTCCGCGCTTTTATCAAGAGGTGGTAGGCTTGTTTTGATTAAGGCGGTCTTTTCGGCGATTCCGATTTATTTTTTGTCCAATTGTAAGATGCCCAAGGGGATCAAGTCCCGGCTGGAGAAGCGTATGCGCGCCTTCTTGTGGGGGAAGCGTGGGGAGGGGGCGAGAGGGATTCACTTGGTTGGGTGGGAAGATATTACGTATGGGAAGGAGCAGGGGGGCTGGGGATCAAGTCGATTGCTCAGATGAATGAGGCCTTGCTTCTCAAGTGGGCGTGCAGGATTTGAGGGACAGGGGAGGATCTCCGCCTCAATGCCGTGCGGAAGATTTATGGTGTGGGGTAAGGTTTGCCGTCGCAGGTTTGCCAAATTGCTTCACCCACTTTGTTCTGGAGGGGGGTGGTGGAGGTGTTTTTGAAGAATGTTGGGCTGTTCAGGCCGGTGCTTGGGTGGGGGGGGGTCATTCTCCTTTTGGCTGGACGATTGGGCGGGGGGCTTTGCTCCCGCTTCTCCCGCCTCTTTGCGTTGGTTGATGATAAAACTTGTACGGTTGCAGCTTGTTGGTTGGATGAGGTCTGGTGTCCAACCTTCGCGGCAAATTTCTCGGATCAGAGGATGGAGGATTTCTTGACGTTGCTCGAGGCGGTGCGGGAGATTGGGCGTCCTCCTGGGGGGCGTGATCACTGGTGCTGGAGGGAGTCCCCTTTCACGGTTAAGAAGGCTTTTGGTGCTATCGCTAGGCCGCCTCCGTCCCTGTCGGAGAGTATCACTCTTGATTGTGCCTTTCATTGGGCTTTGAAGCTTCTGGAGCGGGTTGGATTCTTTTTATGGCTGTTGAGGAGGAAGAGGTTGATGACGAGAGACCGTTGTGCTCGACTCTTAGGCGTGATTTCTGATAGATGTCTTCTCTGCGATGCGGCTGTCGAATCTGTGGAGCACTTATTCTTCTTATGCCCCTCGGTGGTTGAGATTTGGCAGGGGGTTGACTTGGCTTGGTGTAGCACTGCTGACCTTCACGCGTTGGTCTTCGCTCCGGGCTAACAAGGGAAGGCCGAGGCTGGAGGTGCTGTACCCGGTTGCCGTGCTATGGGCGGTGTGGCGGGGGAGAAATGATCTCTTGTTCTCGAGCCAAAGGTTCTACAAGGAGAATGTGGTAGCTTTTGCGAAATTCTGGCGAGGGATTGGGCGTTGTAAAGTTGTTGTAGTGTGGTTGTTGGTGTTTCACTTTTTGTTGTCTTCTCTGTTCGCTACTTATATTGAATAAAATTTTTGGGGAGTGCACCATCGAGTGTATCCCCCTTGCTTCTGGATTTCAAAAAAAAATCACAGCATGATAGGGTTCTGCTATCGACCTAGAATCAAGATAAATTAAAATAACTAAAGTACGACTAGAATAGTTTAATATCTAAGTAAAAGGCAGGTTGTGGTTCTCAACCGAGATAAGTTAAAAGCTAATAAAAAAAGTTAATGAGGCACAAGATCATGATATATATAAATGTTAATATCCTAGTAATTAGTTGTCTTGGGCTATAGGTAAAATTAAATATCCCAAAAATTCTAGATCAGGTTACAACTTACAATAAATAAATAAAGGATGATGAGATCCTACGCTCTGGGTCAGGGTAAATAAGTTGAATAATATCCAAGATATAGTAAATAATTAAAGGTTCAAGGTTGTAGTTCTGCTGGAACCACGACATAACTTATTAAATAAGCAAAGGATAGAAATCTAGTAAACAAAGGTCCTAGGCTCAGGATCCAAGATAGATTAAATAAATAGAGTTGTAGCTTCGGAACTCGAATAAATTGAGCAAATAATTAAATAGGCAAAAGTTCTGCTCTAAAACTAGGTAGATAAATTAAATAATAGTTCTGCTCTGGACCTAGATGGAACTGGTGGTGGTATTGGCAACACCAAGATGAGGGAGAGTGAAGGGAGAGGAGCATGCCAAGATGCACAAAGAGGAGGAGATGATGGGAGGGCTGGAGACAACTCCAATTGTATTCAACTTGACTCCCTGCCGATTACATATGGGAATGAGGCCTTTATATACGTCAAATTCAAGGAAAAGACAAACAAGTTGTGAATAAAAAACAACAAAGTTGGATAAGGCCTTTTATATTGGGGCCTTTTACAAAATTAGGCTTGCTAAATAGTGGAATCAAAGTACTGGAAACAAAAAAGGCCTCAGGAAATTTAAGAACGATTTTTTGTGCTGCATCACAAGTAATAGCAGAAGTCGATCTTAAGTAGTTGATACCGAGTGTTGAAAAATGTTAAGGGAAAATAATGAGTTGCATTAATGAGAGGCGCTTGGGTTCTCTTATATAAGACAAGAACCTATTGGGCAAATTACAAAAAGAAGACAAAAAAGATAGATAATAAGAGAACAAAAGAAAAGATAGTAAATATCTCAACACTCCCCCTCAAGCTGGATCGTAGATGTCAATCAGACTCAGCTTGGAACAACATCTTTGAGAAGGCCCTCTGGCTAGGGCCTTAGTAAGAACATTTGTTGTCTGGTCTCCAGAGCTGACATGCGTGATGGCGATTAGACCTTCTGTATCATGTCATGAGTGTAGTGATAATCCATCTCTACGTGCTTGGCCCTCTCATGAAATGCTGGGTTGTTGGCAATGAAAAGAGCAGCTTGATTGTCACATTGGAGGTGCATGGGAAGAGGCACCTCTATAGTCAGGTCAGTAAGAACATATCTGTCCCACATCATCTCTGTGCTAGCCTGTGCCATGGCCCTGTATTCTGACTCAGCGCTCGATCTGGCAACTGCAGTATGCTTTTTGCTCTTCCATAAAACCAAGGAATTCCCTATGAATACAACGAAGCTTGAAGTATACTTCCTATTCTTTGGACACCCAGCATAATCTGCATCTGCACACGCTGTAACTAAAAGAGACGTGCCTCTACTGAAAAGAAGTCCGTACCTGGTGATGTCTTCAGATACCTTATAATCATATGGACTGCATCCATATGTGCCTGTCTGGGTTGCTCCATAAACTGACTCATTTTGCTCTCGATAAAGGATATGTCGGGACTGGTAATAGTCACATACAGAAGTTTGCCAACAAGCTCCCTGTATCTCCTCTTGTCGACCTCCTCAGTGTCATCATCATAGAGCTTCGCACTCGGGTCAATAGGAGTAGTGGCAGGTCTGCAATCTGCCATGCCTGTCTCTAAAAGAAGATCTGTAACATACTTCCTTTGGGTCATCACAAGACCCTGCTGGTTCCTGACAAACTCCAATCCAAGGAAGTAACGTAAAATACCAAGGTCTTTGGTCACAAACTGCTGACCTAGGAAGTCCTTAGTAACCTGAATGCCCTGCTCATCATCCCCTATAATAATAATGTCATCGACGTAAACAAGATGACAATAGTACATCTCTGGGTCTTGTGCACAAACAAAGAGTGATCGACAGTTGATCGCACAAACCCCTACTGCTCTATCAAGTCCGAGAGCTTATGGAACCATGCTCTTGGAATCTGCTTAAGGCCATAGATAGCTTTATGAAGCCTGCAAACCTTCTGACACTCCCCCTCAGTAGCAAACCCAGGTGGTTGTTGCATGTAGACCTCCTCTTGTAAATCACCATAAAGGAAGATATTCTTCACATCAAGCTGGTAAAGGGGCCAATCTCGTGTCACATCAATTGAAAGTAGAATACGCAGGGTAGAATGTCTAGCAACTGGAGAGAAAGTATCCTAATAGTCCACCCCATATCTAGGTGAACCCCCGTGTCACAAGTCTCGCTTTATAGCGATCCACAATGCCATCTGCACGGTGTTTCACAGTGAACACCCATTTGCATCCCACAACGGATGTGTTAACTGGAGCAGAAACAAGACTCCACGTAGCACGTGACTGTAAGGCAGCCATCTCTCCTCCTCCATGGCCAATCTCCACTGGTTGTCTCGAAGAGTCTTTGGATATGTCCGTGGTATCTCCACGGTTGATAGTGCCAAGGTAAACCTCGTGAAATCCTCTAACAGTCTGCTCAAGGAAATCTGGGATGCAATAGGGTAGGTAGCACACGTACGTCTCTGCTTTTGCAGAGCAATCAACACATCACGATCATATACCAAGTCCTGAGCTTGTAAGTTCCCTTTTGAAGAGGGCACCTGCTCACCCTGTACAACATTCTGCTGCACAGACAACTCAGTAGTGTCATCAGTAGAAACAATGTGCTCATTACATATCTGGGTGTTCTGGATGATGGGCAAGACCTGTGAGCAAGGGGAACTGAGCGAGACCTGCGAGTAAAAACACACGACAAAAACCGAGTCACTCCATGAGGAGGAACCACGGGAGTAGGTGTAGAGGGGGGAGTAGGTGTCGGTGGTAGTGGTGGCTGAGGAGGTGGTGGTAGAGCAGGAGTAGATGGAGGTGGAGAAATGACAGTTGGAGGTGGAGGCATGTAGATCTCATCGCCAGGGTTCGATGGAGCAAGTCTGTCACCTGTAGGAGAAAAATACATAACATACTCAAAGAAAGAAACGTCAGCACTGACAAAGTATTTCCTCTTTAGCAGATCAAAGCAGCGGTACCCCTTCTGGGTACGAGAGTAGGTGACAAACACGCAGTTGAAAGCTCTAGGAGAGAGCTTGTCACGACTAGGAGAGACATCATGAACAAAAGCAATAAATCCGAACACACTAGGTGTATAATAGAGAAATGAATCTTCTCTCCAAACAGACGAGGGCATGCGGTTTGCGAAATAGTAAGCAGTAATGGCATCATCGCCCTAGTAAGCGTAAGGAGCACGGCTCTGTATCAACAAGGTTCTGGTCACATCAAGTAAGTGACGGTGTTTGCGCTCGACGACATTATTTTGCTGGGAAGTATAAGCACCTTTGGTTTGGTGAACAATGCCAAGATATCTAAGGAACTCAAAAGCTGTAACGTGCAAAATTCCAAGGCATTATCAGAATGGGGATATTTGACATTGACAAAAAAAATTCTTTATCTAATTAATAAAATACTTGATAACAGATCCGGCCTCAGACTTTTTTTTCAATAAAAAGATCTAGTAAAGTCTAGAAAAATCATCGACAACAACTAGATAAAAACGGTGTCCTTGGTGATCAGGAACACGACTCAGACCCCAAATATCTAAATGAAGGAGCTCAAATAACTGAGAACTGCTCTGACTCTGATGGGATGGAAAGGAGGGACAGTAATGCTTCCCAAGCTGGCATGCCTCACACTGAAAGGAATATCTCATAGAAATCTAAGGATGAACATGACACCGCTTCTGCAGAGGAAGGTGACCAAAACGAAGATGCCGCTGATATGGAGAGATTGGTCCAGGAGGTATAGTAGAAACACCAACATGAGGAGGTTGGACCAGTTTGTAGAGCCCATGTTGCTCACGCCACATCTAATCACTCTGTTCGTGAGTATGTCCTGAAACACAAGAGATGAAGGGTCAAAGATAGCACGGCAATGCAAATCCTTAGTGATTTGACTAATGGAAAGTAAATTCATTTGAAAATCAGGAGCATATAAAACATATTGAAGATGCATAGACGACGTCAAATGCACCTCCCCCTATCCTGTAACAGGTAAGTGGTCGCCATTAGCAATGACAACTCATTTGCCAAGTGGTATAGTCCTGTAGGACCTCAGCTACGCTCTGTCTCCACACAGATGGTGAGAAGCATCATAATCCATAATCCACTATGTCATGTCTGCACCAGTACTATCAGTAAAAGCATAGACAAATACTTAAGGAGCTTGAAGAAGCTCTGGCTGCGGTTGTGGGATCTGTAGTGGTGGTGCCAACAATAGGAGTCATAATCTCTCGAATACAAGAGACAATATCATCCAGGTGAGGATCGACCTAGGTAGCTGGAGTCTCTGAAGATACAATCTGTTCTGCTACTCTACCAGAAGCAGGATATCTATGCTTATGGTAACATGTATCCTCTGCATGTCCAGGCTTACGACGGTAGGTGCAAGGGCCACACTGGCGTCCACTGCCTCTGCCTCAAGGGATGCATCTCCTAGACGAGATCGTCCCCCCTCGACTGCGAGAAGTGGCCATCGCTGAAGAGGACAGAGAAGTGGTCGTAGAAGGCATGATAATCCAGCTGAGACGGTTATAGGCCTCCTCTATGGGAGGTATGCTAGCTCCAGTAAGAAGGTGAGTACGCGCAACATCATACTTTGTATCAAGTCCAGCCATGAAGACTCCAACCATCGCGGAGTTCCTGCATGTCTTCTGCTGCTCAATAGATGTCGTAATAGGCATGTAGCCATGAAGCTTCTCGAACATGCCACGAAGTGAAGAGTAGTACACATGCAGAGGACGGCTGTTCTGCTTGGCATTGTAGATATCAAACTATAGTTGAATAATCTTGGTCCCATTCTTCGCTTGAGCATAAGTAGATGCCAAAGTGTCCCACATCGCCTTGGCATTGGGCTGATTCAGAATATCATTGGCAATCTCTATGGTGAGGGTCCCACAAAGCTAAACATGCACATACACGTCATCCTGCTTCCAAGAAGCATTCCCCCCAGTCTTATCCATTGGCTCTAGATCTGTCAGGATGTGCTCCTTGTTTCACTGCATGAGGGTGAGGAACTGCATGGACCACAAGTCATAGTTGGTCCCATCCATCTTAATGATGGAAGCCAGGTCCTTAAAGGTTCCGGAAGAAAAAAATATCACCCTTGTTCTCTGACATGACGAAAGAACGATCGACTAATGGAATTCAATTGAGGAGTAGATTGAAAGAAACAAGTGATCATACAGAGGATTGTTTGTACGTGTAGACTTATACAACCATCCTCATCAATCTCCGCTGCTCTTTAGGGTCGGAAACCACGATTTATAAGTCTGGAGTCGCGATTTCCAGTCAAAATCTGACCAAATATAGCCTTGGGTCAAGTCTTAGGGGCGCGTAGAGGGACACAGAAGGTCCGAGGGCGGCCCAAGATGGACGGAGGGGGCGCTGGGCGGTCTTTGGTTGGTCTGAACGCCTGCAGGAAGAGTTGTGGATGACTGCCCACCAACCCTCCGCCGAGGGCTGGGCGGCGCTTGGGTCCGGGGTCTTGGCTCCGCCCTAGGGCTTGTAGGAACGGCTTGGCGCACGGGGAGGTGTGGCTGGGATGGGTAGGGTTAGGGTGGGATACTGGAACTCCGGTCTAAGACCGTTGCTCCGACAACATGTTGAGGGAAAATAATGAGTTGCATTAATGAGAGGCCCTTGGGTTCTTATATATAGGAGATGAAGCTATTGGGCAAATGACATGAAGACAAAAAGATAGATAACAAGAGAACAATAAGAAAAGATAGTAAATATCTCAAAAAAATAGAGTAATCCTCTCCCATATAGAAATTTCAAAAGTGTGCCTGACAACTCTGAAAAGGGGCCTCTTCGATAAATGTGGGGACCTCAAAGAGCAAGTTTTCTCATACATGGACCTTGAAGAGATCTCTTTCTGTAGGGCTACTTGTCGAAGATGGCCATGGGATAAATTCTGACATGCAATGTCATATAGAGTAGTAAATGTAGAGGTTTATATATGTTGCGATGTACTGTTTCGTATTTTCTATTTATATATTGTACGTCTATGTAATTTACCCAAGGGTTTTCTCTCTATATAAGAGACCCGATGACTCTATGGAATAACACATCAGAGTATCGATTACTCTAACATGGTATCAGAGCCAAAACCCTAACCCTAGGGTTTTTTTTCTCCACCCGCCGCCCCCCTGCCGCCGACCCCTCCAGCCGTCCCTACCGGCCAGTCCAGCCCTCCAACGGGCCCCCGCGCTACCCCAGCCAGGCTTCCAACCTCGCCGGAGCCCCTCCTCCATCGTCCCCGGCCCCGCCAGCCCTCAAGCCCCGCCGCCGGGACCCCACACCGCCGTAGGGACCCCGCCCAGCCGCCGCCCAGCCGCCGGGACCCTCCTCCAGCCGCCGCCTCTCTCTTCCGTAGAGGCTTCCACAGCCTCTACTCGTCCCCGGGGCGGCTCTTCTTCGGTCTGTCTCGGATAGATGATGGGTTCGAGTGCATAACGTCTACATATGCACTTGAATCCTCACAGGTCTTGGTAGACACCAGTTTCTTGGTCTATCATCCCTAGTTGTTCTTCTCCGGCAGTATGTCAGATCAAAAGGTCGATATGCCCGCCATCGGTGCCTTTAAAGGTTCGGCACCAATCGTCAAAATGGACGGGACGAACTACGAACTATGGGCTATGCAGTTCCTCAGTCTCATGAAGTCGTGTGGTAAGAAGCATATTCTTACCGAAGATGAACCGCCGAAGAAGACGGGAATATATGCCTCATGGGAGGCTGATGACGCGTATGCCGAAGTTTGGCTGTCGGGAACGCTCACGACGGAGATAGCAAATGATGTCCTCCATCAGCCCACCGCCAAGGCGATGTGGGATATTCTGGCCACGACGTACTCTCAGGTACGGAACGAGACCAAGATGCTACAGTTGCAGCATGATATCTTTACCACGAAGCAAAATGGGAGGCCTCTTCATTCCCTGTACACGTCTCTTCGTGGAATGTTCGAGAAACTTTATAGCACCATCCCACTCACAGCCACGCTGGAACAGCAGAAGACGTTCCGCAACGCCACTATGGTTGGTGTCTTACTTGCTGCCCTTGATCCTGAATATGAGGCAGCACACTCTCAGATCCTTGCCGATGCCACCATTCCACCGATGGAAGAAGTCTACAGACGGCTCAGTCGTGTACCAGTTCCATCGAATACAGCGACTACACCTCCCTCGGCAATGGCAGTCTCCAGAGGACGAGGTAGTTCATCCTCATTTCGTGGCAGAGGAAGTGGTGGACGTGGCCGCGGAGGTCGCATACGCTCTACGTGCTCATTCTATCGTCGTACTGGTCACTCGGAGGATACATGCTATTCCAAGCATGGCTTCCCTCCTTCTGCACGTGTCGTTGATCATGTTCAGGGTCCACCAGCATCTACTCCAGATAACAGGTTCGAGGAGCTAGTGGCACGGCTTCGTGATATCATGCTACAGTCATCGTCAGAGGGTGCTGATGCTTCTGATGTTGCGGCTTCGGCGTCAGCTAGTACATCTGCTTCAGCCAGTGCCTCAGGTAGTCCTTCAGTCTCATATCATAACCATGATCTCACAGGATGGATTGTTGATTCTGGAGCCACCCATCATCTTTGTCGTGAGAGAGATATTCTCCAGTCCTATAGAGCTGTTCAGCCTGGTCGCTTTGTACTCATTGCTGATGGCACTCATTCCCCTATCATCGGTCAGGGGGAGACGGCTTTGCTGCCCGCCATGCACTTACAGAATGTTCTACATGCACCAGAATTCTCAATGAATCTCTTATCCATTAGTCAGATTACACGAGATTTACACTGTCGTGCTATTTTTGACCCATCGTCTGTTATTTTTCAGGACATACTAACGGGCAAGGTGATTGGCTGTGGTTCTGAGCACAATGGCCTATATCGTCTCGTACGGAACTCTTATGCTGGCGTCTCACTACATTCCCAGGGCTCCGTATCTCCATATACCTGGTATCTTTGATTTGGTCACCTGCCGCTACAAAAAATGCGTCACCTCCTGCCTCAGATCTCTCCGAGTTCGTCGTTTCGTTGTGAAGCCTGTCAGTTAGGGAAGCACCATCGGTCCAGCTTCCCCAGTCGTCAGAGTCGGAGCAGTCGCTCCCCATTTGAGTTATTCCACATAGATATTTGGGGTCCCAGCCGTGTCCCAGATCATCAGGGGCGCATGTTCTATCTAGTTGTTGTTGATGATTTTTCTCGAGTGTCCTGGACTTTTCTTCTTAAAAATAAATCAGAAGCAGGAAGTGTTATTCAAAATCTTATCAATGAAGTTCAGAATGTTTTTTCATCTACTGTTAAGTATGTGCGTACTGACAATACATTGGAATTCTGCACCCGTTCCCTTGCTCGCTTTCTTTCGTCTAAAGGCATTATCCACCAAACCACATGTGCATACACATCTCAACAAAATGGGGTTGCATAATGGAAGCATCGGCATTTCCTTGATATTGCTCGCACATTACTTATTCAGAGTTGTGCCCCATTATCCTTTTGGGGAGATGCTATACTTACAGCGTGCTATCTGGTCAACCGCATGCCTACTACTGTTCTTGGGGAAAAGTCTCCTATCTCTGTTCTCTTTCCTGACAAAGATTTGTTTACACTTACACCTCGAGTCTTTGGCACTGTTGCGTTTGTCCACCGCTTATCTCCAGGACATGATAAGCTCTCTCCTAGGGCTATCAAGTGTGTTTTTGTGGGATACTCCAGGACACAGAAAGGATATCGTTGCTATGACCTTGTTCATGACAAATACTATGTGAGTGCTGATGTTACATTTTTCGAACCAGTCATGTACTTCTCACATGCAGGTGACAGATTGGTCACATCCACATCCACTGATTCTAATGTCTATGTGCCTCCACCTCCAAGCCTGGGTCAATCCTCTACTCCAGCACCACCACCTCCACCACCACCACCACCACCACCTCCTCCAATTGTACCTTTTCCTAAGTTCTATACAAGGCGGACAGGCCCTGCTCAAGCTACATGCCAACCATCCAACACGCCTCATGTATGTTCTGATGTTATCACTAATGATGGGTTAGACAATGCACCGGTGCAGGAGCCGTTACTACAGGAGGAAGACCAACCAGTCAACACGGTGATAGATGATCTGGATCGGCCCATTGCTCACAGGAAGCAGCGAAGAAAATGTGCTTCATATCCTCTTACCTCTCAAGTCTCATTTCATCGTCTCAATGGGGATTTCCAGAAATTCGCAGCTCCTGTCTCATCAGTTGATATTCCACGGACCTATCAAGATGCCATGAAGATTGATTGCTGGCGTCTTGCCATGGAAGAGGAGATGCGTGCCTTGCAGTCTAGAGGGACTTGGTCTCTTGTCCCCATTCCTCCAGGTGCCTCCGTGGTGAGTTGCAAGTGGGTGTTTACGGTGAAATATCATGCGGATGGACGTCTCGACAGATATAAGGCCAGACTTGTAGCACGGGGATTTACCCAGACATATGGGGTAGATTATTTGGATACTTTTTCACCAGTGGCTAGACACTCTACTCTTCGCATCCTCCTATCTGTTGCTGTGGTACGTAACTGGACCATTTTTCAGCTTGACGTCAAGAATGCTTTCTTGTATGGTGACCTACAGGAGGAAGTCTACATGCAGCAGCCACCAGGGTTTGCTGCTGAGGGGGAGACTCAGATGGTGTGCAGACTTCATAAGGCTATCTATGGCCTCAAACAGAGTCCCCGAGCATGGTTCCAGAAGCTTTCCCAGCTTATTGAAAGGCAGGGGTTCAGGAGATCAAATGCGGACCATTCACTGTTTATCCAGAAGACTCCTAGAGGTACAGTTGTTGTCATGATATATGTTGATAACATCTTGGTTACATGAGATGATGCTCAGGGAATTGAGACAACCAAGTCCCTGTTGGGAAGCCAGTTCATTACGAAGGACCTGGGCACGATACGATATTTTCTGGGGATAGAGTTTGCTAGAAATGCTCAAGGAATGGTAATGACTCAGAGAAAATATGTCACAGACTTGCTAGTTGAAACAGGAATGACTGGATGCAAACCTTCAAGTACACCTATGGACCCAAGCATGAAGCTGTACGACGATGATACCGAGGAGGTGGACAAAAGAAGGTACAGAGAGATGGTGGGGAAGCTCCTATACATTACTATAACTCGATCGGATATTGCCTTTGCAGTAAACCGGGTGAGTCAATTTATGGAGCAGCCGAGGCAAGTGCATATGGATGCCTTGTATATGATATTGAGATATCTGAAGTCTTCTCCAGGCACAGGGTTGCTATTCAGGAAAGATACAAATCTGTCTATTTCAGCTTGTGCAGATGCAGATTATGCAGGATGTCCAAGGGATCGTAAATCTACTTCTGGATTCACTATCTTCATAGGAAGCTCTTTAGTTTCTTGGAAAAGCAAGAAACACACTGTTGTGGCGAGATCCAGTGCCGAATCCGAGTACAGAGCCATGGCACAAGCAAGCGCAGAAATGATGTGGGTTAGAGCAGTCTTAGAAGATTTGAATGTAGATGTCTCCTTGCCGATGAATCTCCAATGTGACAATCAGGCAGCATTATTTATTGCCAATAATCCAGCTTTTCATGAGAGAACAAAGCACATCGAGGTAGATTGTCATTATACTAGAGACATGATTCAGAAGGGCTTCATTTCCACCTCTCATGTCAGTTCAGAGGATCAGACTGCTGATATATTCACCAAGCCATTGCTCAGAGGACCTTTCCAGAGATGTTCTTCCAAGCTGAGCATGATAGATATCTATGCTCCATCTTGAGGGGGAGTGTAGAGGTTTATATATGTTGCGATGTACTGTTTCGTATTTTCTATTTATATATTGTACGTCTATGTAATTTACCCAAGTGTTTTCTCTCTATATAAGAGACCCGAGGGCTCTATGGAATAACACATCAGAGTATCGATTACTCTAACAGTAAATAGGGGAGTATTCACTATTCATTCAGACACACCCTTCTCCCATATCCATAGGTGATATACAAAATACATCCAATTTCTTTCCTTTTGTCTTTCTTTTCCCTTTTTTCAGACAACCCCTCCTTTTTTGATGTGCTTCCCTCCCTCCCTCTTCCTATTACAAATTCTGCCGCATACCTCTATTTTTCTTCTCAACTCTCCTTTTTTCACTAAATATGGCTGATGTGCCCATATTTGTTCCCAACATTTTTTGGCTGTTCTGTATCTTTCTCTTTTCCGTCCCTTCATTTTTATTTGCGGATTGCTGCCCCTTTTTTCTATTTCATGGGCTGAAACCAACACACACAACAAATAAAACATGAAGCCCATTAGGGCTTCTGTCTTCTCCTTCGAACCCTCTGCACACCTCTATTTTTCTTCACAAATCTCCTTTTTCACTAAACATGCCTGATAGGCCCATATTTGTTCACAACATTTTTTGGCTCTTCTATATGTTTCTCTTTTCTGTAGCTTCATTTTTCTTTGCGTACTGCCACTCCTTTTTTCTGCTTCATGGGCTGAAACCAACACACAACAAATAAAACATGAAGCCCATTAGGGCTTCTGTCTTCTCCTTGAACCCTCTAAGGATAAAGTTCCAATGATGGAACCTGTTAGAAAATAGGAAGCGGAAGCGAAAACATGGAAAAATATAAAGAAGAATTAGAACAGCGAGATTTACGTGGAACCCTACTCCGTGAGGAGCGGGATGAAACCACGGGAGAAGCCCTCAAAGGGGCATATGTAGCATTGCTTTTTCTCTCAATGAGTACAGGAGGTCTGGGGCTCCTTATATAGCCTCTCCAGAGCCTCCGAGTCCCACCACTGGACGATGTGGGACTAAACAACTGGGTGGGGTAAATGGATCTCCTCCAGGATCCATTTACCCTGCTACAACACAATAGGCGCTTACAACTTATGCTCCAACACTCCCCCTCAAGCTGGAGCATGCAATGCTCAGCTTGGACAAACAGACAGAAACTCAACTCAACGCTACAAGACACTACGGACAATATCAACCCAACGCGCACATGCTGCAGTCGAGGACGTTGCTTCTCATGTCGTGCAGGTGAGGAGGACGAACGGGCTGGAGTGTGAGTCAATTGAAGACTCGGAATCTGACCGTCGAGTCTGAACTGCGCCTGAAGTCTCCTCGTCGGAGAACTGGGTCTCTCCCATCTGGCTCAGAGAATGGTGCACTGCTCTGGTGTACCTATGATACCACATGAAAACCCTTGCCCTCAAGGGAATGGTCCTCTGCTTTGGAGTCCCTATGGCTCACATGAAAACTCTGGCCTGACAACTAGAAGAATGATGGGGACCTCTGACAATGATGGCAACTTATGCTCATCTGACAATGACCGCACACTCGTGCGTGTCTGAAACTGGAAACTCGGAAACAATGATCGTCGAGTCTGAACAATTGCGCATCAAACTGGGACTCGGAATCTGAACGTCGAGTCTAGAACTGCGCATGAAATCTCTTCATCTGAACAACTTGTAGAGTCTGAAAAATATAGCTGGTCTGGAGACTGGCATCTGAATCTGGATCTGGAAGAATAGAACAGACCTGTGACTCTACATATACTCCCCCTTTCTCCCATACTTGTCGGAAAACATGGACGTCGACCAAGTTGGGAGAAGACAACAATGATGGGGAGAAAACATTCTCGAAAAAAATTCCTTGCGGCTTTCCTCCTTTTTTTTAAAAAAAATAAGCCGTCATTTTTTTTCTTCTTTTTTTTTCAAAACATTTTTTTAAAGCCGTTGACATTTTTTTTGGCTTTTCATCCCTCTTTTTTTTTTCAATTTGCGTACGGCTTTTGAGATGTACGCGCCTTTTTTTCTTTCTTTTTTTTATAAACAAAAAAAAAATCCTTGACCCATTTGAGCTTACAAAAAAATCTCACTTTTTTTACACCACACTCTCTCTCCTTTTTTTTTTTAATATGGGACTGGACCCAATCTCTCTCTGTTTCTTTAATCACGCCCTCCCCTCCTTTCTCTCTATTTTTTTTAAATGACGGCCACTTGGGCCTTTACAAGCAAATTTTTTTTTTAATAAAGGGAGGGGGGGCCCTCGGCTAGGGTTCCCACAAGGGGAACCGTTCCCCACGAAAAGATCGCCCCCGATGGGGGGGTTCCTGCTGCCGCCTTCAGATGAAATCGCCCCCGATGGGATAGGGCTCGCAAGCACCGTCTGCTGGGAAGATGATCTCGCCTGCGCGAGAGGGAATCCAGGGAGACGCGGGGCTGCGCCGGTCAAGCTGCAGAAGGACTTCTCCATCGCCTGCGACTGGAGGGACGAGTTGGAGCGGCGCAGATGCGCCGCCGAAGGTGCGGGAGGGCTTGCTGGAGACGACCTGCGCCTCCTGCGCGTGGTCAAGATACGCCGGGGGGCCTCACGACTGGAGGCGCGGCTACGCCTGGACCTTGGAGGATCGCCAGGAGGAAAAAAGGCTTCGCGCGGGCTCGCGCGATGGAGGGACTCATGATGGTTCTTGCGCCTGGAATATGTCGCCCTCGAAAGGAGATGTCGATGGGGGTGCGACACATCTTCAGGACTCGCGTGCGCTTGGCGAGAGAGGTCTTCCGCCTGAAGATATGGCGATGGGGCACCACAGATGGGGTTGCACCGTGCTTGGGGTGCTCTGTTGTGGGCTGAAGAGGAGGGATGGCTTCGCCGCCTCCTTCGAGCAATTCTGAAGCATGACTGGGCACGACATGGACTTGGAGACTGGTGGCTGGATGAACGGAGATGAAGATCAAACGTCGCCTTTAGGAGAATTGTGATCGTTGCTGCAAAACCCCGTGAGCAAAAATAGGGTTTCTTCGGAAACCCTAGAACATCTCTGACATGAGCCGATCTTCAACAATACATGAATCCGAGTAATCTTTAAAAATAATCGAATCTCGAATAAAAAAAACAACGAACAACAAATTCTCGAGAATCGAACCCGCTCTGATACCATGTTAGAAAATAGGAAGCGGAAGCGAAAACATGGAAAAATATAAATAGAATTAGAACAGCGAGATTTACGTGGAACCCTACTCCGTGAGGAGCGGGATGAAACCACGGGAGAAGCCCTCAAAGGGCACATATGTAGCATTGCTTTTTCTCTCAATGAGTACAGGAGGTCTGGGGCTCCTTATATAGCCTCTCCAGAGCCTCCGAGTCCCACCACTGGACGATGTGGGACTAAACAACTGGGTGGGGTAAATGGATCTCCTCCAGGATCCATTTACCCTGCTACAACACAATAGGCGCTTACAACTTATGCTCCAACAGAACCCATCCTTAAAGGGATCCCCACATGGGTCAGCCACCTCTTTTACCATATGATAATCAAAATCATAGCATGGAATTTGAGATTGTGAATAAATAAAAATGGCAAAGCCTTCTCCCACTTTAAGTAGGGTCGGCTACATGGATTCTTGCTCAAATCCATGTTGAAAGATTCGACAATTTTTTATGTTGATTGTCGACTACCTAACCCCACACGGGAGGGATTTGAACCCTAGTCTTTTGGGTGGTAGGCACACTGCACTACCACCAGACCATTTAAGTGGATGCATTGTGAATTAATAAATTGAAATAAAAATCAACCTAAAAAACCTAAAAATCAATATGCTATGATGCTATGTGAAAATTAGAAATAGAATTGCTGAATCAAAAAACAAGAACAATATATGGAAGTACGTGAAATCCTGCTCTGTAAGAAGCGGGATGAAACCATGGGAGAAAGCCACAAAGGTTTGGATACTCTATTAAGTTTCTCAAGGGTTATGAAAAGTGTGGGGCTCTATATATATCCACCAACAGTCCAATGTCCCCCATTTATGTGCAATATGGGGCTATAGCAAAAAGAGTAGAGTAATTGGGTCTTGAGTAATCCAATTACCCATCTAAATCAAACCCTAACAGCCTTTTCTCTTTTCATGATAGACCTCCCTGAGAATTCTTTATGCAGATAAAAATGACATCCATGCGCTGGTGGATCATAATAATCTTCACGAAATCTTTTATATCATCACACATTGTCCTAAGTTCTTTAATAAAATCATTATGTTTATTTTTAGCATCATTACCGATACTGATTATACCATTGACAAGTTTGTTATTTATTTGAAATTTGTCAGCTCCAAATTACCCAACTATAAGAATCTTTTGATCCAAAGTCGTCAACGATAGTAATTTTTATTTTGTTATGTGTGCTTTTGTTGGTTCTAGCAGGGGTGAATCTGTTACTACTGAGGTACCTGAAGAGTCGAGCAAGCAGCACACAGAGGTGCCTGCTCAAGAAATTGCTGAAACTGTCTCTGTTAAAAAAGATGTGATAAAAGTGGACAACGTAAAATATACAGCTTTCTCTATTTTGAAATATTTTTTTATTGATTTTTATGAGTATGCGGTCTAATATTTTTTTTCCAGGAAATGACTCTTGATGAATATGAGAGACTACTTTCTGAGAAGAGGAAAGCCCTAGAAGTTGTGAAAACTGAGGGGAGGCTTGTGGATGGGAAGGAGTTCGTGGGAATGCAAATTGTTGATAAAAAGAAAGATAGTGAACTTGTTTTGAAGCCGGTATGTTTATACTTTGTTGCACTTTTAGGTATCCAGCAACTTTCTTATGCTTGTATATTCTTGTTGATTCAGAAACATGACAGTGAGAAGCCCAAGCAGAAGGATAATGTTGACAAGGTTGAGAAATCGCGAAAGGTAGATTTATTTCTAAAAACATATCATACTATTTGCAAGTCTTAGTTATGCTTCCTGCACTTGAGTCTAAGCTTAATTTATTGGCAATATATCATATTTATTGGCAGAAAATTCATGTAGCCGACCCTACCTAATTGTTAGAAAAGGCTTTCTTGTTGTGCTTATCATATTATTTGCAAGTCTTAGTTATGTTGTAATTGCGATAGTTAGTTAGGTTTTGTTTTAAAATGCCATGTTTAGTTCTCGATGGACTCCGTGAAGCTGTCTATTTGGTTTTGTATGATTTTTTTATTGCAGGAAGCTTAAGCTTAAGATCAAGTGCATGAAGCTTAAACTGTCTATTCAGTTGTGTATAGTATCACATGTTTAGTATAATTTATCTGTTAATTGATAATTCCTTTTAATTTCATGTTTTTAAACATAGTTAAATCTCATGTGGATTAGAGTTGTTCAGTTCTGTTTGGACTTCTTTGAGCTGTTGTGCCTCCTGGTTTGGTCTAATACCAAAATGTAGGTTAAAAGTAGGCTATACCTTTAATCTTTTTATTTCTGCAAATGTCAGAATCTTTCCGGACCAATGGTAATGCTTTCTCTTCTCATCTGTGTTTTCTCCACTTGTGCAGTTTCTTTCATATAATGGCAGAATACTCATTTCTTATGCTGATTTATTTGCATATGCCATTTCTCGCCTCTACAGCTTTGCCAGCTTATAAACATCATTCCCCCATCATCTACACTAAATTTTCTCCACGAATTTTGGTGTTTGCTAACCAAGAAATTAGGAAGGTATATTCCTTCCTGGAAATACTCGGAGATCTCTGTTTTTGTGCATCACTGTATTATCATTCCCAAAGCAGTTTTTATTTGGAATTCAATGGTTCACTGTATGTATGGTGATGTGTTGTACCTGAATCACATTAAATTTGTTTTTGAATGTGTAATTGCTAGATTAAACAGTGGTCCTTTTAGGTGGTTTGGTTAATCACCATCTCATTCTCCAGGTTGTGAGTATAAACGAGTTTCTCAGACCTCGCAAGGGTGAAAGGTATTACGGCCCTCAGTCATATGCTCGTCAACGGTACATGGAACGCATGGGCAACACCAAAGCAGGACCAGAACAAGCACCTTCCACCGGTGGGCGCCAAGATGAGGAGCATGGTGTTGTGAAGGGTGGTCAAGAACAGTTTTCCCAGAAGTCTCGTAATAATGCATCAAAACATGTGAAAATTCAACTAACTGATCCGGGCCAATTTCCAGGTTTGCATTGAGCTTCAGTGGTGCAGATTTTTTTGCAGGGTTGGGGCTTTTGTCTTGTCTGGTTTTCTTCTTTTGAGTGGATGTTTTTGAGGCTTTGCACATTCATCCTTATCAATGGAGTATTTTTTTTTGTAACATCAAATGGTATACCTCTTTCCCTTCTAAGGTGGCTATTTATTTTAGCATAGCATGTGAGATGGTCTATGTGCTCTTTCTTTTCTTTTCGGTTCAATCCTTTTTTGTGTGACCAGCTAAGCTAGACTAATCCCTTCCAGCATTAAAAAGGCTGCTCAGCATCAGAATGGAAGTTACAAGGAAGAAGAGTGCATCTGTAAAGTAAAAATATATGCCAGATGTTAGCTTCAGACGGATTTACATATCAATGGATGGGGAGATTGGTTCCTGAATTCGTTCTGCTAGGATTATGTTGCCTTTTGGGTGATGAGGAGCCTAGAGAGTTCTTGAGATGATTAATAGCTTGGCTGAACTGTGTGCCGCGATGATGTCATTTTTGGTGTTGTTGGTGGATGGGTGCCTTGCATCTTTGTTCTTGTGGTTGACACCTTAGCGATAGGGATTGTTGGAGTCAGATTGGTTTGTTGAATGGCATCATAAGATGGAAAAGTTAGAGAAGTGAAGATGCTATTCCTTAAAAGCTGTTTGTGGGTATCGAACACACAAAGATGGTCAACTACATCACAGGGGAGACAATGATTTAATTTTGTCAGGAGAGAACCATGCTTACCACCTTTAATTTCGGTCGATGGAGGCTTTAAGGTTGGTTATAGTGCCTTCAACTTCAGTTGCAGAGGTTTAAATCCTTTACAATGGTCATTCTTTAAATGAGTTACACCATAAAGTTGAGTAGAAAGATATTTTGTTTGCCACTCTCAGTTGCAGACGCTCAAATTCAATGGTCTCTTCTTAAATCTGAGTAGGAGAAAGAATTTGCTTGCTACAATCAAATGCTTGGTTGCTGCACCGTGTTTTCCAGAGAAATCACCAAGCTGATGCAATCTTTTATTTGTGCTCCCTAAAAGGATATCGGATGTTTTAGCCTCTGGTGTGATGATGGCTCCTTTTGGGTTTCCTAACGTCGGTCTGTCAAGTAGCCGAAAAAGCTTTGTTGTGGTGGTGCATTCACCCAATGTATGATCCTCATTTCCCCGTGTTCACAAAGCTATGCCTATGGTTGGTGTTTAAACTTATCATGGTTGATCCGAAGCTCGGGTAAATGATGAGTATTGCGTTAGATACTTGAATGCCTAGCATACACCAGTTGGATTTTTCTAATATTAAGCGATCATTTGGATTTCATTGTGATGCTCCTTACTAGCAACGTGTTGCTTTACCCCAATGCAATAAGAAGTGAGCATGGGTCGTTGTATTGCTGTCTAGATGTAGTTCAAAATATGCAAGGATTTTCGCATGAGGAATATATGTGAGTAAATAAGCTAGTTCCTCTATATTGCCGCTTGGATGTAGTCTAAAATTTGCAAGGATTCTCGCATGATGGACGTGTGCAAGCAATGAAGTTAGTCCAAAAGAGGTCGTAGAAGAAGATGCAAATATGTGGATATTTGCAATTTGATCGGCAAATCGGTGTAGGTTGTAGATACGATGGAAAGAATGAAGATGTATATAACGTATTCTCAAGAGACAAAATAGGTTGCAGAGAAGGCAAGGGGGATCGAGAAAACATTCCTTAAATTATGGTATTCAGGTAAATAGAAGAACTGAAAGGGTATTGGAGCGATTGTTCATAAGGGATTTGAACGATAGTGTGGTTGAGGTGTCGAGATTTGGGAGTCGTCTTATTTTGCAAAAATTGGTACTTGAAGAAGAAACCCTGAATATGCACAATAAATTGATTTAGAGGAAAGGATTAAACATGTTTTTTTTGGGAGAATTTGAATAAGATTATGCAAGGAATCTCAGAAAAAGAGATTATTTGCATAGTTGGAAATTTCAATGGACATGTGATAATGGATGCTTTAGGATATACTAGTGTTCAGAGGGGGGGGGGGGGTGGGGCAATGTTCACGAACAAGGATATCATAATAATTTTTGTTTTCACTTACAAACATATTGCTATATTGGAACATGAATGAACATTTAATCACTTATAAGATGGCCAACTTAAACACATATAGATTGCTTTGCAATGAGAAGAAGAGATCGGTTGTGTTGCTAAGGCTGCAAACTAATATCAAGAGAGAGCTTGACATCTCAACATCACTTTCTAGTCACGGATGCGATAATAGCATAATACGATATAATATAAACCTATTATATAAACACTAAAGACTTGTTGTTGCACCAAAACATATAAATGTTTACTAATCTGGCAAATGTTGAACTTGGTAAAATGAAATGGTTGAATAATTGAAAAATTAGATTATCCAGGAATATACATTGAATGCTGAGATTACACATTGAATTTATGGTAGTGGATCCATAATCTAAAAAGTTTCTGTGATTGTTCCAGAAGAAATGAAACAAAAGACATGGCAAATAAATGGGTTGGAAAAGAAAAGGAAGGTTCCTAAGACCAACAAAACTAGGTGGTGGAATCTTTAATTGAAGCAAGTGAGATGTGGGAGGCAGTAGCATCTTGTATATGAAGGATATCCAAGGAGATGCTAGGATAATCCAAAGGAGGTGTTCCAGGCTAAAAGGATTTTTGGTGGTGGAGTGAAGGGGTGCAAGAGAAGTTTAAAATTAAAAGAGCTTGCTTTAAAGTTATGTATAAGGGTAGAACATATGAAACTGTCATGACTACAAAGTAACGAAGAAGAAGCAAAAAAATCATAAGTGAAGCTCAGATAAAAACCTATTAAGTTTTGTACAAAAATCTTAACTCTAAGTAGGGTCAGAAGGATCTATTTAGAATGACCAAGCAAGAGAAGGAAACTACAAGGATCTCACTCAAGTGAGATGCATTAAGGATGAGGAAGGACATGCGATTGTTACTTAGAAGGATATAGAGATTAGATGGAAGCATTATTTCCATAAGCTTTTCATTGGATAAGGGAATAAAGCGATTACTTAGCGAGATCTAGTTAGCAGCGATTGTGCAAGTTATAGATAAATACAAAGGAAGTAGAGGAGGCTTTGAAGGTGATGAAACTTGAGAAATGTGTGGGACATGATGATGTTTCTATAGAAGTTTGGAGAGCGCTAAGTGAATGAGGCTTGACTTGGCTCACAAATTTATTCAATGTTATACCTGAAGAATTGATGAGAAGCAGTATGATACATTTTTATAAGAATAGAGGATACATTATTGCATAGGGTATCAAACTGAGGAGTCATACTATGAAAATTTGGGAGCGTGCGATTAAAAGAAGGTTGAAGCAAGTTTGCAAATGACAAGAAAATCAATTCAGATTCATGCTATGTCCTTTAACAATCGAAGTTATCCACTTGTTGATAGAACAATGGAGATTTATAGAGCTAAAAGAAGAACCTCAATATGATTTTCATTGATTTGGAGAAGACTTACGATTCAGTTCCACTTCAATTCTTGTGGAGAGTTTTGGAGAAGAGATAAGAGCATGTTCTGTATAGTAACCTTATAATGACATATATGAGAGGCCTTATCTTGTGTAAGGATCAAGCATGGGAAGAGTGATTATTTTGACATTAGTTTCAGTCCGTGTCAAGGTTAAGCTTTGAGCCATTTCCTTTTGATTTTCATTAACATATTGACAAGTCACATTCGGGATGAGATACTTTGGTATATGTTGTTTATCGATGATATTATGTTGGTCGATGGAACTACAAATGGAGTAAATGAGAAGCTTGAGGTTTGGAGACGTGCCTTGAAGACTAAAGGATTCCGTATAAGTCGGGTTAAGACTGAATATATGGAGTGCACCTTTAATGGAAGCACTGGTGAAGGAATCAAGATGATGATAGGAGAAGATAACATTCAGAACAATTATTTTGGACACTTTGGATCCAATTTGCAATATGATGGGGGGGGGGGGGGGGATCGACGAAGATGTTACTTACAGAACAAATGTAGGTTTGCTAAAGTAGAGATGAGCCTCTATTGTTCTATATGGTTAGAAAATTCCTTTAAATTTAAAGGAAAGTATCATATAGTAGACATAAGACCTGGTATGCTTCATGGATCTGAATATTGGTCTGTGAACTATAGACATGTGCAAGGAATGATAGCAACATAAATCGAAAAGCTAAGATGGATATGTGGTCATACATGAAAAATCCGAGTCAAAATGATGTGATTAAAAGAAAAGTTAGTGTATCTCTTTTCGAGGTTAAGATGATAGAGAACCGCTTGAGGTGGTTTGGCCATTTGTGCTAGTGCACTGGTTAAAAGATGCACAAGTTGAGATGTTGAGTCGGCTAAGAGCGGGTGAGGAAGACCCAAGAAATGTTGGAAGAAGACTATCTGATGGGATCTTAATTACCTAGATCTAAGTTTTAGAATGACCCAAAATAGATCTGATTGGAAGCAACAATCCATGTAACCAATCAACTTAATGTAGGAAATTTTTTGGTTGTTGTATTGCTTAGGCTATCTCTCCAGGATAAGATCTAGATAGGATAATGTTTGGGCATGCCCTCTAAAGTCTAAGGGCCTGTTTGGTTGCAGGGTTGGGCAGGGTTGGCTCAACCCTGGTTACTATTCACAAGGGTACTTCCTCCTCACAGATTACTATTCACCCACCCCAACCCAGTCCAACCCAGCAACCAAACAATAAGAATCTTTTCTTAATAGTGAGGTACTGGTTTATTTATGCTGTAGGATGCCGGAATGAGTTTAAATATAAATGGGTGGTCATTGTTTGTCTAAAGCTTTCTAATCTCTATGGGTTGTCATTGTTAACGATTAAGAATATTTTGGAGTTGTTTAGGTGCCCAAGAATTTTAGGGTTAAAGCCTCTTATATTACAAATACTGTAACGAGTTCTTAAAGTCCTTTTTTTAAAAAATTGGGCCTTAGCTTCTTTTAGGCTCCTATTAATCGGCTCAACCGCTGTTAAGATGTAGGGTGTGGTCAGTTTGAGTATTAACATTATATTATTATGATACTTCTGAAAATACCTCACTATAATAAAATGGTCTTTACTCTCGAATAATATCAAAATGCAAAATAAATTATGTTGGAAATATGATTGCAGCTTCGTGAATTTATCCATGATGTTCCATTGTAGGAGGCTGACCAAATGGCTTGCACAAAAAGTACCTTAAACATGATACAAAAAACAAATTAGAAATCAAATATGCTAGGTATCTAAAACGGAAAAAAATGTGAAAATTGCGAGGGTGTGAGGTCCCCGACAGCAATACCAAAATGCTGAAAGGATTTTGTGGTTTAATTTGATGTTTTTTTTTTCGAGCCATTATTCTAGAGGTAAGTTTCTAACTAGTGTTCCGGAAAGGTATAATTCCACGGATACGGTAACATATATTTTGATTTCCTTGATAGTGTAGTTATATTGTATCTTCAAAATGCGCTATAAGTGTCGTATTTTGTAAATACATTATATATACCACTTTTTTTAAGTTCCAAATGTCCTATGAATAGCGCATTTACGAAATGTGTTATCAAACGTGTACACTATCATTTCTGAGATAAAAAGAAGCTAATTTATGAGCATGGATGACATTACTGCGAGGTTGGAAGATGAGATGGACATTGAAGTTGAAGTAACTTATTTTGAGTAAGAGATGTTTGCATTTATACCCCTGTGTATTTGTATTTAAATGCATAACCTTAATTCATAATTACATGCAAAATCCTGTACAGTCTTTAACTCTTACATGGCATAACTCTGTGTTCACTTCCATCAGCTTCTCTGTTAATTTTTTGACAGAATCCGTCAATTTTTGATAATTTTATCTCTTGAACAAAAGTACATTTTCAAAAGATGCACATATCTTCTTCCATCAACCTGAACAATCAAAGCACTGTCTCATCTTCCTCTTCTGATCTCGCGCATGATGGAGCTTGCCGAGGATGTACGACGATGATGGCAGGCGGTGAAGGGAGTGGATTCCATAAGCGAGAATCGACGACAAGAAGAGAAAGTCAAGTAGGGAATTATACTACTTAAGCAAGATAGTAGCTACTTTGGATATATTAGTGGGCCTTAAACCATTGATCCATCCATCTACGGATCATAGTCCGCTCCAAGATACATTTGACCCTTGCAATAGCCGCTTCAACAGGGGGGGGTCGACTGAAGGTGCTAGTTCGACGGTTAACTGCAAATTTGCTATGAGGGTTGTCTGATCCTCATCCAACGGAACTCCTGCATTACAACAGGGGTTATTACAGTAGAGGATCCATTCTGGAGGAGGGATGTTGATCAATTGTGGTAGCACGACAGTTAACTGCAAACCTGTTGTAATAGCACCTGCTGTAACATAGGGGATCCGTTGAACGACGATTGGACAACCTCAAGATGCATGCCAACCATCCCTAACCCCCTATGAGGGTCGACCGATCCTCATCCAACGGACCTCCTGCGTTAACAGAGGAGATTGTTATAGCAGAGGATCCGTCCTGGGGGGGTGTTGACCGAGGGTGGTAGTGCGACTGATAACTGCAAATTTGCTAACTGTCGATGTAGCTTGTAATTATCATCGGTGGTTAGCAAATCATTGTCGTTGGTTTACAAATTGTCGATGACTATAAGAGATAATATCTTCTTATACAGTCACATGGTTGACAATTTTTGGACCATCTGTGAATCTGTGATAGTTGTTAATAACCGCTGAGCCTGCTAATGTTGGCAGTTCACATAAACCACGTCGTCTTAGTAAGCACAAATGACAACTGTTCCCCAATCGTCAACATATGATTCTCTGGCAGCCTCGACGGTTTTCCAACCGCCGAGGACAAGGATTTCAAATTCTAAATCGGCGAAGAGACATTTATTTTGCTTTTATTGTCAGTTCGGAACTATGGACAATAGCCTATTATCGGCTGCTATTTTTCTAGCACGATTTGGTTGTCTAGACCGGCTGAGATACCTGACGTAACATCAGCACGAGTAGAATAACGTCAGTGGTTTACAAACCGCCGCAGTGATCGCAACCTTTATCGACAGTCTTATGTGGAACCGTCAGCGATAATCGTTGATGTTGACGGTTCTCGCTGAACTGCCAAGGATGAAGCCCCTCCAATATAGGGAGGATCATCTGCTGTTGTAACGCAGGGGATCCATTGGTTGAGGATCAGACGACTCCGTGCTGCATGCCGATCATCCTGACTCCTTATGAGAGTCGTCCAATCTTCATCCAACGGATCCCTGCATTACAGTGGGGGCTGTTACAGCAGATGATCCGTTCCCCCTCTAATAACGCTTTTTGCAGTAGTGCATTGGAGCTTGTTTTTTGCATATCTGATCCTCTAAAAGCTTGAGGTGTGTTTCACATATGTTGATTCACAAGCCATGACATAAGAGAGAAATCATGAGTCCTACGTTGCGTCTTGCGACGTATCTCTCTTGTTGCTATTTAGATCCGACTCTCCTGTGGTAATTGCACGCGTGCATTGCAGTTTTCCAATTAAAGTGAAAAGAGAGATCGCTGGGAAATTTTAACCTCGATAAACATCCGTTTGAACTTTACAGCTCTCTGTTTTCATGAGGCAAACACAGCTAGTGGAAGCCCATGCCGGACCATAACTTGCTGTCTCAACCAGAGATCCTCACAGTCCCTAATAGAAGTTGACATCCAGCATGTGAAACTCGTGAATCAAGTAGAAGCATTTGCTGAAATATATATATGGATCCAGAGTTCAAATCTGATGTTCGGAAGGAGCCTTCATGCAGCGTACCACCATCCTGCCTTCGTTGCAAACCACCTTTTAAACCTCAACAGTACAGTATATGAAATCCAAAGCATTAATTCTCTGCAAAAATCTGGTGAAAGAGGAGATCCAAACCCCCCATTGTATTGAACACATGCAGCTCCTATGATTGTCGAGCCCCACTCTCCCTATCTTCACTCTCATGCCAACAACCTCTTGCCGTGATCTATGCCCCCACAGCGGCTATCCATTCATAAAGTTACAATAATTGAAGCGAAGGCACAAATCATGGGTCCTGCAACCACGAGGACCATCCTCATCCATTGCCTTTAAGTTGGCAGAACCAACGACATCTCATGTGCTTAAATTGTGGGCTGTATCATTGGCATCGCATGTGCTCTAATGCTCATGCTCGTACGATCTCTTTCGTTGTTGCTTGGTTGGGGGATGTTTTGGGTCATGCCATCCTAAAAAGATCCAACGATCTTTTTCTCGGGTCTTGGGAAGAAGATTTTTCTCGCGTCAAGTGGAGTTGAACGATGTACAGGTGACTTTATATCTAATCCTTGGACGTTGTTGCTGCATGGGCAGTCGGATCTGTGCGAAAGACAATAATATAAAGAAATACTCCGCTGCAGTAGACTCTGGAGTAGGGGGTGAGCCGCTCCATCTTGATCGAGCAGTTCTCACGAATTCATACAGTAGGGGCCCACAAAAAGTGTGAATTCGTGGGAACCGCTCGATTTTGATCGAGCGGGCTATACCTCTACTGCAGAGTTTGCTATAGCAGACCCTCTAGCAAAGGATCCTCTCTATGCACGCATATAATGAGGACGGATCCTCTGCTGTAATACAACAGGTGGTATAACGCAGGGATCCGTCCGATGGGGTTCATATGATCTTCATAAGGAGTCGAGGATGGTGGGCCTTCGATGAGGGTCTTTCAATCCTCATCGGATGGATATCTACGTTACAACACTTGTTGTATTACAACAGAGGATCTGATCTTGACATATGGGACACACAAAGACACATGTACGTCACTGCGGATCATCTGTTGTAATACAACATGTGTTGTATTACAGGGGACTGTCCAATAGAGATTGGACAGCCCTCATAGGGGGCCAACTATCCCCGGCCTCCTAGGAGGGCCACTCACGGTCCTCCCCTGTAATACACCACCTGTTGTATTGCATCGGACAATCCGCTCCCCATGTACGTAGCACATGATGAATGATTGCGTATAGTACCGCTGGTCTTGCGGTGCCGACCTGAATTTAGGGTTTGGATATTCCTCTCTGATGCTCCTAAATTACTGAGGGTGCAACTCTTCATTAAAGTCTGATTTTGTTGGTGCTGATTGATCAGTCCAACCGTATGCATGGATCGATTTGGACATATTAATTGCTATCATATTTGTTAAAAAAATATCATCTCATAATTAGTTGTCCATACTATTATCTAAAATCTAGAATATTATGATAACTACTCTAGATGCTGTAGATCTATCTAAAATTTGTTATATTCTAGGCATAATATGTATAAATAGATCTACGTTTGAAATTAAAGATGGTCTTATGTCGGGGGTAACATGTTGGGGATATGCAGAACAATCAATCAACCAGGAGTATCCCCTAATTCTGTCCTGCAGCAAAGATGACACAACACAATATATATGTTCCCCACACAGGAATTCAATAGCAACAACGACAAGCACAATCACAAGTACAACAAGCAATCACCACAAGACAAGAATTTTACGTGGAAACACTTGCTCAATGTGAGCAAAGGAAAAACCACGGGGCAAGACCGGCAACGATTCCACTACGGTCAATTGGAGCCAAATGTTCTTCCCGGTTTTGTTGCCCACAAAATCGAGGTACAAACCACGAGCACAATAGGCAGTTCTTCACCAAGCAACTAACTACCCTAGGTATCTAACAATACCAGACAATATGTTCAAAACAAGAAGATGGAGTATCTTCCCTTGTGGGCTCCCGGATGGAGACCCAAACTTGGCTTCGGCTCTTTGAGGTCGTCCACAACGACCTCCAATGGTTGCTCCCACTCGAGCTCGCCCAAAACCACTGCTCTTCCCAAATCCAACGCCGCAGCCCTAGCCGCTGCTCCTCTCGAACCCGGCTGCTGCTGTCCTCGAGCACGGATGCTCGGCTTCCCTCTCGCTCTCCCGCATGCGTGGAGGAAGACGGAGAAGATGGGGTTCTCCAAGAACCCTTGTTGCTGGCCGCTGGAGTGGGGGAAAAAATGGGTGCCGCTCGTCGTTCTGGAAATTAGGGATGAAAACCCCGATTGGGTTCCCTGGAATAAGAAGCAAAATCTGGTCAAACATCAAGAATGCCCTTCTCAAAAGGGCAAATTTTGGCTGCCCCCCAAGTTGGGGCTGGAACATTTACAAAGAAACCCAACAACCTCCCCCTCCAGCCCCAACGGGGAGGTGTTGCCCTGTGATGGAGATCAAGAAGAGGTGACACCGCTCAGCTCTCTACAGAGCTGAAGCTTGTCACGAGTGACTACCTTTGTCAACATATCTGAGGGGTTCTCATCTGTGTGAATCTTCTTCAACATGAGCTGCTTCTATTCAATTGCATCCATCAGCCAATGGTATCTCACATCAATGTGTTTTGTGCGAGCATGGTGCATGGTACTCTTGCTCAAGTCTATAGCGCTCTGGCTATCACAAAACACAACTTGCTCACTGTCACCCAATCCAAACTCACCAAGAAAGCGTTGTAGCCACAACACTTCTTTCCAAGCCTCTGCTGCTGCAATGTATTCTGCCTCGGTAGTTGAGAGAGCTACACATTTCTGTAGTTTGGATTGCCATGATATGGCTCCCCCTGCAAGTGTGAAAATGTAGCCTGAGGTGGACTTTCTCTGGTCCATGTCTCCTGCCATATCTGCATCAGTGTACCCACATAGTTTGGGATCTGACCTCCCAAAAACAAGACACATACTTGAGGTCCCTCTCAAGTATCTCAAGATCCATTTCACGGTCTCCCAATGGTCCTTGCCTGGGTTGGACATGAACCTGCTCACCACGCCCACTGCATGGGCTATGTCGGGTCTAGTGCAAACCATTGCATACATGAGGCTCCCAACTGCTGACTGGTATGGGATCTTGGACATCTCCGCTTTCTCCTCAGAAGTAGAAGGACATGACTCTTTGGTTAGCTTGAAATGAGAGGCTAAGGGCGTACTGACAGGCTTGACATTCTTTATGTTGAACCGCTCCAACACGCGTTCAACATAGCTCTCTTGTGACAACCACATCATGCGCTTCTTCCTGTCCCTTGTAATCTGCATCCCTAAGATGTGACTTGCCTTGCCCAAATCTTTCATCTCAAACTCCTTGGATAGTTCTCTCTTGAGCTTTGCAATGAGGCTGGAATCATGACCTACAATCAACATGTCATCCACATATATCAAAAGAATGACGAACCTGTCATTGGGAAGATGACGAACATATACACATGGGTCGGCTGTTGTCCTCTTGAAGCCCTGCTTTCCCATGTAGGCATCAAACTTCAAGTACCACTGTCTCGGGGCTTGCTTCAAGCCATAGAGACTCTTTCTCAACCTGCAAACCATGTGCTCTTTCCCTTTCTCTTGAAATACCTGTGGATGCTCCATGTAGATCTCTTCCTTCAAATCACCGTGAAGAAACGATGTCTTCACATCCATCTGCTCTAGCTCAAGGTCCATGCTAGCAACAAGTCCTAGCACTATTCTCACTGAATTCATCTTCACCACTGGGGAAAGATTTCATCATAGTCCACTCCTTCCTTCTGGCTGAATCCTTTCACTACCAACCTGGCCTTGTACTTCACCTGCTTGTCGCTGGCATCTGACTTCAGCTTGTAGACCCATTTGTTCTTCAACGCTCTCTTCCCTTTGGGAAGCTCAACAAGATCATAAGTGTGGTTTTTCTTGAGAGATAGCATCTCCTCATTCATTGCATTCTGCCAATGACCCTTCTCCTTGTGCACCTGTGCCTCCTCAAAGGTGTATGGCTCACCTGCGTCTGTGAGCATCACGTACGTGGAAGTGGGGTAACGGGATGATGGCTGGCGTGTCCTCTCAGACCTCCTAACTTGAGGCTCTGCTGAATCTGCAAGTGGATGAGGCTGCTCCCCCTGCCCTAGGTCCCCTGGACCTGCATCAACGGGGTCTGCATCTTGCTCGTGCTGCTCTAGCTGCCCATCCTCTCCACCTGTACCATGTACTGGAGAGGGACCTGCATCCTCATCACTGTCATCATCCATGGAGATCTCATCTCCATCACACTCTCAGTGGTGTCTTCAGCCAACGTCTGATTCTCATAGAAAATCACATTCTTGTGCCTGGTGACTGTCTGCTTCCTTGGATCCCAAAGACGGTATCCAAACTCCTGATCTCCATAGCCAAGAAAAATACAAGGCACTGCCTTGTCATCTAACTTCTTCCGCTGCTCCTTAGGTACCAATGCATAGGCTTCGCATCCAAACACCCTCAAATGAGCATATGAGAGGTCTTTCCCTGTCCAAACACGCTCTGGAATCTGAAAACCCAAAGGAACTGATGGAGATCAGTTTACCAAGTAACATGCGGTGCGAATCGCCTCAGCCCAAAAGGTCTTGGGCAACTTCGTTGTCTTCAACATACAACGAACTCTCTCAACAATGATCCTGTTCATCCTCTCAGCTAGACCATTGTGCTGGGGTGTGCCTGACTCTGTCCTCTCATGCCTGATGCCGTGCTCTGCACAATAGCCCCAAAAGCTATGGGAGGTGTACTCTCCCCCATTGTCCATGCGTAGACACTTCACTAATTTTCCTGTCTCACGCTCAACCATGGCATGGAATTTCTTGAAGCAATCAAACACTTGATCCTTCGATCTCAGCTCATACACCCACACCATCTTAGATGCATCATCAATGAAGGTGACAAAGTACATATTGCCTCCCAAAGAGGCTGTGTCCATGGGACCACAGACGTCAGAATGAACCAACTGTAGAAGGTCTTCCTTCACCTTGGATCTGGCTCTGTACGGTGCACTCCTGCTCTTCCCATCCTCACATGCATCACAAGGAGACAATGTGATGTCATTGTGGTAGGAGATCAACTCTCTCTTGCTCAGAAGCTGCAAGCCCTTTTGGCTCATGTGGCCAAGTTGACGGTGCCACAAATATGAGTTATCTACTTCACTAGCATGCAAACTACCGTCCATGACCTTCACTCTAGTCATATAGAGTGTGTGACACAAGCTGCCTCTAGCCATGATGAGAGAACCCTTGCTTATCTTGCATCTGTTGTCGCCGAACTTCAGATGGTAGCCTTCACTATCTAGCTGTGAACCAGATATAAGGCTAAGCCGCACATCAGGAACATGCCTCACATTCTGGAGCATCAATGAGCACCCAACATCCGTCTGGATCGAGATGGTGCCCATGCCAATGATCTTAGAGTAACTTTCGTTACCCATCAAAACTCTCCCATAATCACCCCTGGTGTAGGTGGTGAAGAACTCCCTGTGTGGAGTCACATGATAGGAGGCGGCCGTGTCAACGACCCACTCCAAATCGCTCCCTGCATGTAAGCACTGATCCTGGATGGTGAGAATCACCTCTTCTGCACTTTCATCTGCCACAACTGCAGCTACATTTTCATCTTCCTTTTTCTGGTCTTTCTTGGCTTCATCTTGTTCTCTCTTCCAAACCCTGCAATCTCTCTTCCAGTGACCGGGTTTCTGGCAATGGTGACACTTTCCTCTGCCCTTGGACTTGTCTCTGGATTCCTGCCTCTCCTGTGACGCTCCTCTGCTGCTGGATCTTCCTCTCCTCTCAACTGCATACACATGTGAAGAGGAGGATGCCTCTCCCGAAGAGCGACGTCTAATCTCCTCATTGAGGAGACTGCCCTTGACCATAGCCATGGTCAACTTGCTATCCTTTGCAGAGTTGCTCACGGTGACTACTAAAGTCTCCCAACTGTCTGGCAGTGAACCCAATAGGAGAAGTGCCTGCAACTCATCATCAAGTGTCAAACTCATGGATGTCAACTGGTTGATAATACTTTGGAAGTCATTCAAGTGTTCCGCCACCTTGCATCCATCCATGTATTTCAAATTCACAAGCTTTCTAATCAAGAAAGCCTTGTTGGTTGCGGTCTTCTGATCATAGAGCTCGGACAACTTGTCCCATAGCTCCTTCACATTGGTCTCCTCGGCCACGTGATGAAACACTGACATGTCAAGCCACTTCCGAATGGTACCAATGGCCTTTCGGTTCAATTTCGTCCACTCGCCCGCGGACATATTCTCTGGCTTGGCGCTCTCACCCTCCACGGGATCGTGGAGGTCCTTGCAATACAAGATATCTTCCATCTTGGCCTTCCAAATCTGTCAATTGCTACCTGTGAGCTTGATCATTGTGCCTTCATCATCTTTGCCCATTTTTGCACAACCTGTGCTCTGATACCACTTGTTGGGGATATGCGGAACAATCAATCAACCGGGAGTATCCCCTAATTCTGTCCTGCAGAAAAGATGGCACAACACAATATATATTTTCCCTACACGGGAACTCAATAGCAACAATGACAAGCACAAACACAAGTACAACAAGCAATCATCACAAGACAAGAATTTTACGTAGAAACCCTTGCTCAATGTGAGCAAAGGAAAAACCACGGGGCAAGACCGGCAACGATTCCACTACGGTCAAATGGAGCCAAATGTTCTTCCTGGTTTTGTTGCCCACAAAATCGAGGTACAAATCACGGGCACAATAGGTAGTTCTTCACCAAGTAACTAACTACCCTAGGTATCTAACAATACCAAACAACATGCTCAAAACAAGAAGATGGAGTATCTTCCCTTGTGGACTCCCGGATGGAGACCCAAACTTGGCTTCGGCTCTTTGAGGTCGTCCGCAATGACCTCCAATGGTTGCTACCACTCGAGCTCGCCCAAAACCACTGCTCTTCCCAAATCCAACGCCGCAACCCTAGCCGCTGCTCCTCTCAAACCCGGCTGCTGCTGTCCTCGAGCACGGATGCTCGGCTTCTCTCTCGCTCTCCCACACGCGTGGAGGAAGACGGAGAAGATGGGGTTCTCCAAGAACCCTTGTTGCTGGCCGCTGGAGTGGGGGAAAAAATGGGTGCCGCTCGTCGTTTTGGAAATTAGGGATGAAAACCCCGATTGGGGTTCCCTGGAATGAGAATCAAAATCTGGTCAAACATCAAGAATGCCCTTCTCAAAAGGGTAAATTTCGGTTGCCCCCCAAGTTGGGGCTAAAACATTTACAAAGAAACCCAGCATAACAGAAGTGAGCTTTAGAAACAAACACGCATATAATCAAGGAAGAAACAACCACAACATAAGATTAACAAAGTTCACCTATAGTTGGGTTGCATCATTGGCGTTTATGGCAGTTCTCTCTCATAATATGGCGAAAGAAGTAAAGTACACAGATGATACAAAACAACAATTATCTCATAGAGGTTTATATAGTACCTTGTGTAGATAAATCTATGCTCATTTCGTAAATCTTCAAATGGGAAGATCTTCTAATCTTCTCAGAAGAATAGATGGATTAGGAAAGAATAACAATCCAGACACTACAACATGTCGTAGGCCAATGATATACTCAACAAGAAGACACCTATTTTGATGAAATATGTGCTCTAGAACGCTACAACAAACATAACCTAGGTCGACGTTCAAGCGCTAAGAACGTCCATCTAGATTATGTTGTGAGTAGACATTTTTTATTAAAATCGACCAAACAAAAAAAATTCTGACGTAATTTAAACATCTACCTAAAGTTATTTTGGAGACATTTTATACTAACGTCCACACATGAATTTCGACTTTTTCAAATGTGCGCCAAAATCTCCCCGCGTACTCCTAAAAACTATAACCGTCCGCGGATGCCCTAAAAACCCAAACGACGCCTTCTACACTCTCCCCTTTCGAGCCATTCTCCAATCGTGCAACGACCCTTGTCCAGCCCTTGCCTGTTGCATCTCCAACCTTTCTCCAACGTCATCGACGAATCAGCCCTACCCCGGCACCACGAAGTTCTGTATGGCTACGGAGATTGACGACTCGACCCTTCCCTGGCAACACAAGTTCTGTAAGGCTACATAAATCGACGACTCAGCCCTTCCTCGAGCACCACAATGTTATTCAAGGCTACGAAGATCTGATTCCGCCTCAGTCGTTCATCGAACACAGAGTTTGCACTGCAGTAGACGATCTGGACACGAGTGATTCCTTTGCCTCCGACCCAATCCTTACCCGTCATCCCAGGTAATTACTGTATTATAATACATATACATACTTATAATTCATGTATGAAGAAGGATGTTTAAATCCCTAAACACCCTTTTTCACAATATACATTTCATCAAAACTCTGGGAAAAATTCATGACCATCTAGATTAACAGCGTCCAGATAATCTGTTGATGATGGAGAAGCACAAGAATAGTCACTCACATTTTTAATAAGCATTTTTTGGCTGCCATATTTTTCTCTTTAGTTAATTTTAACAAGTGTTATCTCTTTTAGTAAATTTTCACTTAAATTCTATGGTAGTGTATGAATGTGGATTGACTTGCGAGCAACCTAATTGTATCTCAACAACAATATTCATTAGCCATCTGAAAATTCTGTAGAAGGAAAGCAACATCTGCATGACGTGTGGAATTACTGGTATAAAAAAAATATTTCTTGGTTGAAACATAAAACCAATTGGCTATCTTATTTTTCTCTTGTAGTTTATTTTAAGATAACAAGACTGTTTTGTTTGTCATTATTTTGTTTATTATTTTTTATTTTGATCTTAGAATGTAATTAAACTCTAAACTAATCCAAACAATACAGTCTAGATTTTAAAAATGTCTCGTCGTTCCCATTCGCTAAGAGGCAGTAGAGAGATAATCATAGGAGTAGCCAACCGACACCTGTTGTTCGTAGTCAATCTCAAGCACCACCGACACCAGCACCACCGTCCGAGCGTTTTTTTGCACCTATAATGTCTACTTCACTACACCAAAATCAAGGACTGCCTACCTCTCAAAAGAAAGGTACATAATTTAATTTTTTATTATTAAACTTAAATTATTTCTTGAACTCTGTTATATTAAATATAGTGTGTCGAAGGGAAAATCAAGAGGTACCAATGTGTCCAAGCATGTGGAAGCTACTGGGCATAAGCGAATTATTCATATCGACCTAGAAGAAGGTAGACCGTTGGACGCCAAACAAGCAAGAGACCTACAACGTATTTGTGGGATAGTGGCAAGGGATGATGTCCCATTGGTGGCAGACTTCAGAGCCTTAACAGATGCCGATCTCTGTGGTGCCTATGATCGAATTAAGGTGTGTAATTGACCTTGTGTTTTTTAAATGTTATTATTATACTTCTGTAAGGATGTAATTTTTGGTATAGAACTTTGTCGATGTTGAGGGGTTAGATACTGATGTAAGAGTAAAAGAAGCAATTAATCGACGTTTAGCCAAGCATCTTAGGGAGCGTCGATATCAATTAAAGAAAGAATGGAAAGCGAAAGGAGATACAGCTAGGCCCCAAAATGTCCCAATTGAACTTTGGAATGTCATGATTGAAATATGGATAGAGCCAGATCATCAAGTAAGTTTGTAATTTAGAGTCTATTACATTTTTTTGCTAGACGATAATTTTACATTTATAATTACTGTCAATATATTTTTTGTGGAATCTTTTTGTAAAAAAATAGGAATGGTATCAGAAGAACAAGGACACACATATACACATTGTTAAAAATCTTTGTATGACTGGATCAAAGTCATACACGGTCATTCGACAAGAGATAGTGAGTAATTTTCTTTACTATCAGCTCTTGTAAGATATGTTAATTGTTGTAATTTCATTAATTTTCTTGAAACACCTAAGTCTCGTGATGAACTCGATGGTCAACCTTGCGGAGAGATATTCTTATTCATGAAGACAAAGTTTAGTGTTGACTTAACAGGGAAGGCACCGTTAGATGAAATTTTAGGGCAACACGGACATTGGTCAACACTGAAGCTAAACAAACATATGTAAGTTGTCTCGATGAATAATATACATTAAATTATCCATAAAAAATATTTTTTACTCTTGTGTTATTTTATAGATTACAATGGTAGAAATGCATGCAAAGGCCGATGCAGAAGGTCGGTCCATTACTGATGCCGAAATAGCTAATATTGTACTTCATAATGAAGGACGATCTGATTATCTCATTGGTAGGAAAAAGGACATGTGCCTAAAGAAAGAGGACGTCGTAGGTCTGCACCCATTTTAGAGGATGTACTTGAGCAGAGGTTGGCGGAAGAAAGACGAAAAATAGAGGCCGAATATGAAAAGAATGCGGCATCCCTTCAACAAGAAGTGTTTGATTTGAAGTCAGAGATACACATGATTAATAAGAAGACGTCGACAGAACTTCAAGATAAAATAGCGGCAGGAATAGTATCATATTTTAAGAACTACCCGTTAACAGATGGGACGCCATCGCCACTCTCTCCACTTACATTCTTTGGTAATTATTTTTAAAAGCTTGATCATTGTAATGTATATTTTTAACCAAGCCTAATCTACTTCTTCTTTATTAGATGCTTCTCAAGGACGGTCAAGAGATAATAGATCTGGTGGTGTTGATCCCGATGCAGAGACAGAAGAAGATTCTTAGAGATTTTGATTTGCTTTATATATCTTCAATGTTCTTTTGATCTGTTTTGGTGAATGTACTTAAAAAACTTAGGAGTTTCTTGTAGTTATGTTGATACTCAACTTCATTCTCATATCTGAATGCATGACTATATTTTGAATTTGGTTGTTTTGCATCTACAGTTGTAATCATTTTCTCGCATTACCTTTTTCCTATCGAGTAGAAAATGGTAACATTTGATTATTTATGCAATGTCATATTTTGCATACTAATAAGGCTTTTTTTAAAAAAAAACTTGTAAATCTTGATTGATCGTGTGCCCTTACATAGATAATTACGCCTAAATAAATTGGACAGCTATTAAGAACACCCATATACGCTATACATGTATGTTACATAATGTCTGCTTTTATAATTCATTTGTGGATGGTATTAAAAAACGACTATAAAACATGATTTGGACCACCAATTATAGATGCCAAAACAGATCCTACATAGACGTTTAATAACATATGTATAATTACTTAATTTGTAGACGTTCTTAACTATCATCCGCAAAGATTATTTTTTTGAAGACGGTTTTAACGCCTACCGAGATGTGGGTGTGTGAGCGTTCTTATAAAACATCTTTTAAAACATATCTCGACAAGGCATACCAGACATTTGGTGCGAACGTTTTTTAACGTACAAACAGTGGTCTCCTGACGTTTGAAATAACATAAGAGTCAAGCTTTACCGAATCAATGTCAAAAGCATGTTCTTAATTGGCTTCATTAAAGAAAAAGTTAGACAATGAACACCGAATAATTTGAATATTTATTTTTTAAATAAAATGACCAAATTTTATTCATTCATAGAAAAACAACCTTTAGGGCATAATATTTAGTATATAACATGGGCAATCCAAAGTTTTCAAAGTATGTCTGAAACAAAATGAACAAGTTTTATATCAGAAAAAATCAGTGCAGGTATTAGAGGCGCCAAAATAACAAGAGACGTTCAGTCCTTGATGCGATCTTTCGTCAAAAGACCATCCCAATTTCATTGATTGAAACCATGTAAAAAATGAAAAATATATTCTTTGCGTCATTATTTGGGTAAACCTAAATAACGCAACCAAAACATTAAAAATATGTTAAATGATTTGGGTTATTTGGATTTTGGATTGGGTTGAATCCAAACCATACTCCTTCATTGCATTGGTTTATGGATTTATTGTGTAACAACCCAACCTCCAAACATAGTCTTACATCTAAAACTCACGAAGTATGGGGTGTGGGTTATAAGTGATGTAAATTACTACATGACAACTTAGACTTAAGCATTTTGGACTGTTGTCAACATGTGCAATTGGGCTCGAGCCCAACAAATTGTCAGAACCAGTTTTCCTCGATAACAGATCGTGAACCTAAACTCGGAACGTTACAAATGGTATAAGAGCGGGTTTCCTCTGATAGTGGAAAGGCCTACATGAAGGGACCTAAGCCATGAGTGTGCAGTCACCACTGTCACTAGCAATAAGTGATGTGTCATATCTCAATGATGACGTTGCGAATATAAGTGGGTGAGGCTGTAACACCCCAACTCTCAAACATAGTCTAACATCTAAAACTCATGAAGTGTGGGTGTGGGTTATAAATTGTGGGGATTACTACTTGATAACTTGGGCCTAAGCATTTTGGATGGTTGTCAACGGATCAAATTGGATCCGAGCCCAACAACTTGTCAGGATCAGTTTTCCTTGATGACAGACCGGGGACTTAAATCCGAGACATTGCAGGTGACCCAACCCACCCAAACAACTCAAACTACTATTACAGGTGACACGTGGTTTAGACTAACCGAACCTAACATCTGTGTGTGTGCGCGTGTGCATGTGAGTGTGTGTGTCTACAATATAACTTTTAGAATTCAACATCATGACATATCTATATTTTTCAACTCTCAATCTGGCATCTAAGCATGCAGTCTAGTAACCAAACTTTGTTGCATCGGATCTTACCTTGTTGCCCACAATTGTACACCAATCCTTATTTACTTTAGGAGTCTCAAGTTCGTCTTGTCTCTCACCTGTTCTCAACTCTTCAACTCCATCTTCACTTGAACATACCCAATCCTTTCAAGTCCTATTAACCTTGACTTGTGCCAACATCCCTGGTCCTTCTCAGTCTTATCAACCAGGACTCAGTACCTACTTTGGCATCCTTTGTCTTATATCAAAAAGGATCCACAATAGGAGAACTACTTCATTTTGCAAGGATGCTATTGAGGAAAACAAACCTTTCAAGATTGCATATCCTCTGTGCTGGGTAAATTCAAAGAATAAGAATGCCTCTGTAAGCTCCGTGCTCTCTACATGGAAAGCAAAGAACAATTGGTTTAAACAAATAAAAAATAGGCTTCGAGAGGAAATGATGAACATTTTGGTTAGGTGGAAAAAAGTCATTGACGAAATCTACTCTAGAAGGGGGGATAACCTTGTGGATAGCTGCATCTTCCCAACTTCAGATTGTAGACAAAAAGATGGCGTAAGCAAAACACTATATACTCTGATGGCTGATGGGGGCAAGAGATCAACTTTCCACTCTATGCTCTGGTCAAAAATTTTTGATCCAAGAGTCACTTACTTTTTTTGGTTGTTGGATCATCGAAAAATCATCACGCAAGATCTACTGCACAAATTAAACGTAACATCAGTAAATAGATGTCATTTATGTCGGAGTAATTGTGATAATTATCTTCATCTGTTTCAAGAATGCAAAATGACTCAAAACCTTTTCCTTCGATTTGGATTTATGAAATCAATCATCAAGTTTGATGAATTTCTATCCGCAATCTCATCAACCGGGAATTATACTGATGACTGGAAAATTATCTCCTTAAAGGCATCAATCTGGTGATCGATTTGGAAGGCTCGCTGCAAAAATGCCTTTCAAAACATTCAGATCGTGGAAAACAGAATCTGGCTGGAAGCATCAGAAATCTGCAGGGTACGTCTAGGCATAAATTGTCGGTGATTCATTACAAATGCGTACAAATTGCAGATGGGAACTCGAAATTACAAAACTTTACTGTCTACAACAGTTCAATTCCTCTTTATTAATTTAACTTGGTTGCAGAGGGACACCTCCAATGTTTTTACACAGCGACACCTGGGTACACGAAAATGAGGGAGAACGCACATTGAAAAGAGGCACAAGGCCAAGCAAAGTGATACACAACAATTAAAGTATGGAGTCCGCTTCCTGCGAAGATGAAGCAGGGGGAATGATTCAAATCCGTCTTTTTGGAAGGTTTAAAGTTGAAACTTTTCTATTATGCTAAGATGATTCAACGCCAGCTTTTCGGAATCTATGCAGACGAAATGGTTACTTCTATGTTGGGCAGTTTATTGGTCCTCTTTTTGTAATGAACTACTGATATGTTGATTGCTGCTCGATGTGTTGCAGCTGGTACTGTAATAGAACTTATATATTTTGGCTACCTTACTTTATCAATAGATGATAGACTCGACTATCGTTTTTTCTAAAAAAAATAGCCTCGTAACTACTTGAACCTTGCCTTCGTTTAACATTCAGTTGATCCAATTTTCATATGAATAATTTAATTTTCATCCAACCCAATCAACCCAAATCACTCTCCCAAACATCACAACCCAATCGAATTTGATCGATAATGGGTGGTAATTTTTCATCAATCCAGATCGATCGATACCCACCCCCTGAATGGAAAAGAATAATTAGCTTAGCTAGCATGCCTCGAAGATATGGACATAGCATTAGGAAAAGGGCTTTCTCACGTAAATACAGCTGAAAACTTCCTATATAACAATAATACATCTACAAAACTGATATTTACAAAAATATCCCTAATTACTTCCACCGTTAACAGAAATGCCCTTATGTTATAACTAGCGGTGTTAAGCAAAGTACTAAATATCAAAATCAAAATAGTTGCATCCCTTTCTTACTTTGATTTCCCTTTCAACTTAACAGTGGGTGATGAAAACACAGAGGTGTCAATGTACTTATTCCATTTATTTGTTTATTTATTAAATAATCAAAAATAAAACAGAAGCTAAACGGAAGGTGTATCAGACAATTAACGGTACAAGTATTCCGAGGAATTCCTGTAAGCACGAACTTTACAGGGATTTTTTTTAAATATCACTACTATGTATATATGGATTTTTATTTAGAGTTCTTTAAAATAACAAGAATATGTAATATCAAACATCCGTTTCAAGTAAATTCTGTGGTATCGGTATGAGTGGGGACTGAGAGGAAGAGAGGAGCTATTTGTTGTTTGGATGGATATATAAGTGTAAGTGAATGGAAGTAAAAAATTAGGAAAAAATATGGTTTAAATAAATCTAAATTTTATATTCTTTTGAATAGGGATACAAATAAATACACAATGGTGAATTTTATCATATATATAGGAAAAACTTTAGATGAGGAGGTTCTTTCTGATATGTCCAAAAAGCCAGTAATATATGCCATAAGATCTTGATCTACGGCTATGATAGAAATCGCCACTAACAACCACCCAAAATTCTTAAGCCCAAATGTCAAGTAGTAATCCTTACCACTTATAACACACAACCACACATCGTGAGCTTTAGATGTGAGACTATGTTTGGGATTAAGTGTTACAAACTCCCCCGTTTATATTCGCAACTTCCTCATTGTGTCATGACACATCACTTATTCCCAATGACAATAGTGCATGGTTGCACGCTCTTAACTTAGGCCCCTTCTAATAGCTCTTTCCACTATTAGAAGGAACATTCTCTGATACCGTTTGCAACGCCCGGACTTAGGTCTCCAGTTCATTAATGAAGAAAACTTGCTCGGACAACTTATTGGGTTCGGACCCAATAAGATCCGATACCAATCATCAAAAATATTTAAGCTCAAGTTGTCAAGTAGTAATACACACCACTTATAATATACACCCACACATCGTGAGTTTTAAATGTGAGACTATGTTTGGGATTGGGGTATTACACAAGTTGCACCGAGTAAAGATATAGCGACCGATTTGATATTACACAACATTGCATCAATAGGATGATCTATTTGGAATGAGTACAATCAAATGATACATCAATAAAACACCAACCTGTAATGAAATGAGTGGGAAGACTATGATTGTACA